>CAOLHI010002578.1:0-568807 GCA_948474755.1 Ctenosaura bakeri
TCCAGGTTTGTCCTGCTTTCATACTGGGTCAGTTTAAGGCAGAAAAAACTGATGGTAGTAAGTCCCTGTTGGTTAGCCTCTCAAGCATGATGATTACTACTTCAGTCCCTTCCAAATACTTTGGAAGGGCCCTTCCAAATACTTTGAGCCCTCCAAATATTTGGACTACAACTCCTCAAATCCTGGAAGCTGAATTGCAAAATATCTGGAGGGCTAAAACTTCCATGGCCATGACCTTGATCAATTGATTGGTGGTGACTCCAATGTCAGTAGGGTGCTGACTCTCTTTTGGATTTTAGTCCAGACTTTAAAAGAGGTACCCAAGTATTGAACCTCTTTTGGGATTAGGTTTCAGCACTTTTGATAACTTAATTAAAGATTAGACCAAAGTGAGTTTACAGCCCCATTGATAATTGAGCCACTCATTGTTACTATTTAGAGCAGAGCTTTCCAAACTTTTCATGTTGGTGACACACTTTTTAGACATGCATCATTTTGCGACACAGTAAGTAATTCAGTAAGTGGAGGCAGCCCCTCCATCTGAACCGGCCCACTGCTGCTGCCGCCCTCACTGGGGTCTTCCTTGGCCCAGGGCAGTAGCAGCAGAGGCAGCCCCTTAACCTGGGCTTGGCCTGCCACAGTGACGAGAGAGACAGCCCCTCCACCTGTCACATTTGCATGACACATCTACACGTTGCAGTCGACACACTAAATTGTCACGGCACACAGTTTGGAAAGCTCTGATTTAGAGTCCAGTCCCTACTGAAACTGTTCTCTCTACTTTCTAAAGATTTCCATCCTTTAAATTGGGTCTTTAACAGCAATATGATCTTTGACTCTTAGTGGGTGAGTAGAACATTTATCTCAGTACTCCAAAAACTTGCTAAATTTTTGGATATCAAAAGGTCTGTTAAAGATAAAAGGGGCTTCTATCAAATGGGCCATTTTCTGGCTGCTTGGTCCAACCTTGTTTCTAACATTTTAGTCAGCTGAACATTTTTGTCTGTCTATAAATTTAGACTAGATGGAGCTAATCACCTGATCTGTTACGCTAATTACCTCAAAGAGTTGTATCAAAGAGATCTGTGTCACTTTAAAAGCTAGCAGCAAGTTTCATATCATTTCATCAGGTGCATGGAATGTTGCTTCGGTTGGCAGGTTATTATGCAAATACATGTGCGTGAGTGGGTTGAGGTGAGGGAACTGAAATGTGAAAAAGGACAAATGTTGAACATTGTCATGAGGTGGGCCGCAGTCCACAAAACTTTAGGCCAAAACAAAATTGTTAGTCTTTAAGGTCCCTCAAGAATCTTTGTTATTTTGCCTGTGACAGATGACTACAGCTACCCCCTTCACTCCCCCTACCCAGAAATGTAAGATTCCCTTAAATTCCTGAGCCATGAATGAGGAATGTGTGGCCCTTCAATTGTTGGATTACACTTCCCATGAACCCACATGGTTGCCTATCTTTTCTAGGGCTGATGGGAGGTACAGTAACATCTGGAGACCAACATGATTGCCCATATCATGAGGCAGGGTGGGAATCACACAGCCCTCCTGATGTTGTTAGAATGCAGCTCCCAGCAGTTCTAGCCAGCAGTCAATGGTGAGGAATGCTGGAAGTTGCAGTCCAGCAACATCTGGAGGTTTATATGATTCCCATCTTTGTCCTAAGGTGGGAAAACTGGACTAATTTCCCAACTCTGGAAGCCAGCAAGGGTTATATGGAAACATCCCCTCCCCCCAAAAAAACCCAGAAAAATTAAAGAAGAATTGGCCTGAATGTTACTTCCATCTTGTTTGTTTGTATGTATGTGTGTATATGTGTGTGTATAGATATACATATATAAATAAACCTTGAAACATAGCATGGGAAAAAGAGATTCACCTTGTTTAAAAGAAGGATCACCACCCTGTGGGCTTCCAGGGATGGCAGTTACCCCTTTTTTGGCCATTTCCCCCCTAGCAGGAATATGCATATTTGAGGTCTGCTTGGAAATGCCCAGGGGTACAAAACCAACCCCCCCCTCCACCAGCCATTCTCTTGCCAATGCAGGAACTAGAGCACCCCTGACAGATGGCCATCTAAACTCTGCTGAAAAGCCTCCAGTGGAGAATCTACCACTTCTGAGGCAATTGATTCCATTGTTGAAGAGTTCTGACCAATAGGAAATTTGTCTTCATGTTTAGCCAAAATCTCCCTTCTTGAAGTGTGGGCCCTGCACCTCCAGAGTGGCAGAAAATAAGCTTGCTCCATCTTCTATGTAACAGCCCTTCACATATTTGAAGATGGGTACCATGTCAATCTCCAAGCTGCTCTTCTCCAAACTAAATGTAGCAAACTCTCTTTTCCATTCCTTAGAACTCTATGATTCTACTAACGACAAACCAATATCAATGAAAATATTAACAAGACACTTCCGCAAGGCAAAAGCAGAAATGAAATAGGAGACACTGATTTGCCTGATGCAGGAGCTTAAAAAGTCAGTATTATTCCTAATAAATAAGAATGGAGTATGTGTGGCAGTTTTTAAGCAAGTCATACTGTGACAGAGCCTTAGCACTTGGTCCAAGCTTAGTAAAAAAATAAAACTTTTTTGTACAACAGTTTTCAGAATCTTCCACCAACATGGCTACTAGCCAGGGTGGCTCAATGAGCACCTCTTGAAAATTATAGCTTTAAAGATTAATTTGCCCAAGCTCTGTGTTTAGGGCAGATGCTCAGATGTGTTGGACTATAACTCCCATCATCTCAGCTACCATGGCAAGCAGGCTGAAGATGTTGGGTACCCTGGTCTGGCACTTCTAGAGAGTGAGAAGTGGCAAAGGCTGGCTTGTTGTTGTTGTGTGCCTTTAATGTCATTTCTGACTTACAGTGACCCTGACCCTATTGTGGGGTTCTCTGGGGCTGAGAGTATGTGTCATGTCCAAGGTCACCAAGTGGGTTCCATGGCCAAGTAGGGAATCAAACCCTTGGTCTCTAAGAGGTGTAGTTCAATGCTCAAATCACTAATCATTCTGAGAGTGCAAAGTAGTTGCTCTAGGATGCAAATATAGGCAAAACCAGAAAGCAGACAAACAAAACAGCTGTGCTGAATCATGGGCAATTCAGAATTAGCTATGAGTCAGTATCTGGAACTGAGTGAAATCTGAGTATCGAGGACCTGAGATGCCTGAATTTGTATACATCCTCACAGTCATCACACAGAAACTTTGGAAACTGTGAGAGTTGAGTGACTTAAGTGTAGCACGTCCAATCATGTGCTGGGGTTGCTGTTCTAGGTGTGACGGAAACTGAAATGAGGGCAGTATTACAATCTGAGAGAGGCTGATGTCAAGGAATATTGAGATTGCATCAGGTGCCAGATTCTTTGGAAGTAATTAGAGTTGGCAGAATGGCAGAAGCGTCCTAACCCACAAAAAGCAGACTCAGCAGGAGTTACTTACTCAGCACACCCACTTAAGTTGGTTGGGGATGATGAGAGTTGTAGTTCAATACCTTTGGAGGGCATCCATGGGGGAGGAGCTGGTTTATCCCTTCAGAGCAGCCATTTCCCTGCTCAAAATGGCTTTCAAGCTGTGTTTCCCCATTCCAGCTGCAAAAACAAATGTCCTAGGAAGAATATGAATGATTTTCCTGTAGTCATTATGCAGTGAGCTTTGTGGGTCAGCAAAGATCCAGATCCAGGTACTTCCAGCTTCCCAAAATGAGAGGGCCTTCTAAATGCATTGAAGTACTCCTACCCATCATCCTCAGCCTACAAGACTACAGGATAAAATATAAATATACAGGACCAAGTGAAGTGTAATGTGGGAGATCTCTTTCTCTATAGTTCTGCAAGAGCTCTCCATGCAGGACAAGAGAAATTCATTTATACTGCCCATCAGCCATTGGTCATTCCCATCAAATGAGGAACTTTTAATGAAGGTTTGTGAAGTTTAAGAAAAGCAAGACTGAGTAAAAATTACTTTTTGCATTTTGAACTCAGGGCCTTTCTGTGTAAGGCTGATATAATGCACTAACATCGCATTGTTGCTTTTACATCTGCATATTAAACTGGTTTGACATCGTGCTGTCCTCTGTGGTTCCGCACGAGTTGACGTCTTAGCGCAGTTGACATCGACATTAAACCGATGTATTGTAAAAATGGAAAAACTCTGATGTAAACAACCCAAACCATGTCTGCTGCATTTTTTACTACGTGTAGAAGCGTTACATCGATTCACACACTTGCGCTAAAAGGTAAGAATGGTTTCTACATTTTTTTTAAAACTGACCAGTCAGTGGCAGCAGGGTGGAATGAGGGAGAAGAATAGGAGTTCCACAAGAATTGATGATGCAGAAGCTACAAACAATTTTCTCTGCTTTACTTCAATAGAAACCAGAGGGCGAGCAGATAGGAATCGAGATAAGTCGGGGTAAAAAACACCACTCATGACATGCGGTGAAATGCTCCTCTATTCTAGTGCAGAAATGGCCTCAGTTTGCAGCAACTAGAGTAAGCTGAGGACAAAGTTGGGAAATAGGAGAAGGCAAGAGAAACTGGATTATTTTAAAAGCAGCTAAAAATGTGGGACAACAGAGGATTAATCAGGACTCTCTCTTACGATGCAGAACAGCTGGAAGGTGTGAACAGTTATGTTAGTTTCTCACAGGAAAATGTATCTTGTGGCACTTTACCAACAGCTTTATTATGGCAGAAGGTTTTGTGGACCAGAACCCACTTCATCACCTGCATTAAGTAGCTTCTTCAGTTGGCCAGGGCCAGTCCAAGACATTTTGCTGCTTGAGGGGAAGGACAAAATGTCCCTTTCCGTGCCCTATCTTCTGTCTACAGAACCTGACTGGACTGTTTCTTGGATTTTTCTTTAGCATTGGTGATGGAACAGCCTCTTCCCTCTCACCTGAGGACAGTAGTTTAGCTTTGGAGTCACGTAGACCACACGTCTCTGGATCTTCCATGAAGAGCAACAGTCAGGGGGCTGTTGCCATTCATCTCAATCACATACTCCCTAAGGTGGCTTCCTTTGTGTTATGTCCTGTAGTTGACATATATGTGTGTGTGTGTAGCTAACACAGATAGGAGACAGTAAACAGTTAAGACAGACCAAAGAAAGTAGTTCTTCACACATTACACACAAATAACTTCTGGGTTTGCTGTCACAAGATACAGCAATGACCAGGGCCAGAATGTGTCATGCTGAGGCCCTGAACTGTGTCAGGTTTAAGAGACCCCATAACATAACCCCCCCACAAAGTATGATTCTCAGTTGTTTTTGTCTGTTTGTTTGTTTATAGGGCCCTCATAATCTGATGTTCTTAACTGCAGTTTACTTAGGTGGTACTAAGCACTGGTGATGGTCATTAGTTTAGAAGGTTGTAAAAAGGGATTAGACAGATTCATGGAAGACAGGTTGCACAGTGACAACTAGATGTGGGGAAACTTCCGTGTTCAGTATCTTATAAACCAGGGCTGATAACCCAACACACTGGGCTGGAGATGATGGGATTTGGAGTGTTAGAGATCCTGCTACATACCAAAAGCAAACTCATTCTCCAAGCATGGATCCTTGTTGGACAAAATGGCAACATCCTTGTACAAAAAAGGGTTTGAAAGAAATCCAAGATTTTGCAGAAATATAAGAAAATTGTAGGGAGGAGAAAATGCGGGGGGGGAGACCTAACTTGAAGCAACCCAGTATAGACTGAGCATGCTTTTGTTGTTAACTGCCATCCAATCACTTTGACTTGTGGTGACCCCTTGGATGAGACACCTCCAGGTCGCCCTAGAATCAATAGCCCTGCTCAGGGTGTGCAAACTTTGGACTGTGGCTTCCTTGGTTGAGTCTATCTATTTGTAATGTGGTCTTCCTTTTTTCCTACTGCCTTCTACTTAACCAAGCATTATTGGCTTTTCTAATGAATCCTGACATCTCATGCTATGTCCAAAGTATGATAATCTCAGTTTTGTCTTGGCTTCTAGGGAGAATTCAGGCTTGATTTCCTCTAGGACCCATTTGCCTTTTTTTTTTTTTTTTGTAGTCCAGCACCACATTTCAAATGAGTTGATTTTCTTCCTATCAGTTTTCTTCACTGCCCAGCTTTCACAACCATACATAGAATTTGGAAATACAACAGCACAGACAATCCTGACTTTGGTATTCAATGAGCATGTTTAATAGCTTCTGAATTCTGAATGATGGGAAGAAGCAAACAAGATGAAATGTAACCCCTATGGACTGCAAATTAGGGACAGAGGAAGGATGGAAGAGACTGCATCTTGGAAGACAGCATGGTTGGAAATATGGTTGGCTGTAACCCAGAAGAGAGCTCTTGCTGTTGTGTGCCTTCAAGTTGTTTCTGACTTAATGGCGACCTTAAGGTGAAACTATCATGGGGTTTTCTGGAGCTAAGTGTGTGTGATGCACTCAAGGGCACCCAATGGGTTTCCATAGCCAAGAAGGAAATCAAACCGTGGTCTCTAGGGTCATAATCCAATGCTCAAACCACTTCACCATGATGGCTCTCCCAGGAGCACTCCACATGGCTACATTTTATTGAAGGTCCCACTGAATACCAATTGCTCACAAGAAAAATCCTGGAGACCTGTGTTCCAGATTTCCCAGAAGTTCTTCGCTGCCTGCTGCAGGAAGCACACTGCTGAAGCCAAGATGTCCTTGATCTGATTTTATGCCTTTATGACAGCCTGAGTTTGATGCAGGGAGCAATGAAATTGGTGAAGGTTTCCAGGGATGGAAATACACTGATGGGAAAAAGCTTCATCCATTTGCTTTCCAGGTGTTAGATTTCTCTTAAGGACATAGAAAGAAGAGGCAGTGAAAAAGTAGCAACAGTATGCCCAAACTGTTTTCTGGAGATTTGCAATAAGACCATCCCTGATTTCAGTTAGCCCCCTTCTCTGTAAAAAGCAGTGCCAATCATGGGTGAGTGGCTAGGATGGCCAAGATTAGCATGTTGTTGCTGCTTCTGCGTGCCTTCAAGTCTTTCCCAACTTATGGTGATTTTGTATTTTTTTAAAATTTTGTTCTGTGGCCAACACAGCTACGTCTGAACTTAAGTTGACGGGCAACTTGAAAGCACTAGGCCAAACTATCAGGGCAAGATTCTTCCATTTTTGCCCTGCCCTGCCCCCTTCTGGACTTGTGGCACAGTTGCAGCTCCACAGTCTTGTCTTGATGTGCAACCCAGTGTGTAGAGACAGGGAGAGGTTAGGAATTTTCTATTTTTGGACTACAGCTCCCTGAATGTGGCAGCCAGCAAGGCCATGGCAAATTAAGGACAGAAGTTTCATAAATCCTCATAGGTACCTTGAGGGCATTTAGACAGTGTGACACATGGCATCACGTAGATGAGATAGGAAGAAATCCTTACATTGTGGCAGGGGTGGGGATCAGGAAAAGCCCTTACTCTTGGTAATTGCAGTGAACACCAGGAGAATCTTCACATTTTGTAGGTTAAAGGGGTAGGAGCCCCACATTTGGTCACAGTGGTGGGATTGCCAGAGAGGAACTCTCACAGCAGGTGGCACTGGTGGGATTGTCCTAGTGGAAAACCACATAGTTGGTGGGACAAGAGTTGAAGAACCCCCTCAGTCTTCAGCTTACTTCAGTTGCTGCAAATTGAGTTCAAAGTCCAAAAGTAGTTTGTACTCAGTTAATGGGGGGGTGGCGGCGAAGGGAGCAGAATCTTGCCCTTCCCAGTAAGCTCAGGCAAAAGCAAACTGTTACAGTCTTTTGTACCTTATGTGTTCTTCCCCATTAATCACTTTTATTATCCTGACCAAATTCTGATGTTGCTTGACCATATTTCACCTGTGAAATGCTAGGGGCATGCACCAAATAGAAGTGTTAGACTACACTTCCATCATCCCCAGCAAACACAGTCATTGTTTGTTAATTGATAAACGATTGCATAGTAAGGAATCTCAGGACTTGTCAGATTGTTTATTACACATTAGCCAGTGTGGTTTAATCAAGTATTTTGGTAGAAAATGGGAAGAATTTTTTGTTATTGTTTTTAAAGAATGACTTTAAAAATATGGAGTTATATACTTACTTCCATTCTCTTTATTTTCTTTTGTTTTGCTCTGAGTATTGAGTGTACAATTTTTGTCTTGTATCTTGTGTACACATACTTTGTAAATACATAACAATTAATAAATAAAAAAAAAATTACACAGTAGCCAGCATGGTGGAGTTGTTTGAGCCTTGGACTACAACCCTGGAGACCACAGTTTGATTCCCCACTCAGCCATGGAAATCCAATGGGTGATCTTGGGCATGTCACAAACTCTCAGTCCCAGAAAACCCATGATAGTTTCACCTTAGGGTTGCTGTGAGCTGGAAACAATTTGAAGGCACACAACAACAAGAGCTCTCCTGTTCTGGGTTCCAGCCCACCACAAATCCAACCAATGGATGATCTTGGGTGCATCACACACTCTCAGCCCCAGAAAATCCCGTGATAGGTTTGCCTTAGGGTAGCAAGAAGTTGCAAACAACTTGAAGACACATAACAACGTGCTACTGCCTTCTGTTTGAAATTATCTTTTTGTTTGATTGTTCAGTAAACGATTTTTTGTGTACTTCTTTTGTCGTTTCAGGTTCCACTGTATAATAGCTTGTGGCAAATGATAAAAATCTACTGGGTTAGAAATCATCTCAAGTTTAAATTTAAAGTTCAAAACTTGAGATGACAGGGGTAACAGGAATACTTTCTGATTCTTAAAGTGTGGCTCCAGAACCCGCACAAGCCCTTGTGGGTTATGAAGCTGCAGCTTCTTCCCGTGGTCACGACAGGGAAGAAGACTGAGAAATATGCTGGAGATGAGAAACCATGGAAAATACATTTATGTCAACAACAGAAACAAGGCACACTTATCTTGAAGGGATGTCAGCCCAAGTTTTGGCTCCTTTTCGTAAAAACGGCAGTTGTGTTCACTCAGAGCGTTTCTGCAAGGGCTGTTCAGATTTTAAGAGCTACTTGATATGAGGAGAGTTATTCAAGAGGGCCTTTCTTCTGTACTCTTCAACTCCCATTTTGATGAAAAGCATTACATTCCCTGCATGCTTCCTTGCAGGGAGGATGAGAGAAGTCATATCTGGGGTTATTTACAGTCCAGGCAAGTAGAACCAACTTCCAGGGACAGTTGCTTTCTTGCCTTCTCATGGTATAGTGATTCTTACATGAAAACACCTTCCAAAGTGAAGAGCGGCACTCTTGAGATAGCTTGCTTATGCTTTGGAGTTGGCCCAACAAAGGTATCGCTGCATGTGGATTTTGGATTTTGTTGTATTTTACCGTACAGCCAATGCAGCAACACCTGAATATTTCCCCCCTGGATTTCCAGACACCAAATTTGGCCACAGCAGAGAAATCCTTAACATGAGAAAAGGTAAGGACTAGGACTTAATTCTTTGAGGAACAAAGGTAGAAGTTTTTGATAGGACTACAATTTGAGATCACTATTTGGCAAGTTTTACCTTTATGGCACCAAAAGATTTTCCAGATGTAACAGTACAGAAGCTCCTTGAGAAATTCAGTGTTCTCTACCTAAGAAAGGAACAGTTAGTTTTGCACAGGACAGGGATAGCTGTATCCCAAGAGAAGTTACTTTTGTGTTGCTAATGGAGCTGAAATTTTATTATGTGTTTTTTATTTCCCTTTTCCCCAGTCTTCCCATGGCCAGTAATGAGAGGGCCTCTGCTTGTACTGAAATCCCTCAATACCATCTTAAATGACAACATTCTATGCCGAATGTAGGCCTGGGACTCTAACATCATTGACATTTTTCTCTTGTATGATTTTTAACATCTTTTGGTTGATGAAGAAGCCAGTGAAGCTTCAAAAGTTTGCATAGTGTATTTTATGCTTTGAGTTGGCCTAATAAAGGTATCTCTGCATGTGGATTTTGTATTTATTTATTTTTTTGTATTTTTCTGCATGGCCAACACAGTTACTCCAAATATATTTCTTCTTTGTTTTGTTTGTTTCTTTTTTTCCAAAAGCTTCCATTCCACCTAGCCGACGGGTTTCCCCATAGGCACTGGGGAAACAAAATTCTGGCCTACCCAAAAGAACAATAAGAACAGCCACGAATGAGACGACTTTCATTTAGAATGCCTTTTCAGGATGAGCAACCACAAGTGGCAGCAAATAATCCCCCAGTCAGCAGGTTTTAGCCCAGATTTTAAAGACGCGACTGGGGCCATTTCCGCACTAGCCTGTTATAGTGCGATGATTCCACTTTCAACATCCTCTGGAATCCTGGGGTTTGCAGTTTCGGGAGGGGCCGCCTGGCCCCTCCCGAAACTGCAAACCCCAGGATTCCAGAGGATGTTGAAAGTGGAATCATCGCGCTATAACAGGCTAGTGCGGAAATGGCCTAAGAGAGCTGAAACCACAGAATTGGTCCAGCACCTTGGATAACTCCTTTAAATTTGGGCTAAAACTCAAAATTGCCCCACTGTCTTGGAATCCACTACCTGCCACTGACAGCCATGGGCCTAGAGCAAGGGCGGGCAACTGCGGAAAGTCCCTCCGAGAAAGCCACACTTCTCTACCACACCTGCTCCTGCAAAGAGACTATAAGTTCCACCACCACCCTGCACCATGCCAGCTGGAGTATGGGAGCGTTTTCACAATGTTGGGGGCCTTCCTGGGTATGAGACCTTTTTAACAACAGGAAGTGACCAGAAATCATTTCCTGTACACTTTCTATTTCAAAAAAAGACCCCTCCTGGGTTTAAATTAGCCTATGGAGACTGCAAGATGGGGTGAAAGTACCCCTTGCTCCCAGTGCACATTTTTAGGCATTTCAGGACACTTTTTTGGGGGAGAGGGGACAAACATTTTCAAAAAAATATTTTTGTAAATAAAGTTTTTGACCCTTGGGGGCTCCAGTAGCCTCAAAACGTGGTGAAAATGCCCTCCATACCCCTAGAGTGCATTTCAGGGGATTTGGATACATTCTGGATCCCCCTCCCCAAAAGGCTTCTTTTGATCCCAGGGCCATAAAAACAGCCCTGAGGGTAGCATGTGGCCCACAGACCATACTTAGCCTATGCCTGGCCTAGAGGAACCCCACAGTAGGATACAAATACAATAGTACTCTCATGCTTGTGTACCTCAGACATTGACACTGATTGGTGTTGTTGTGTGCCTTCCAGTCATTTGCAACTCATGATGACTGTGAGGTGAACCTATCACAGGGTTTTCTGGGGCTGAGAGTGTATGACACGCCCAAGGTCTCCCAGTGGGTTTCCATAGCCAAGTGGGGAACTGAATTCTGGTCTTTGGGATGTAATCCAATGCTTGGACCACTACACCACTCTGGTTCTCACTGACTGATATATTGCCTCCTATATTTAAGGTAATATACTAATTTAACTAATAGCCATTGATAGCTCTAGCCTAATCATCTTTTTAAGCCATTCAGGCTGCTGGCATGAACTGGACAGGCCTTTTAACTGATCCAGCAGGGCGTCTTATGTTCTTATGCTCACCTCCATTAAATCCCACATCATCTGGGGCAGACTACAACAAAGTCCACATGTGTAGGACTGATGGAGTTGCAAATCCATGGTACAGCACAGCAGAGTCTTCCATCCCAAATGCATTAACACAGAAATGCCCTACTGAAGTCAATGAGATGGTCTTCCAGGAAAGCATAAACAGAATCAGGATCCTCGAGTGAAACATACAAAGTTCCATATTTGTGCAGCTTGAATAATGCAGATCCCATGCTTTGATGGTAGCACATATGGAGAAGTTCAAATTAAGAAGATGGATTTTCATTAAAAAAAAATCTGTTGTTTGACAAGAAAAACAAGAATAAAACTGGAAGTCCCCTATGGTTTAGACACACTACTCTTTCTCTAGGTCAGCTTCTTAAATATTTTAAAATCACTGTTATCATCTTAACTGTCTCTTCCTTGTCCGAACATGGCCAATACTTCCAGCTGTTCCTCTTGTGTTATGCATTCCATACATTTGATCTGTATTCCCTTTCAGGGGCATGGCAAGAGAAGTCAGAAGTGCAATGCAAATGACATGCTGTTGAGGAAACAGGATGATTTTTACCCCACTCACCTTCTCATCCGGAACTGAGACTGTGAGATTGCTCCATTTTGTAGAGAAACCAGCCAATGTAATTGCCAAACTGTTTCATTTCACTGTAGTTTTGTTCAACACCTGGCATCCCCCACTTTTCCTCTGAATGGGACTCAAGCAGCTCATTCAATTTTTTATGACTCTGAACACAATTGCAGTGTTGGTATAATTTAGCATTTTCAGGACCCTTACTTGTAAAGTGCCATGTTCACTGATGGTGCTATATAAATAAATGGAAACAACAACAATAATTTTTAACATATAAATTAGCAAAATTATATCAATTATATCAATTCAGTTACAGGAAAAGTGAACAGTGTGATACTGGCACCAGGGCCTGTAGGGTTAAAGCGCCAGGACTTTTTCATTAGCAGGGGTGATCTTGTCATCTCTCCTTCATCCAGTCCTTGGCCCAGTCCTCTCCTTTTCTTCTGAGCTTAGATTAAAGCCCCATTCTATTTGCAGAGTTGTCAGGAATGGGTTAACAGTAATATAAGAGCCTGCGTGGTTTGAGCATTGGACTGTGACCCTGGAGACCAGGGTTTGACTCCCCACTTGGCCATGGAAACCCACTGGGTGACTACGGACATGTCACATACTCTCAGCCCCAGAAAACTCTGTGATAGCTTCACCTTAGAGTCACCATAATTCGGAAATGACTTGAAGGTATACAACAACAACAACAACAAAACAACACCACACTATTTGGAGATGTCCCTTTTGTAATACAAAGTATTTTGGGAGGAGAAGACCTGAAGAGCAATTGAGACCCTCATTGTTTTTGTTGTGTGCTATCAGGTCAGCCTTAACTGAAAGTGATCTTATGAATGAGAGATTTCAATGAGTCACAACAGTCCTGCTCTTGTTTTGCACACTCAGGGCTTTCACTTCCTTGATTGAGCCCATTCACCTGTAATGCATGTCTTCCTTTCCAACTGCTTTCAGCTTTACCTAACATTGTCATATTTTCCAGTGAGTCTGCCTTTTATTGATATGTCAAAAGCAATCTAGCCTCAGTTTGGCTGCTTTGGCTTCTAGTGAGACTCCAGGATTGATTTGTGATTGGATCTATTTACTTGTCATTTCAGCAGACCATAGCATCCATAGAACTCTCCTCCAGTACTACATTTAAAATGAGTCCCCATCAGCTTTCTTCACTGTCCTGCTTTCATGTCCATACAGAGAAATTGGAAATACCATGGCATGGACTATCCTGATTTGGATGTTCAATGATATAGCTTTGTACTTGAATCCACAAAAGAGTGATACCTTTATTGACCAACCAAAATGCAGAGTATGCATCATGCAAGATTTTGAAGGTCCACTGGCTTCTTCACCAGGCCAAATCTATTAAAAATCATACAACAGAAAGAAAAAGGTGATGGTGTTGGAGTCACAGGCCTACATTTTGTATCAGATGTTGTCTCTGCTGTTGTTCAGTTGATAGGAACAGATTTCAATGCAGGCAAAGACCTTTCTCCTTTTTTGGCCATGTGGGGACTGATACAAAGTACAGTAAAAAAAACAAAAAACAACTTTGTATTTTAGTATCTTATCTATTTCCTTCACAGCTGCCCTTCCAAGTCTTAGTCTCCTGAGTTTTTGACTTCATTTCAATTAATAACTGAACCAAAGTCACCCAGGCCAAAATCTTTAAAATGCCAACATCTTTGCCACCTACCGTTACATAAATATTCTGGGGTTATTCATCTGTAACTCTGTTTTCCTACTGTCTTCCTTGACTTTCATCAGAAGTTGTTTCAAATCTTTGCTATTTTCTGTTAGTAATATGGTGTCATCTGCATATGTTTTTAAATTCCCTATTCTCCAAACTTGACTATTTGCGTATCTTTAAGACCTACCGGCTTTACTAAAGACCCTCCATCTCCCTATGAAAAGTGCAGAACTGATTGTTGATATGGATCCACAGAGGTCTCTACATTTTTGGATTCTTTTTGTGGCCATAGCTAGAGAGTCTGTGACTTTGACTGACTGTGCTTCAAAATTCACCACTGCCTGTGGTGTAGCTGGTGATATGGCTCCTGAAATCCTGTTGTTCTGCACTGATTATCTTTCCTTTCTGGTTGATGTAGCTACAATTACTTCTTCTGCACCAAGGTGTCCTGTTTAGAAAAATAAAAATACTGCACATCATCTGTTTCGAAAACAGTTCAGTCTCCCCCCGCCTTCAACTTGATGATTTATGGGATTTTAACCTCCATTGGCTGTCCTGATGCTGCATTATATTGCTGTTCTCATTAAAATTCAAAAGGTTCTATTTGCCTTTTCTCTACTTCCACACAATTGTTCCTCATATGTGCTACAGTTGCTAGGAGCTTAGGGTCTGGCCCTGACTCTCCAGTTTTTGCAGGTCATCTCCACAAGGGTGCAAATTCTCCAGCTCAGCTACCTCCAGAGACTGTAGACTCCAGACTGTAGTCAAAAATTCTCAGCTCCAGAGAAGAGGGAAGGACTGGGTGCAAATCTCCAGTTCAGTTAGTATAGCAGCAGTTTGCCCCAGTTTCCAAGGCTCCACTAAGTTGTTGCTGCAACTTGCAAAGACTCTCTGGTCTCTATGTATTTACTTAACTTCCTCCTTTCCTCCAAGACATTGTGCACCTGGGCTCACCCTCCATTCTGCTCTGCATCAACCATCTGAGTAGAAGCAAGTAGGCAACACTGAATTTTCCTTTTTTCCCCATTTTTGAATTCTTCTCAACTTCCAAATAGGGAAATGTTGGTGTGTGTGCTTGAAAGGCAAATTGTAAGTAACTGTGGTTGATGTAAGCAGTAAAAGAGTACAGACAAAATAGATAGTGCTTCCCAGCTTTTCCCTGGTCTACCCTACAAGGCTGTTAGAGATTCAGCGCTCTCAACAGTCCAATTCACAGAGGGTACTGCCTGTTTAAATGTCTAAAGGAAAGAAACTCTCTCTTTGTCTCTCTGCATTTGCTTAACTAAGGTTTCTCCATTTTGAATTCTAGTAAGCTTCAAAGGTTGTTTCTGTTAATTGGCAAAGTCAGTGCCTTGGTTCCCAGGGTTCTCTGTAACTATATTTCTTATACTTCACTGCTGAGTGAATACATGTCTGATTCAGGGTTCATTGTTGATTGTTAACCAGAAGTTACTTTATTATCAACCATGTATCAGAATTTTAGTCCTTGAAAAGCAAATATTCTTCCACATCCACTGTATGCTTTATGAGATCATTGTCACCTAAAGTCTATGAAACTCCCCCTCCTTTTAACAATAGAGGGTATTTCTCTTTGCTCATGTGAGAAGTGATTTTGATGGTCTTCTCCTTGAAAGGGGACAAGTCCCTTTGGCCAAAGTTGGAGACCTTTCTGGGCTGATTCAGAGCTCACCACACTTAAAGCCCAAGCTGTGCCACTCTGAACATCTGGGCCTGCTACAGTATTACTCTTCCTGCAAAGTTTGGATCCTATTCGTTCCTAAAGGGCAGGATTTGGATCAGTGAGTCCTAAACTTAGATTGCTAGATGTTGCTGGACTTCACTTTTCTGAAGCCCAACCAATATGGTAAATGATCTGGGCCAGCAATTGATCAGTAGCTGGCAACCAGTTCCCCATATTTTGAAATATGGCCCTAAGTCTTGGAGACAGCACTCGCTTCTCCAGGCCTCAGGGTGAGGAGAGGAGTTGCAGGACAAGAGCACTGTTCTGAAAAGAAAGTTTTAATAAACAAACCTTGTTTTAATAATTAAAGCTTGTTCCTGTTGCTGTAGTCTACTTGTCAGTGGCTTCTACCAACTCTCCAAAGACTTCTTCCCATTCTCTCCCATCCTTGTCTCATTTAGTTACACCTTTTGCTTGCATGACATGCTCTCAGCAATTGTTATTGATGATTAATAATATAACCTAATTCCACCCTTTGACTTCATCAGGCACGATCCCCAAGACTCAATTTTGGCTATGAAATTTTGGGGGCTGAGATGCTCTTGAGCTGGCAGCTCTACTACAGACCCAAATTTGGGATCCACAGTTCTGTGCTGGAAGGTTGTTCCCTATAGAAATTATCTTCCACTGTGCCATGCACTTCCCTATTATGTCTCCTTTGTTAATTGGTATCTACATAAAGTAGCTGGGAGAAATTGTCTTGGAGGCAACAGGTTTTTCTCACCCTTTTAATCAAGTCCAAGTGGGGTATGCACGTCATGAAATGACTGCCTCAAATCAGCAGAACACTCCTAAATCACTTAAAGCTGCTTTCCCTATCCCGCTGCCCTCCATTTTCACCATCTTCAGGAATCACGTTTGACCATATTAGGGACATTGAGGATACTGGGAATTGTAGCCCAAGACTTCTGGTGAGCATCACCCTGGGGATGGCTATTGTAAGAAAGCAGCCTTCCAAACATTTAGGGCCGACAGGCCTTCCCAGACTAGTGTTCCACCACCTCTCATCAATTGTCTTTTTGTTTTTAATTTTGTTTTTAATTTGTTTTAATAATTAATGTGTTTTAAGGGGATAGGAGGGTTGGTGGGTGGGGAGGATGGGGTACATTTTAATGTTTTAATGTATTTATATATTCTTGTAATGCCACCTCGATCCACCGGGAGAGGCGGGATAAAAATAAATTTTATTATTATTATTATTATTATTATTATTATTATTATTATTATTATTATTATTATTATGGATACACGAAAATAGATTAAAATTCGATGTTTGTGCGGGTCAGGTAGTTTAGAAAAGAAGCAAAGCGCAGCACAATTGCATTTCAGTTGCAATTTTACTGTGCAATTTCTCCTCCTCTTGTTAATTGTTGATCTTTTCACTCGAAATGGCAGCCTTGTTTATACGGCTTGCGCCACACATCAGGTTTGATAAAACAGCAGGAGGGGAACCCAGGACACCTTTTTAAATTCCCCAGTAGATGAATGAAAACTGCGTTTCCCAGGAGATATTTGGGTCTGTATTTAGTGCATTCTGGGCACGGAGTTCCTTCAAAAGATAAACCCCGCACTGAAGGGAACAGTGGAATCTAAAATGTCAGGGGCCTATACGATGGGACTATATAAATAATATAAATCGCTCTTTAGGTGATGTTTCAAATTTTATTGAAGAAATAGTCAAACTTTCCCCCTGGGTTTCACAGGAAATCCCTCTAAAAAATAATTCCCCGCCTGTTAATTTGCTGAAGTGAAAGGTTGACGATGACTACCCGCTTTAGACACCAAGTGTTGCTGGAAAATGTAGTCCGCCTACAAGATTAGTCTGACGCACTTGTTTTAACGAACGGAAGCAGCTGAACTACTATTCCCAGCATGCTTCGCGGAAACGCGTTCAGGCGACTTAAGAGACCTACGCCTCAACGCGTACTTCCTCAAGAATTCTCGCGAGATCGCTTCCTGTGAGCTCCGTATCTCACCCCCACTGACTCTTAATTCGGGTGCGCGCGGTGGCTGACGGGAGCTACGTTTCTTTTCACGGCCTCCGCTTTCGCCCTCGCGGTAATCGGTGTTCCCTGAATTGCACCGCGCGTTAGTCTTGTGGTTGCGAGAAAAGCCAAAAAGGCGTGAGGAAAGGAGTCGAGAAGATTACCCCCTGGAGACACCCTTCCCTCTCTCTCTTTCCCTGGAGCGTTTTAGAAAATGGCGGACGACCTTCGCGCTGATTGCGAGCCTTGTCGGGACTTGTAGTCTTTTTGCGCCTCTCCTCTAGGGGGTCTGGGGCCTGGTTTCCCGCGAGAGGACTACGTTTCCCATAATCCCACGAAAGAAGAGAAGGGACAGACGGGAGCGAATTGGAGGGCTGGGGGGGCGGCTCCAGCTATCCTCCCCCTTTCCCCCTCACCCTCCGCCTGCGCCGCGGCGGCCGCTGCTGCTGCGTCGGATGAGGTAGCGCGAGTGGGCGAGTGGCGCAGGCAGCGACAGCGGCCCCCCTTGGGCAGCGTGAGGGAGGGAGGGAGGGTGAGAGGCCTGCCTCGGGGTCGGCCGCCACGCCGAGGGAAGGATTGGTGCGGGTTTTGCGGGCACGGGGTGTGTTGGGGGCGGCGTTGGGCTTGGGTGGTATTATGGTGGTGGTTGTGGAAGGGCGGAGGTAGCGTCTTCGTGTGGGTGCGGACTGAGTGGCGGGCATTTTCCAGGCCTGGAGTTGAAGGGACCTAGGGGCGGGTGGGATTATTTTCAGGAAAAGGGCTGGGTTGGGAGGGATCGCTGTCCAGGCCTTTTACAGTCTGTGGGCTTGTTCTGCTACTGAGAAGAAATGGGATGGTTTTAGTCAGGTTAGCAGGGTGTGTGGGTGGATAGGGAGGGCTCTCCAAGCTACCAAAGGAGACCGTAGGCAGGACAAAACCAAGATAGGAGACATATTCCTTCAAAAGGTAAGAAACCTTAGGGAGGAGGTTGTAGCCACGCAAGTGTTTTGAGGTGGTGTTCAGTCCTTTAAGCATGGGAATTGGTTGATAGGATTTTAGCCAAGTCGGAAGAGAGATTGTGTAGGCCAATCTTAAGCACGTTTATTTGGAAGCAAGTTCCTCTGAGCTTCCAAATCATTGTGCATAGGACTCCAACCTTAGTGAGAAAAGAGGCTTGAAATGGCTGATGTGAGACTAGAGGTATATATGTGTGTGTGCATGTGTGTGCTTAGATAGGTTTAGGAGAATAGTGGCTAAAGTACAGTGTTTTGTGGGATTTTCTTTTCAGAGCAGTACTGGTCAATGGACCAGTGCGAGTCTATGAACTGCGAGCTGGTGCTCCCAGGAGAGTTTCCAGGAAAGAAAAAATGGTTGTAATCAGCAGGCGCAAATATGATACTGGTTCTAGACACACAGGAAAGGGATTGCTGGTCCCCTGCTTTACATAGTACAAGCAGCATTGCTCTAGAGGATTATAATCCACGTTTTAATTTTTTTTAATTGGTAGTAGGCTGTGAAGTGTTGGAGCCAGAAGCAAAGGCTGTGAGCTGAAAACCAGGTTTCTTTGAGATAGTTTATGGTGCGTGGGTTTAAGAAGAAAATAGTGCTGGTGTAAGTTGAGGAGTGGTGGAAACCTAGGAGTTGGGGTGAAAGAGAATCTCCGTAGGAAACACATGCATTGGGGCTTCAGTATCCTAATATTTTTTTAACAAGGAAAAACTTCAATAGTTTCAGGTGCTAGACAGAAGATAAAGGGGTATGAATGGTGATAGTACAAACTTCAGGATGTGTCAAAACAGTCTGTGGGGTAAGATGTGTTAATTGGGAGGGAAAAGCTGAGCAGGATGTATGGTGAGCCTTCTATCAGAAATAGAGAAGAAAGAAAGGTGTGTGCAGGTGTCAGGCTAGATGGAGACTGGAGCTGTAAGTTGTGTGTGAGATTGATGCTGCAGCTCATGATCTCTTCAGTTCTAATGTTTATCTCTTCATGCTTGATTATAAGGAGTTGGAGGAAGAATACTTTTCCTAGTCTGTGGAATGTTTGACCATTTGACATATTCCATCTATTTTCACATTAGGTATCAGAGGCACCAGTGGTGCTAGCCTGTGAGAGCCATGTACAATGGGATAGGACTCCCCACTCCCCGGGGCAGTGGAACCAACGGTTACGTGCAGCGCAACCTCTCGGCTGTGCGCCACAAGAAGGATCGCACTGACTACAAGTCAGAAGAGGAGCTGAGGAAACTGGAGTCGTCTCTAGTTAAAAAACCCAACCAGGACATCCTGGACCACGAGCGCAAGCGGAAGGTTGAGCTGAAATGCTTAGAACTGGCTGAGCTCATGGAAGAGCAAGGGTAGGTGGTTACAATAAACATCGATGGGAAGCTAAGTGGGAACAACAACTGGTAACTGTGAGTTGAAGTAAACATACAGGATGCACAAAGATGATGATGTGGCTCTGGCTGCATGCCCTCGTTTTTTCTGAGTTGACATCTTTTGATTTCAGTGGGATATGCTCAAGAGTCCTTGTATAATGCTTAAAATATATCTTTAGTGTAAGATTGTTTATAGGGATGTCTCTTTTGAGTTTTATAGGGAATTTGAAATGTCTATTTTGTAGGATATGGATAGCTCACTTTCATAGGAACTGCAGGACTAGTTGAATTAGGAAAGTTAATTCTAACAGATGATAGAAATAAAGATTTGATTTTTCTTACATGGTGGAAAGTAATACTGTGTATAGCAATATTGCCAATGCTGAACAGTTATGTAGCACAGCCGTTCAAGGTCTGTTGGCCTATATTCCCAACCAGCTGGTGCAGTACTTCAGGTCCTATAACAAATTTTAAAGCACACTCTGTAAGGCAGGTTAGTATTATCCCTGTATTGCTGATGTGGGAAGTGGAGACTGTAAGAATGGACTTACTGAAGGCTCATAGCAAGGGGAAGACTTGAAGTAAGAGTTTTTTGGTTAACATTTCAATTATATTTGCTGAGATACGGTTACTACAAATTATCAGTGTGGTGTATGGTGAATTTTCCTATCTATTGTTATAAGTTTTGTTCTGCCTCCTAAAAGATGGAGTAGACTGTGTATGGATTTGATTTGGTAAGCCTCCTAAATCTTTTGATGTACATACTAGGTATGGAGAAGGGGAGATTCAGGAGAAGGTAGCCACTTTTCGGATGATGCTTCTTGAGAAGGATGTAGCAGTGGTCAAGGAAGGGGACCAGCAGCAGAAACCCACGTAAGTAAGGCATCTTGGCAGTGATATTATATAGCAGACAATCCCTTGTGAGGGTTGTTGTTTTTCAGATCTGCTGATGCTCCTCCCTTCAGTTTCCTCTTACAGTTGTGTATTTCAGCCTTTAATCACTGCTACCATTCTTCTCTAGTGTCACGGAGACCCATCAGCTGGCTGAGGCCAATGAGAAGAAGAATGAGAGGCTTCGAGCTGCCTTTGGTATTAGTGACAATTATGTGGATGGCAGCTCTTTTGACCCCAACCGCAGAGCCAAGGAGGCAGCATCAGCTGCTGCAGCCAAACAACAGCAGGAGCAGCAAAAACAGTACAGGTAGGTGCCGATTCCCACTGAGAGGAAATAGGTAGATTGAAATAGGCAAAAAGATGTAGCTGTGTCAGCGTCAGCAGAGAAAGAGGTTTAGCCACTTTTAATTAAGAAGCAATGTTTTTATATTTTAATATTTTATTTTTAGTTTCTAAAATTAAGTCAGACATCTTTTAAAAGTGTAGCAAACATACAGAAAATACCACCTAAAGGCAGTGAGATATATGAGACGTACAAAATTTGTTTCCCAGTTTATATTCACTTAGGAAATCTTGGTCTAAATCCAGTCACTAGAATCAGGGAGGCCTGCATAAGTGTTGACTTCCCAAATTTCCATTGACCACTGTGTCTAGTCAGGTTGATAGAGGCCACACAGTGATCTCTTTCTTGATTAAAAGTCTTTAGTTTGGGGTCATTTCTGTAAGACTTGTAACCATGATTGATTCTACAGTTTTGTCATATACTTCGTCAATTTATTTTGCTTCTGAATTTAGGACTGAGGAGACAGCTGTCATCTGGCAGTTTAGCTCCTTGTTTAGGAGAAGAATAAAGGGAGAGCATTCATTTAGAAGTTTGTTGGGGAGTTGGCCCTTCAAGTACTTTGTCTTTATCTCCCCAGTCTTGTCAAAGAGTCCAGCAGCTCCCGATCACCATCTCCAAAACAGAAAAAGAAGAAAAAGAAGAAAGACCGAGGCAGGTGGGTGGGATTGCCAAGACACTTGAGTTCCCTGTACACGTCTGAAATAGGGTGCAGAAAATACAGGGGCTGGGTGAGGGTTTGGCAGGAGGTACTCATTAGAGAGGGAAAAAGGCAAGGAGTTTGGATTAACGGACCCGCAGTTCTCCCTTTGAGATGGGTAACATGTCCCTTTTTGTTATTCTTTCAAGGTCTGAGAGCCGATCGCCTTCTCGAAGAGAGAGAAAGAAAAGTTCAAAGAAAAAGAAACACAGGTAAGGGGTGTTACTGGGGATAAAGGCTATCTTCTAGTGATGGTTGGGGCTCACTTCAGGCTGTTTGTCACTTGAGTTGATAGTTATCTTAAAATAAATATGTGTGAAAACAGATTTTTGGCTTTCTCTGAGATAAAACTTTTCTTTATGGAAAAACATTTTGAATTGTGCTTGGGAATATAGAATTGGTGGGGTAAGTTCTTTCTTTCCATGTTTATTCAGTCTCTTTTGTTAGGGTAGTTTTGCATATAAGCAACTTGGGCTGGAGTAATGGGAAGTCATGCTTCTACTTCAGCAGCAGTTTGAGACATTGTTTTTGCCAAACCGTTGTTTTTAGGCACTTCCTCACATTTCTTTTATTTGATTACAAGCTATAGTATGGAAAAACTGTTTCTTTTTTTCAGGTCAGAGTCAAAGAAAAGAAAGCACAGGTGAGCTGTGGTAGAAGTTAATCATTTTTGAGTACTTCTTGAGATGTAAACAGTCGATTGCAGTTTTTTACTTTCTTTAATAAGATTGTCAATCACTGTATAAGTTAAGAGTGAACTGAGTTTTCAAGGATACCTAAACTGCTGATATGAATGTAATTTTACTACATTAGTTCACTTGCTGTGCTGTTGATTTCCTGATTGTCAGTTTTAAGGGCAAGCTAATTTTTCAGTATTGCTCTGAAGATGGGAATGTTTTGCAGTAGACAGAATAGAAACTGAGGGAAAAAGGGGTAGCTGTATATAAAGCTCTTCATTGTTTCCAGAATAGTTCAAAGTAAATCTGTTTTCTCAGGTCTCCAAGTCCCAAAAGCAAACACAAATCTAAAGAAAAGAAACGGAAGAGGTAAAGTAATTTTTTCTTCTACTGTATACGTTCCTTTTTTCTGAAGCCTTGCATGTGTTCCACTATGTTTCTAATTCTGTCTCTTAGGTCCACTAGTGGATCTGCTTCTCAGAAAGGCCGCCGGGATCGCTCTTCTTCTGCAAATCGTTCTTCGTCTTCAGATGCTTCCCGCAGCAGGTATGTGTTGCTGTGGACATCCAAGAGCTTTTAACTAGATAGCAAGTTTTGGGCTGACTCTTGAAGATGATCTTGGTTTTAAGCCTCTGATTGTTACCTGTTATCTACAGGTCAGGCAGCGTAACCATGCAGAAACGCGCTCCCTTAAGACGTCAGAGCAAGTCTCCCTCAGCAGCTTCACGGAAACAAGAAGAAAGTGAAGTTTCAAAAAGTCTGCCAGACAGGGAGCGTTCATCTTCTGCTGAACCTGCCCGGCGGGGCAGGAGCACAAGTCCTCAAGAAAGCAAAGAAAAGCGGGAGGTAAGGACTTGTAATCTAGTGACTTAGACAGTTGGCCTAACTCTAGTGGAACTGTGTTGTAGTTGTATGGGAGAAACTGTGAAGTCTGAGTTGTTATTTTTATGTTTTTATTGTTCAGAAAACCTCTTCCAAGCATTCTCCAGTATGTGAGACTCGTCAACGATCAGCAAGTCCATTATCTCCTGCCAAAGAGAAGGAAAAAGAGAAGGAGAGAAAGTCAGCTCGGCATGGGGGTCGGAGATCTACTCCCTCATTTGAGCGTGATTCAAGGCTCAAGCACCGCTCCCCAGGGCCAAATGATCCTCCTCAGGAAAAAGTCTCAGGGCACAAGCATCCTTCCTCTAAGGAGAGCAGGTCTCCTACCTGTGCCTCCCCACCAACAAAGAAGCAAGCAGAAGATCATAATGGGACTCTTCCACCATCCAAGGCTAAGATGTCACCTGACCAGAAGGAGCAGCCAGTAGCTTCCTCATCTTCTCCTGCTTCTAAGGCAATCGAGACTAGATCAAGGAAAGTATCTCGTGATGGTTCTCCATCCCGACAGTCTCGCTCTCCATCAGAGAGTGGTAGCTGCTCTTCCTCTTCCTCCTCTTCTCCTTCCCCAGGAAGAAAGCTGCCCGCAGTTTCTCGTAGCTCTTCACCAGAGGAGGCCCCCAAAAGGCAAGACAAAGAGAAGGCCCCTACCCAGAGAGAGCGGTTGAGCTCCTCCCCTGAAGGTTCCCGCTCTGGGCACAAACAATCCAACAAGACCACATCTCGACGTGAACCATCAGGCTCACCTCCACCGAAGAGCACCAGGTCAAGGGCCAGTCGCAGAGACAAGTCTCTTTCCCCAACCCCCATTGCTCGTAGAGGTAGATCACGGTCTCGTACCCCACCTAAGAGAGGCAGATCACGCACACCTCCAAGGAGAGGAAGGTCTCGCTCCGTACAGAGACGTGCCCGATCCCGTTCACGGACTCCTTTGAGAAGGGCCCGTTCTCGCAGTCCACAGTGGCGTGGCCGGTCAAGAACACCTCAGCGATGGGGGAGGTCACGGTCACGCAGTCCTCCCAGATGGGGACGATCTCGTACACCTCAGAGACGTGGCTGGTCCCGTTCTAGAACTCCTCAAAGGCATGGTTGGTCTAGAAGCAGAAATAGTGGGAGATGGGGAAGGTCAAGAACACCACCCAGAAGGGGAAGATCACGCTCACGAACCCCCCCAAGAAGAGGCCGATCTAGGTCTAGGACTCCGCCCAGACGAGCACGGTCTCGGTCCAGGACTCAGTCTAGAAGAGGCAGATCTAGAACCAGAACCCCTCCCAGAAGAGGGAGATCAAGTTCTTCACCGAGAAGAGAGAAATCTCTGATTTCAGCTAGGCGAAGCAGGTCTGTATCATCTCCAGGCCGGAAAGCCTCTAGAATGTCTTCAAGGAGAAGTCGCTCTGATTCTTTCCCCAGAACGCGAGACAGATCCAGAAAACCACTGAGACGTAGCCATTCAGGATCGTCACCTGAATCAAGAAGCAGGGTACGAGCATCTTCCAGGCGCAGTCGATCTGGTTCTGTGCCGAAGGCAAAAAAGAAAACCCAGTTGTCTCCTAGAAGGAGTCGTTCAGGCTCCTCTCCACGGTCTAGGAAGAAAAAATCAAGAACACCTCCACGGCGCAGTCGCTCTAGCTCTTCTCCAAGGGTGAAAAAGAAGTCAAGATTATCTCCAAGGCGGAGTAGGTCTCGTTCTTTTCCAACTCCAAAGCAGAAATCTAGATCACCTGCTAGACGTAGCCGATCCAGGACACCTCCAGTACTCAAAAATAAATCCAGAGTGTCACCAAGGAGCAGATCTGGTTCATCTCCAAGACTCACAAAGAAGGCTGATGTTTCATCAGTGGCTGAAGAGAAGTCTAAGATACGTTCCAGAAGAAGTCGATCTGGTTCTTCTCCAGCATTGAGGAGGAGATCTAACTCTCCTGTGAGAGACAACAGGTCTGGGTCCTCTTCAGATATGGAGGAGCGATTGTCAAGAAGGCGAAACATGTCTGAGTCTTCTCCAGAAGCAAAAACAAAGTCAAGATCAGGGTCATCCCCGGGATTGAAAAAAGAATCAAGTTCACCTCCAAGACAAAGCAGATCTAGTTCCTCTCAATCATCAACAAAGGAAAACTCCTTATCACCCCCAAGGCGATCAGCCTCGCCAGAAAAAAAGTCTGCATCTCCATTTCAACGAAGCAGACCTGGGAGGTCTCTTGCAACAAAAGAAAAATCTCGATCACCACATTTAAGGCAGAGCAGGTCTGGATCACCTCCAGCTTTGAGGGAAAAGTCTGTTTCTCCTCCAAGGCAAACTGCATCTGGATCTTCCTCAGAACTGAAGAAGAAATCCACTCCACCACTGGAGAAGTGCAAACCTGACTCCTCAGAGTTGAAGAAATCCAGATCACCACCAAGGCGAAGGAGGTCTGGCTCTTCACCATTGATAAGAGAACAATCTAAATCACCTCCCAGGAGCAAGTCCAAATATTCTCCTGACACAAAGAAACCTACATCACCTTTGAAGCAGGTCAAATCTGGCATTTCTCCTCCAGTAGTGAAAGAGAAGTCTAAGTCACCTACCAGGAGAAGTGGATCCAGATCATCTCCTGAAATCAATGGCAAATCTAAATCTCCCCCAAAGCAAAATAAATTTCAAGAAGTGAAGGCAAAATCCAGGTCACCTCCAAGACACAACAGATCTGGTTCCTCAGCAGTAATGGAAAGAGTTACTTCACCATGCCAGAAGAGTAAATCAGGTTCATCTCTCTCTGGGAAAGAGAAATCACAGTCTCCTTTAAGGCAAGGCCAGCCAGTATCGTCCCCAGGACTGAAAAAGTCAGAGATTCCATTGAGACAAAGTAGATCTGGCTCATCGTCTTCCTCTTCCTCCTCCTCCTCCTCTTCATCCTCTTCCTCTTCCTCCTCTTCATCATCATCTTCTCCAGAAGATGACAAATCTCAATCGCCCCCCAAACTGAGCCGTTCTGCAACAGCATCAATCAACAAAAGCAAATCTGTACCATCCCCGGTGTACAGCAGATCAGATTCCTCTCCAGAACCAGCGAATGGCACATCTGCAGCAGTTGCAAAGCACAGCAAACCTTCAGTTTCTCCAGAAGCAAGAGAGACTTCAAGAACTCAAGTGATGGGGCCTAGATCACCTTTGGAGAGGAAAGACACAACAAGAGATGCACCTCAGAGGAGCAGATCAGGATCATATTCTGGACTTAAGGAAAAGCCAAGAAGACAGTCTAGTGACAGCAGTTCAGACTCCTCCCCAGAACAGGAAGAAAAGTCTTTAAGCCGGTCTGTGTCACCAGTGAGACCTGTGAAATCAAGGACACCCCCAAGACGCCGAACTTCAAGGTCACCAGCTAGACCTAGAGCAAAATCCAGAACTCCACCAAAACGTGGGCGGTCAGGATCACCACCAAGACCCAGAGTAAAGTCCAGAACGCCCCCAAGACGACGTAGGTCTGGATCTTCTCCACGTCCCCGAATGAAGTCTAGAACTCCACCAAGGCGGCACAGGTCTGGGTCATCCCCAAGACCCCGAGTGAAGTCCAGAACTCCCCCTCGCCGTCATTATAGATCCGGATCAACTCCAAGACCCAGGATGAAATCTAGAACCCCTCCTCGAAGACGTAGGTCTGGATCATCTCCACGACCCAGAGAGAAATCTAGAACACCAGTTACAAGAAGGCGGAGATCTGTATCACCACTGAGCCCCAGACGGAAATCTCGAACACCTCTGAGGCGTGGAAGATCGAGATCACGCTCTAGAGAGAAGTCAAACACCAGCACGCATCCTCATAGGTCTAAGTCATCATCCCACTGTGACAGAACGAGAAGCTCCTTGCGACGGGGAAGATCTCGCTCCCCCTCACAGAGGAGCCGATCCCGTTCACTCTCCAGGCGACGAGACAAATCTAGGGGGTTGCTACGGAGGGAAAGGTCCATTTCCTCCCCAGGCCGAAGTCGCTCAAGGTCTCCATCTCGTCATGACAAATCTCACTTCAAATGGAAGGGTGAACGCTCTGTCTCTTCACCGCACAGGGGTAATTCTCGGTCACCAGCACGGAGAGAGATGTCAAGGCTGTCCCCTCAGCGGTCTTCTGCCAGTCGAAATGCATCCCGTTCCCCTCCAAGGCTGGATGCTTCGCGTATCACAGCAGCCTACAAAGGCAGTGGGTCCAGAGCCTCTCCTGATTTTCAGTCATCTCCTGTGAGGAAGCATTCCAGGTCAGGCTCCCAGGAGATCTGTACCTCTCCAGGAAGGAAATCCCGCTCCCCTCCTGTGCTGGAGAGATACCCTAAAGCTGACAGCCAGGAAAAGTCAGCAGTCTCCTCCCTGTGGCACAGCAGAAGCAACACTGCCGTTCCTCATACTCCAACTCCACCTCACGAGGACTCCCCCAGACCCCAGAAGACCCTCTCTCCTACAACATCCATGCTACAGGAGTCCCCTGCAGTTTTGAAGAATGGTAGTTCCACAACTCCCAGAGACATCCCAGGAGATAAGAATCAGACTATGGAGTCTGCTGTGATTAGGGGTGATACACCTGCTGGTGCTCCTTTGTCAGGGAGAAGCAGTTCTCATGAAGGCTCCCCTTCTCCAGTTAAAGCTAGATCACCATCCCCTGCCTCCTCCTCTGCTACTTCCAGTCCCTTGCCAGCCCTGGTAGGTCCAGTCCCCAAGGAAGAAGAGTCTGTAGCTGAAGCAAATGTAGCGGAAAGGCCTGAAGGCCACCTCCCCACGCTTGAGGCTGAGCCACAGTTGCCTTCTGATGCCATGGAAGGAAATGCCAGGAGCAGTTGTCCCTCAGCTCCACAAGTGGCTGTGCCCTGCCCACCACCCTCAGTCCCCTCAAAGGCAAAGAGAAGTTCATCTGCTTCATCTACCACGTCGTCGTCATCTTCATCATCTTCGTCATCGTCTTCATCTTCGTCTTCTGATTCTGAATCTAGCTCATCTGAATCAAGCCCTCAGGATCAACCAGTGAAGGGCATCGAGGCTGAGACTGAACTGAAAAAGTAAGAGCCTGATTTTTTTCTCCCCCTCAAGCAGCCACTATTTCTTACTGACATCCCATTACTGCTGGAACCTTGCATCCACTCCCTATTTCTCGGTCACATGAACTGCTACATTTCTCCCCTATCCCTGGTTTACAGTACCTTGTTATCCCAATTGCCTGAATTGCAAGGTACTGTATTATGCTTCTCTCTTGAAATGGAATCTTGTGATATGTTGAAAAATCACATTCAATCTGCTGTTTAAACATTTTGGGACTCTAGAGTCTGACGTTGCTTTGCAAGTGTACAGGATAAGCAGAGGTAATGGCTATTTTCCTAGCACTGCTCTGCTTATCGAACACTTGTGCTGGAGCTGGAGAATGTGGTTCCCAGTTGAGACCTAAACCAGTCTTTAAAATAAGACTGCAGAAATCAGTGAGAAACTAATACACTCTTCTGTTTCCCTGCCAACTTTGAGGCAGGCTTGGGAGCTTCCCCTCCTTGGTGACCAGCAAGTGGGCTGGTGGAACAATGATGGTGCATTCTGTTCTTTCTGTTCCATTTCCCATAGAATTACTTGTCATATCCAGCAGTCAGGCAGTCTTTTAACTACTGGGTGCCCTGAACAAATAAGGCACAACATGTTAGAGCAACTGACTCAGAGATTTGTGACAGCAAAGTTCTACAGATAATGTGTATTTTTCTGAGTGAGTGCTCTCTGCTTACTTTGTGTAATTCTCAGCTTGACAGAAGTTGTCCTTCCTTCCATTTTGCAGATCTTTTTTGTCTGCTGCTTTAATTTTTTCCTCTCTTCTGTTATGCAAGAAGTCTGCCAGAGGAAAACCACTTTTCATAGTCTTTAAAGTGCCGCAAAGTGCCACATGAATTCTCTATATTTACTGTAATGGGCTTAACATAGGTGCCTCTGAAATGCTTTTTAAAGACTTTTTAAAGCATTTCAGTCTTTGAGTCTTTTTAAATGTTGCAGTTGGGACCTTTGCCCACCAGAGGCCACCCTGCTGTCACTTTACTAACTCCTAGCAAGAGGCACATTGTAGAATTGCTCTCTGCCTCTCAAGTACCATTGTCAGGCCTCATGCAGTTTTTCTATCAAAGTGTCTCTGGTGAGACTTGATGCAGAATTCTCTTGCAGAGTATCTACTCAAATAAATATATTTGCATTTGTTTTAAGTACCTTATGTAAATCTATTCCCCCAGATGCCAGCCCATTGTATTTAGATAATTTGGGCAAGGTTTAGGGTGCTAGATCAAGGAGACAAAATTGGAGAAATTGGTGGGAGTTGAGGAGCGGACCTCTGGTATCCTTGCTCAAACTATCCTGATTTTTTTTTTAAATTTAACAGGTGCTAGAGACCTTCCTAAGATGTGGTCTTAGTGTCAGGATTGCTGCTTCTCCTCAGTTTGTTCCTATATTGGTCTAAGAATGCCTGAAGGCTTCTGCCCCCTGAGTTTCTCTTTTGTCCTGTTAACCCTACAAGTTAGGTTCAGCTTATTTTGGAGATGGCAGCATAAAGCATCAGCAACCCATGTAGGGTGAAACACCTTACATATTTTCTTATTAGTGTGAGAGGAACAGCAACAGCTATGCTGATGAGAGGAACTTTGAAATAAGACTCAACTAACCACTTTCACAGGGCTTTCCCATAACCTTCATGTCCTGAAATTTGTGTCTCCTTGTTTTTTACACTAAGAATGTTGAATTAACCAACGAAGACTACTTCTTAGTTTTTCTGATACATAATATATAATAACAATAAAATTTATTTCTATCCCGCCTCTCCCCATGGATCGAGGTGGCGAACAACAATAATACATTAATTACATTAAAAAACCTACCCGATCCTCCCCACCCACCAACCCACCTAAAACTAACCCCCTAAAACACACAACAATTAACAGTTAACAACAATCAACTGACTATTAAAAGAACAGCAAGACAGTTGGTGGGAGGCAATGGAAGTACTAGTCTGGGAAGGCCTGTCAGAAGAGAGCAGTCTTGACTGCTTTTTTAAAGCAGTCAAGACTGGTAATATGGTGGATCTTCTCCAGCAGCCCATTCCATAACTTGGGAGCGATAGAAGAGAAATACATCTGTCCTGTATTTGTGAGCTTTAAAGTATCTGTGCTGTCTTCTCCCCTACGCTAGGCCACCAAGCCCAGTACTGAAGGAGGGTAATCATGAAGAGCAGCCTCCAGAAGTGGGCAAGCGTAAGCGCCATTCTCGGAGCTCCAGCAGTTCCAGCAGTAGCTCTTCTTCCTCTTCTTCTTCCTCCTCCTCTTCCTCCTCCTCGTCATCCTCAGCCTCTTCTTCTTCTTCTTCATCCTCATCCTCGGCATCACCTCCTAAGACTGGATCCCAGACACCGGCCAAGGTGGCCCTGAAAAAGAAGCCTTCTCCAGAGAAAAGGAAGTAAGTATTTGTTTGCTGGAGAGGACATAAGGTCTGCTGTCAAAAAATAATGGCATTCTCTGTTGGCCATGTTTCTCTTGGGTACTGGGGGTGTGGGGCACCAGCCCTTTTCTGTTGAAACACCCTTGGCATCTGTATTACGACAAGTCTACTGAATGCTTAGGGTAACTGCTGACACCAAATGCCTAGTGCAAATTTTTTAAAGAACTTGAAGGCCAGAGTACTAACAGACACCCAAGACTGTTAGATGGGTAATGCAGAAACTTGATGTAACTAATTTGTTTAGGGTGGGGAACATGGTGATGTTACACAAGCTTCTGGAGGGACAGCTTTAATAAGACCATAATTGTGTTCAAAGGCAGGCCAAATCACTTGTTGAGAGAAGGTGAATCCTAGGCTCTGTATCTATTAATGTAGGCATTAAGGACCTTTGTTGACTGGCTTATCCTTCTCTTCCATCAGAGGGAGCAAGGTGTTTGGATGCAGTAGTCTTGATCCCCCTCAACTCCTTTTACAAGACCTGTATTGGAATGTACAGTTTCTGAGATCTTGTCCATCATGTTTCTTTGCAACTTTAAAGGTCACAATGGGAGAGTGCCCCCCCACTATTCTTTCCCTCAGTTTTTTTACCCCCTAGGTGCGTATCAGTTTCTCAGTGCTTTTACCTTCCTGTGTTTTTAGCCAGGAGAGGCATTTTTAAATCTAGGAAATGATTGGTTTACTTTTAGGAATGGTGGTTACTTTCTGAAAAGTTAGGGGAGTAGGGAATTGGTCAGGCAAATTGGTCAAAACTCAGGGAAAAGTTAAGTTACTGGTTAAGTTGCGGTTGTATAACATGTTTTTTGAGGTGTTGTTGCATGAGGCAACTTGGTACTTGGGCAGTTTTTGAATAGAGAAGTGTCTGAACACATACATTCTGTAATATAAGATTTTAGAAATGTTTAGCAATTTGATGGTTAACAGTAAAGCAAAATCAAATGAACCTTTGTGATGGCATTATTTTTCTTAAGGAGGGGCTCATGGATTTTTTTGGAACAAGGTAATTTATGCATTCCAACAAACTGGGCTCAGTTTTGGTTGGTGGCTGGCATTCTTTAGTGAGTTACAATGGTGTAAGTCAAGTGTATGCCATTGAAACTCACATTATTTTGCTCACCGGGGGAGTCAGAATTCTGTAATGACAGTGCAGTAACCAGAATTCTTCCCAATCCATTTTTCTCTCTGCTGTAGTGCCCCCCATGGCCATTTCCTGGCTGATGGAGAGCAGGGGAAAAGCAGAGAAGCATGCAGCTGTTTTCCCGTAGCTGGAGGCAGAGTGCCAGGCATCTTCCAGGACATCCTGTAATCCTCTGTAGATCCTTGAGGATGATGTCCTTGCTGTGTGTCCAGTGCAGCTGACTCCTCTCTGCCATTCCCCGCCTCCCAGTCAGGAAATAGCCCTGTCGTGGGAGCTACAAGCAGAGAAAAGGTGAGTTTTTGGGAGGTTGGGATGAAAGACATATTGTAGTTAACACATGTGCAATATCTCCCTTGATCCAGCATTTTGGCCAGTGTGAAGGTGTGAACGTTTTAAGAAATTAACGTTTTAACAAATTCTGAGTTATTTTTTTCTAGCCAGCCCAATCCTTCTGCAATATTATTGTACTCAAATATGGTTGGTTTAGAAATCAGACCTTATATGCAGACCAATGTCAATAGCAGGAAAGCTATTGTATTAAAAAACATATATCCCTCCTCTAATTCTAATATGTTATCCTAGTGTACAGACAAGAGGCAATTAGAAAAAAATTAGAACAGTAAAGAGCAATTTAAAATATTTTAACATAGTGTAAACAGTGTGAAATAATTCAAGTAACATGAAACTATATACTTTTATAAATTCAGACTAAGATCCTTAATCTATGGCCCCTAAAGGCTTCTTATTTTGGAACTGAATATCTGCACCAGATAGGCCTCTAAGGGAAGAGCATTCCATAACTGGGGTGCTACAACAGAGAAGGCCCTCTCCTATGTCTTCACACACTATATTGTTTACTGGGCTCACAAAGCATCACAGAGGATATGCCATCCAGCAGAACTTGTATTCAGGCAGATATATATACGAGTCAGTATTTCAGGTTTGGAGGTCCTAGGCCATTTTGGGTTTTAGATGTCATTGTCAACACCTTGCATTCAGGATTTTCTGTGTAGGAGTTGAAGCATTTTATAGATTAGATTTGTTATCACCCCTCAAAGAAACCCTTGAAATAATTTTCAGGTCTCAGGGACTCAGATTTCATAAAGATATAGCTCAAAAATTATTTTTGTTTCAGTCACAATCTCTCACAGAACCCCTGTCAGCCTGTCATGGAACCCTAGGGTTCCAGAGAATGCTGGTTGAGAAACCTTGGCTTATAGTAAAGGTCTCTCTTTTCTGCCTTGACAAGACATAGTTACAGCATTTCTGTTCAGGAATAAACAGTTGCTAAAAAGATAATGAAAATGAAATCATAGAAATAGTAATATATCAATTTCCAGTTTTCATTTAAGTACATGCTATTTGTAAGTTGTTCGCCGCCTCGATCTATATGGAGAGGCGAGATAAAACAAACAAACAAACAAATAAATAAAGTTCATTTCTTCTCTACATATGTGTCCTGTTGGCCATGTAGCCTAATGTTAATGGAAGTTTTTTATGTCCTTATTTACGAGAGTTTGAGCCAGTCTTGTGTAGTGGCGTGAGTGTTCGTCTGTGACTCTGGAGACCCAGGTTTGAATCTCCACTCAGTCATGGAATCCCACTGGGTGACCTTGGACAGGTCACACTCTCTCAGCCTCAGAGGAATGTAAAGGCAAAGCCTGTCTGAACAAACCTTGCCAAGAAAATCCCAAGATAAGTTCACTTTAGGGTTGCCATAAGTTGGAAATGACGTGAAGACACACAACATGAGGAACTTCAGCTTGTGCAGCGTAAACTCAACAGCAAAATATATGTTTCTACAGTGATGTTGGATGAAAGCAATGTGCAAAAATAGGACTACTGGAAGCTTTTAGGGATCTAGATTCAAGGTAACACTGCAAAGAAGTTGGTCTTAGTCTGAAGTTGATTAAGAATACCCGCTGGCAGTAGCATATTTACCTGATTGCATGTGCTCTGCAGATTTGTCTACTGGGACACACAAGAATCCTACTAGTATAGCACTTCCTTTACGCACAAAAGCTAAAGTAACATGAAAACTTCTGCAGCTCCCCACCCCAATGTATAAGCAGAACATAGTTCCATATGTTAGGACCATGAGTGTGAAGAAAATGAAAGACAAGAAAGGAAGGTTTTGTCTTTTGCCACAACTAGAACCAAATGGGAGAAATTCCACCTTGAAAATGGGAGGAAAAAAAAGAAACATTGAAGAAGAAATAGTTGGTACTTCTGTGAGACGCAAAATAAAAACAGAACTGTAGGTTCTCTTTGTGTGTCTTTATGTAATCATTTTAAAAGAATAGCTGGTTTGTAACTTATGTTTTCAGAACTGCATTTAAAAATTATCTTAATGTTGCTTCAGTAAAATATAGGTTTTTGAACTGTAGTTTCTGAACTAGAAAAACAAAGATGTTTTGACAGTTGACAGCTTTGACAGGTTAAAGGGAAAAAATTCTGTTCCTGCAATCATCTTGGGGACACAGACTGCCCCCCCCAAATGTCAAGTAAGCAAAAAGAAATGGGTCCACTTCTGTTATTGAAAACCAGGCATTTTTTGTTTGGAAGGTAAAATCACCATCTCATTTGGAGGCTTCCAGGAGAGACTGTCAGACCTTCTTTTCTTGAGCAAAAGGCAGTATGGATGAGCCTGGAGGAAGTCAAGTATTTCAAAAGAGCCTGGCTTAGAGATTAATTGTATTGATGTCTGCATCTTGCTGTTGCTTATGGCACAGCTTCAAAACAGATCTTCAGTTAACAGTCAGTGTTGAAAGTAGCTCATACCGTAGCTCTGTTCATGACCAAAAAAGTGCATTTTAGTACTTGCTTAGTAAACTCTTTATTTAATGAGTACCTTTGAATTTTTAATCTTGGGGATATTTTTGAATACTGGTAAGTGAAAGTCAGGAAAATGAGAAATAACATTTGGATGGCAACACTGTCTGGTTTAACAGTATCCTATGTCAAGCCCTAGAGGAGCTGAAATGGCAAAGTTGGTTTTCACAGAAGGTGTGGGAGCCTTTTAATAAAACCCTTTTTCTTTTCTTTTTTAAAAAACTTAGAAAGGCACAGCAGAGGGTTGTGGCTCTCCAGGGTCTCAGACCATGCCAATGTGTCCTCCAAGCTCCTGGGAGTTGCCCACTCTGGGTCAGAATTAGATTGGAAGCAGGCTTTGGAATGTTTGGGAGTGAGGCTAGTTTTGTGGCCTAATAAGGGACCGTCTAATGACGGCTTACTGCTCCTGCCGAACGACCCTCTTTGCATTTGCTTACCTGTCCTCTTTCTCAGGATAAGCAAATGAGTGATAACAGCAGCAAGGATGCGAGGCAACATCTGCTGCTGGCTGCTGTATTTGCCAGTGCTCTTTTGGAAAATCAGGTGGATGCATTCCCCTAGGCAGGTCTTTTCCAGAGAACCTTGAAAACTTGAACTGACAAAAATGAGATTATTTTAGGCACTGCACTTGGGGCTGCTGGTTTCTGAACATGCAGTATGTGCCCAGCCTGGAGATATGTAGACCTTCCTCTGTTGTCCAGTACTTTATTGTGGAGCAGTTATGTGATTTTTTCCCATGGTTGAAAGCTCTTCCCTTTTCAGATCAAATTGTGGTGAATGACATTCTAACCAGTCTATCCTTTTTGTTTGCATCTAGGTCACGCAGCCCCCGGAAACCTATTGACTCATTGCGTGACTCACGTTCTCTCAGCTACTCCCCAGCAGAACGGCGTCGAGCTTCACCTCCAGTGCAGCCACCCCTGAGTTCAAGGGGCCGACGCAGGTAGGTATCTTAATCCCCATTGTTTGGGGACTACGTGTATGGTAAATCTGCTTGAGGAGGATGACTGTGGGAGAACTTTAGGTGGGGAGCCTGATTCAACATTCTGCCTTTGTCCCTTTATCCAGGGACAGATCCAGGTCTAGGTCCAGGGACAGATCCATGCAGAGAAGCAGACGAAGCATCAGCAGGTCGCCAGGACGGAAAAGGCGACGCAAATCCCCCAGCCCCCGAGCCCCCCGCCGCAGAACTTCAAGGTAGTGTGTGGCTGTGGCTTGCTGGTGTTTAAATTTCCATACTAGGTACTCAGTGAGGCTCTTATATATAATGTCTCATAAAAAATGCAGAAGCAAACTGTTACTAGAGAGGAGCTATTTTTAGGTCATGTTTTTGGTGAATGTTCTTGGATGGAATTTACCGGAACAAGGGTATACAAAGTACAGCCCTTTGAAAACTACATTTTCACAAGACTTTTATGTGTAGTTCCCATGGGGCTCTCTTAATTCTTCCTCCTGACACAAGGAGAAAATTCAACTCAGTAATGTTTTTCCTATTTTATGTAGGCCTCCAGAAGTGGTAGTTTTTGCATTTGGGGACAGTGCCCAAACCCAAACAGGAAGTGGCCACTCCCAGTCATTTTGTTTTATGTTGACTGCGGTTCTTGTTGCGGGCTAGATAGGGAAACATGATCCTCAGCCATTCAGAATTACTTAATGTTCCACCCAGTTCTCAGAGGACAGAACTATGTCTGATTCTTTTAATTACAGGAGGGTAGATTTCAATTGGACAGTAGAAGGAACTTCTTGACATTGAGAGTGGTTTAGTAGTGGCACCAGTTACCTAGAGAGGTGGTGTGGAGTTCTTCTTTGGATATTTTCAGAATAAGGGTAGATAGCTACCTGCTGGGGATGCTCTAGCTGGAGGTTGAGCGGGGGGTTGGACCTGATGATTCTATAATTCTGTGATTCAGCTTTCTTACTGATCTTGGAGATTCAGATCTAGAGGGCCATGGAATGGTTTGAAGTCGCACAGTACAGTCCTACTTTTCTGTTTAACTATAGCAGGTCTGGCCCAATAAATTGGATGAGATACTGTGCGAGTTCTGTATTGAACTTGCTTTGATGCTTGTTAGTTAATCTTCCCAAGCAGAGGGGACATGGAGTAACTCTCCCTTCATGCGTAATAGTATGGGGTAATTTTTATTATATTTATACCTTACTTTCAAGACGAGAATGATTCCCAAAGCAGTTTCTGATAAAACTTTGATACAGTGTTTTACAATAGGTGTCAATCTGTGTTGACAGTTTCCTTTGGTCCTTGGCAGTTGTTGCATACTTCACAGGACAGGGAGAAGGTTGATGTGTGGTGTGCTGAAAATGGACTTGAGAACTGACTGATAGTCAAAATGCCAACCCTCAGAAGCAGCTCTGCTGTTGTTCTGCCTGTAGAGAGATGGTAGATCCCCTCTCCCTTGCTTTGTTCCTTAATGGCTTGCAGACACTTTAGGGTGTTGGAGCTTGTCCAGTTGGCATGATGCACTTCTGAGTCTTCATTTTGATCCCTCATTGGTTCAGTCCTGTAAGTATCCCAGTCCCCAGATTTCCTTAGGTTAAGCTATGTATGTGTGTACATAATAGTATAAAGAAATGTTGGAAGAATATTCATGTAGGGCAACATGTTCCTGGGCTGGTAGGTTAGGTAGTCAGCCAGCTCTGATGCAGAGGCTGTTCTTAACCACTTCTCCCTGTTTTACCTTCTCAGGTCCCCCTAAGCTTCTTGGAGAGTCTGGAAAACCCTTGCCCATGCAACCACAGACTGCACCATCCAGCCTCCCACAGTGCTGTCCCAGGTGGGAGCCCCCTGCCTTCTGATGCCCATTGGAAACCAGTGTGTTTGCGTGGGAGGAGGGGGGGTTCTTTATTTGCCATTGGCTTTTTAGTCTCATTAGTTTTTTTTCCTTCACTGTCCCTGTCTTTATTGCCCGTCATTTGTCGGCAGCTACATTCCCCTCCTCCCTGGACATTTCTGCTCAGCACCTACCAGGATCTGCTGCCTCTGCGCTCCTCCTCCTACGACAGTTGGTGATGTTCATTTGATTTCCCCCCCTCTCCTGTGAGCGTTTTTTTCTGTGCGTTTTACAGCTAAAAAAAATCTTCTGTGTTTTGAGAGAGGGGTCTTCTTTTCATTGATTTAGACATAAAAGGTTTTAAAAAAAAGAAAACACAAAAAGGGGGTGGGTGGGTGGGGAGTAGGGAGATATGTGAGCTAATCAGTTTGATTTAGTGTTTCTCAGGCATCCCTGTCTGGAATGGCAGAGGGTTGTTGGAAAAAAAAAAAGGAGTGCATGTTGGTGTTAGAGATCTCCCAAAGTTCAGTGTAGCGAGTTGGGGGAAAGGGCTGTGCCATTCAGTAGTCCTCCCTCTGTCGCCTGCAGGCAAGTTTTTTTTAAGAGAAGGGAAAAGAAGTTTTTTTCCCCAGTAGCCTGCAGCACTGGGTTTGACTTTGATGGTAGCAAAATTGAGGATCAGACCATTCCTGTCCCCCAAAACAAACAGGTTTTAATATGCTGTGCTCTTTTTTCCTTTTCATCCCTCCCTCAAAGCAGACTCTTTCATATTGATCAGCTGAGCCAGGTCAGGAGGGGTCAAGAATAGGGACTGGAAATTGGGCAGTCAGCTATTTTATGGGGGAAGGTGATGGAGATTTTGCTGGAAAGAAGCTGAGAAACCCTAAATCAGGGAGGGGTGGGAACAGAAGTTTCTTCATATTTCTTAAAAGCATTTAATTTTTTTTGATATGTACAGCAAGGAGATTTTTTCTGTCAAATAAAAAAAATTACGAAATGCAGTCGTTGTTGTTGAGTCCCTGACACTGTGCCTTTTCTGGGATATGGCTTCATCAAAGGAGAATGCCAGTTATGTGGGGACAGTTTTCATCTCCTTTTTCCTGCTATGCAACACTTCTCTATGAGCATTTACTTTTTTGAGATGTTGGAATTTTGTCGTAAAGCACTCTCCAAAGGATGAGAACTGAGATTCAGTTGCTTCATACAGTCCTCCTTCCACATTCGCGGGTTGACCTTTGCAAACTTGATTAATTAAAAGGTTCCCACTTTTCTTGCTCTCTTCTCCTCCTCCTCCCGTTCCCCTGCCTTTTGCCCAGGTGCAAATGTCTTCCTTCCACAGACCTGGACAAAAGGCGAGTGAATGGCAGTAGTCAGTCCTGTGCTCATGTCTTCTCTGGTGGTGTCACTGCCCCTTCCCATTCGCTTGCCCTATCACCTAGGTGCCTGGAGGTAGCACATCCAGGTGAAATGCAAGTGAATGATGGGGGGAGCTTGTGCCATTCACTTGCCTCTTACCTGGGAACCTGGAAGGTAGCACTCCTGGGCGAAACGCACGAAGGGTAGGGGAGAGGAATTCTTGGAATGGAATGGGGGGGGAAGAGGTATTCATGTTTTTTTTTACTTTCATGAGAGTTCTACATCCTGACTCCTTGTGAAAGTTGAGGGGCCACTGAAGCTATTTCCAACATCACATATCTCTTCAGGGAAGAGTGAATGTTTTGAACAGTACTGCTCTTTCCAAAGGCCATAGGTGGTATGAAGATAAACATATTCTCTTAAAATACATGCATGGTCCATACTGTCGCTGCCTCAGCTTAGTCTAGCCAACTAACCAAACATCAGAAACAGAGCCATCTGAATCTAATCTTTGTAGAAGATTCTAAGCATTGACTTAAGTTCATATTACTTGACCAAGAAAAAAATGTAGCTTGTAACAGAAAAGGATCCACTCTGTCTCTTTCAGTTGGCAAGGAAAGAGACTTTGGGCAGCAGGTTGAAATATATGATTGATGCAGACAGGGGAGTCCAGTAGCTCTAAAATGGGAGAGGACAAATTACAATTACAAGAAGCCATACCCAGTGATGAGGATTGCTGGGAGCTGCATTTCTGCAGTATTGAAAGACTTATTTTGCCAGCCACTAAAAAGAAATCAGATCATCCTGACATTCCTTCAGAGATCTGAGCCATTTCATTAAGGAAATAAATATAAATCAGCATTTCATTAAGGAAAACAAATATAAATCAGCATTGGATGTGACCACAAAGTGGGATCTTTCATATTCCTGCTGAGTAAGAGTGGGAGAAACAGATACCACTTTGGAAAAAAATGAGGGTGTTCTCTGCCCCCTGTGGTTTCAAATACTTGACTGTCCTGTGGTTAAATGTGATGCAAGCTTTCAGTAATACTGATGCTACTGAAAGGAAGATTAGAAATTTACTTACCTTGCAGCTCCATCACATTTGATTAGGGTCCCTTATTACCAAAAGTATCTATTTCTGACTTCATTACAAACCTGTTTCCTTGAATGTTTTCTGGTTTGTTTTCTGCAACAAGTCTTCCCTCATTCCATCCTCTCTTCCCCTAGGAGTAAATACTTCAGGATTCTTGAGTGGATTCGTTTGGGGGGTAGGAGGGGAAGTGAAAGAAAAAAAAGTGTATAGACAGTTGGTTCCCACCTGGCATGCCTAGTAATAGTAACTAAATTCTGATGTTACTCATGTTGTTTGTTTTTAGTGTTTACTTTTGTTTTATAAAGGTTCATGCATTTCCTGCAAGTCAGACTTCCTGGGTTGAGCATACTCTACTTGTCCTACCTTGTTGCTAAGACTGATTCAGTTATCCTCTTCCCCATTGTTTTCAGGTCGGCTTTTTGGTGCCAGGCACCCATATCTAGTAATTTGTCTTCTTCTCCACCTTCTCCCTTAGTTTCTTTGCTGAACTACTTGGTTCTTAGGAAGTTGTTGCTACACAGTGCTTCTCAGTTTGCTTGCCTGTACTTTTGAACTTGTTTGTTATGCAGCTGCTTTGTGATAACAAGTCTGCTTCTGAAGCACCTTGAGCAAAACTAAAAATACCGGTCCCTTCCCCTCTTCTTTTCCTTCTCCCATATGATGGACATCTATTTTCTGTTGATTTTTCTTTTCCAGGGTGGGCTAAACATACAGAGCTTATTCACCCTTTCTGGAAAGATCTGCATTTTGATCTTTTTATTCTGCTCTATGGCCACATAATTTCTAAAGAGGTGTTGTGTGCCCTGAAGGATTTTTTTTCTTTTTCTTTTGTTGTAAACATTTATAAAGGAATGTTACTTACAAAGATCAAAGATTAATTACAAAGATCTTGTACAAATTACAGACTAAATATTCTCCTTACATAATATAGCCCAAATGAAAGAAAATAAAGGAGGTCAAAGTCAAATATAAATATATATCATGCTATCTAAATATCATGCTATCTAAATTATTCTCTAAAAGCCATAACAAAAGTTTATGCCCTGAAGGATTTTTTAAAACTCTTGCCCAACCACTCAAACAGTGGACTTTTAAAAATTCTCAGACTGGAGTTGGAAAGCTGCTTTTTCTGACATGTAAGTTGGTTTTCACAGAGTTGAGCTCATGTAGTGCATTGTGTAGTTTCTTGAGACCCTGATCCATAACTTCTTTGTGTATAGGGAAAGATTCTTGGGCTCTTCTGATGTTCTTCCTGCTTCACTCTCTTGCCCATCCTTGATCTGTCTCCCCTTCAGTTTGATGTGTTACCCCTTTCCCACTTTGTGCTGTACGATTGCACAGCAGGGAAGCTTCAAACCAATTGTGTTTTTTTAATGCGAAACGAAATGGAGTGTTTCAAACCATTTTTGAAAATATGACACAAAACAGATAGTGTTTTGCTGGGTTAGAATTACAGGATTATAAAACAGTTAATGTTCAGGCTCTGAACAAGAAGTTGGAAATAATCCTGCACTAGTGTCTTGACTATAGTCAAACCATATAGTAACTGTGTTCATTTTAAAAATCTGGAATATAGAGAATTTGTCAAAATAGGTCCTGGTGGGAATAAAGGGATTGAAATAGGTGAGTTAAAGCCTTTGAATAATGTATTTCTGTGCAAGTGGTTTAAATTTTTAAAATACTAAAATGTTTTAAGAGTAGTCTCATTTGACTTGATAGTCCCTTTGAAAATTACCAAGTTTCTGGCTTGGGTGGTTTGGCTTCTGCCTTCTTTCTGGGCATATGCATCTTAAGTCAGGGGTGGGAATGTGAGGCTCTCCAAATAGCAGCTCCCATCAGCCCTAGTCAGGATTGTCAGTGATAAGGGGTAATGGGAATCCTAGTTCACCATATAGAGCAGGGAAGAGAAATGTGTGGCCCTCTAGGTAATTTTGGACTGCAGTTCTTGTCAGATCTCACCCTTTTAGTATTCTGGCTGAAGTTAATGGAAGTTCTAGTCTAAGAACATTTAGGGGACCATGTTCCCACCCTAGATCTTGATGGCTTTGTGTTTCCCACCTGTATCTTCTAAGAGTCCCAGGGAAGCAGTTGCGTAGGAACATGGGGGCGGGGAGGGCGATTGGCCCCGGGCGACAATGTTTTTGGGGTGTCCAGGCCTGTAGCCATGCCCCCATGTGCCCTAAGCACGCCCCCCGCACAGTGGCCCTGCCCCTCGTGCCATAGCCCTGCCCCTCCTCCACACACTCCCAAGCTTTACCACTGCAGGGAAGGTATGTGGAACTGGTGTGAGTAGCTGCCCCAACACTTTGGTCAGGTTGATAAGCAATAGCTTTGCTTCTCCTTTGAACATAGTGTATGTAGTGGAGGGTTGAGTCAAGAGTAAGTCTTGGGCTTAAGACTTTGTGGAATGTAGTGTTCTCCCTTCCATTGTATTAAAAATACCACTCCCTTTCTGCTGTCTAGGTCTTTACTAGCAGCTACCAACTCGTCTCACTTGGTGTTTTCTCTTGATTGATACTCAGCAAACTGTCACTTCTTGAACAGAATGTTAGAATTTCTGTATAATACGATGCTGGATAAGAAGGCCATTATGAGCAGACCCCCCCCCACTATACACACATCCCAGTTTAGTTCCATGGCACCTGGTCTGTTGGGTTTGCCTGCCTATATTCATCTGGTCAGATGTTGTGAGATTGTGGTTTTGAGCTGCTTGGAGATGTCAGGGTGGGGGTTACAAAGTTTGGTCTATAAGTAATGGATTGGATTCCAAGGAAATTAGTTGAACTTAGTTCCCACTTTATTTAGTTATAGTTAACAATTCACACTTATTTCAGTGGGATCAAAGTGCAGCTGACTTTGGATCCAATCCACTGTCTTTACATTGGAGCATGGGAAACCTGTAGTGCAGATTCTCAGTGGTGTTTTTAAAATCAGCTACATTTGTGAAATGCTAGCCATTTTGTCCTTGCCACCCTGGCCAATATCTCTCCACCCCCATGAATGAATACAACAGTATTACCGTGTTTAGACTTGTTTTTAATTATGCTTGTCAGCACTGAATACAAATGTGGTAGCCATAGCAGCGGCATTCCCTCCCCCAGTGCACATGCCCACCTGGCCCACCTCAAGGAGTGATGGTAACCAGCCCCTCCAGTTGGGGTTGCCAAATTGAAAACTAGACATGGTTCCTGTACTGTTAACAGTTGCATAGAAGAGGGAATTTCAGCATGTGCTGCTTGCTGCCTGGGTATATGACAACACTTGTTGAAATTTCCTCTTCTAAACAACCATTAAAGATACAGGAGCCATCTTCAGTTTTCAGTCTGGCAGCCCTACCCTCATCGGCTCCTTGCTCTTTAAAAGTGTGTTGTATGCATGGCTGTGTAAGCAGCTTATTTAATGAAGGAAGCAAGTGTTACGAAATCCTGATCTTGGGCTCTGTCCCTGACTGTGTAAATACAACACACATTCCAGTTTCCTCTGCTTACTAAATGTAGGCTTAACAACAGTCTAGTCAGTGTCCCTCTTTATTATGTTGAAGGTGGAAGAGGTAGTAGCAAAGTTGTGTGAGCAAAGAAGAGAAAGCCAGAATAGTTTTCAGATATACTTACTCTTGTGCCTGTTTATTGTATCCTCTTCCTTGAATCTTGTTCTTCTTGCTCGCATTTTACTTGAGTTCAGTGTTACACATTGCAAGCATAACACAAAGCAGAGAATGTCAACTGCACTACTTCGGAGAACAAAGACTAACAGTATGACAAAGCGCATATGTATTTAAAAATAGTATGTGATACATGCTGTAGACAAATCTGTGACTCTTCTGCTTTGTGCTCCCCACTGTTGTTTTCTACCCTTGTGCTGGGCTCTGCTTCTCTTTGTTGCCTCCGTTGCTCACAGTACACTCATCCATAAAGTAGGAAACACTACACTTGGACACAAGCGTTTAGTAGTGCTTTCTACTTTATGGATGAGTCCACTGTCTTTAAAATTGCAGCTTCAGGTCCCCGCGTTGACTCTTTACATTGTCTTCATCAGTTGCTGATGGCTTCAAGCTGGTCTTTCCCATTCATCTCCCCTACCCCTGCCCACTGGCAGCTCCGTGCATGCAAAACAACAGGGAGATGCTAGCAGGAAAGGAGGTTTGATGTGTTTTTTCTTGTGCGCTTGAGGCTGAGACATTGGTTTTACAACATTAAAACTACCCACATGGGTTCACAGTTTATGTAGCGTTTATGTGGCTTTGGGGAGAGCGAACAAAAAGGTGAATAAGCAACATTAGTGTGCATTTACATACACAATATACGTACAAAGTAGTCCAGGTTACGAAGGGCTATGAATTCCTTTATATCTACTGATGCTTTCCTTTCCTCCTTCCTCTCATATCTATTTTATATCCTTCTATTTGGATGGTTCTCACCCTATGTTCTCTGTGTGCAGACAGTTAATAATTTGTGTATTGGCTAAATTGGGCCACGTGCATTAGGAAGAAAACACATGGATAGAAGAAAATAACAGTGTGCATCATACCATTTCTCAGATGGCTATGGCTATTGGAGGAGGGGAGACCCCTAATTCATGTGTCAATATGCAGAAAATGAGCATGGCTTTATCTTCTTTGCCTAGAGCAGGGCAAATATAAAGCTTATTGGAAATGGAGACATAAGCACGGAATAGCCAAATCTTGTTATGTTCACTTTGTATCCCAAGATATTTTCTTGTTCTTCTAGATCTGCTACTCTTAGCCATCAAAGAATCTCTTGCTAGTTAAAATCTCTCCATACTTTCTTCCTTGTTGTCCAATTCCCAAACAACCTCTTCTTCACATGTTTGCATTTTCTTTGGAGCCTACAGCACAGCACTCTCTTAACTCTCACCTATCTAAATCTAACCCAATGGACATAACAGCTGTACTGATGCATTTGTTCAATACTTTTCCCAGCTCTGCCCTTCTTTCCACCTACCTCCTTTAGTCGATAAACTACGGACAGACAAACTTGGAAGTTTGGGTTCTCCAGAGCTGGGAACAAAACCGAGGTATTCTAATTAGAAGATCTGCATTGCCCATGCTGGTTGGGGATAAGAGGAATTTAGCCTGTTACTGTAGGGTAGGGGGTGGGCAACTGTGGAAGGCTAGGGGTCTCACTAGGCCCCTAAAAGTTGTTGGTCACACTTGATCCTGCAACAATTAGAAAAAAATTGCACTCAAATGCCTCTAGGAGGTATGAGGGCATTTTAGCATGTTTTGGGTTCCCCAAAAGTCCCCCCCGAGCCTATGTTGGCCCAGGGGTCCCACAGAATGTTGTGGAGATGTACCCCACATGCCTCAGGGATCAAAACATCCCTCTCTTGTATTGTACAAAAGTATAGCACCTGGTCACATGTAGTGATACATATTACTAAATTGACTGAGGGAGGCCTTTTTGGGAACCAAGAACATACTGAAAATGCTCCCATGCCACCTAGTGGACACTTCGTAGCATTTCAGTGGCAAACATATTTCTTTGAAAAAAAATTGCAAAAATGCTTTTTGACTGCGGGGGGGCAGGTGGCCTTAAATGCAGTGAAATGCTCCCCATAGCCTCCAGAGTACATTTAGGGATATTCTGGAGAGGAATTTAAAAAAAAATGCAAAAAAAAAAATGGACCCTTGGGGGGTCCGGGGCCACAAAAATAGCTCAGAGAGCTGCACTTTGCCCAGCCCTGCTGTAGGGAAACCAGTTTGGGGAAGGCTGCTTAATCAAAAACACCTCATTTCCCAAGAAGCATGGCCTTCTAGTTGCTTGGCATTTTTTTTTTACACAGTTTGAAACATAATGATCTAGAGATTTTGATCATGCTGAATGATGATACTTTAGTATTCCTAGGGCTTTATCAAGAACAGCCTTGCCATTTTCAGTGGCAATAACAAATTGAATAAGAAACTCTGTGAAACAAGTGGAAGAAAATTTATTTAACATTGACTTTCTCAGTCCCTTCTGTTAAATCTATTTCCCTGGCTGAACTAAAGGGAAAAAATTTTGTTGTTGTAAGGACTGTGAAATGTGTGATGGTGTTTCTAGATTGCAAGCAAGATTGTGGAGGCATCTCAGCTCTTTCTGGCAAGATTTTAGGAGAGATAAGCAATTAGCCTTGAAATTCAGGTAAAGTAAAACAGGCCAAGTAAAAGAGATTTGTATATATACTATACATTACCATGTTAGAGTGTTTAATAAGCTGGTTTTTAAGTATTTCACATTCACATGTGGTTTATGACCAGTGATAGTTTCATTTAAAAGGCGGGCATACAGCAGTCAGTTTTAAAATGCTAAATACTTTAGGCTGTATGTTATGGCTTAGATACAAAAAACTGTGAAGCTAAGGGATCATTATTGTTTCTGTGACATAAGTATTTTAATATTCTGTTGCAGTCTGGTGCCACTATCTCTTTGTTGAAATATGTATTCCTGCATGTGACCAGGAGGCTGCACTTTGATTTAATATAAGGGAGGACAGTCTTCTGCATGTGTTTGCAGTCTACCTGCCATCAGCCCCACACATGTAGCCATGATAGGATTGATGGGAGTTGGAGTCCAACATTTAGAGAGTTCCTTACTCTTGATTTAAGCAGTAAGAGATGCAGTTTCCCCTCCCACACCTTAAATGAGAAAACACAAAACAAAGTAAAACAACCCTGAATTCCCAAGCAAAGTATCATCCATAATCTAATAAAATCTAATCTAATAAAATAGTGTCTTTCTCTCTAATATATAGTATGATGTGGGAATTCCACAGAATTGGTAGTATAATATAGAAGTCTCTGCTTTTCCTAGCATCCTGATCACCTGTAGTGCTGTAAACGGGTGAGAGTTGAAAAAAATGACTATCACCTACACTGAATAATGCTGAACCTGCCCCTCGATAACAATATTTAGCAGGATTTAAATATCATTTATATTTTAGTGTGATCTGTATATAAATTCCTAACTGCCCAATGAGGTAAAATAACATGATAAGAGACTTAATGTGTTCCACAGTGTGCTGTAATACAAGAGATAAAACCCAGTTGCTGGTCCCAATCAAACGAAGATCCACTAAATCAGTGGAGCTTAAATGTGAATTTCTTATTTGGCAATTAATTTGAGTAGGTGTGTTCTAGTTGGGATTAGCAGTTGGATTTAGCTCCATATATTCTTGAGGATTGTTAGTAGTGCTAATGTAGCACAACCCATTGTTGAGATCTCAGCAATATAGAAGGCAAATGCTATCTGCCTGGGATTGCAAAAGTATATGCACTTGGTTCCTTGTTTCATTTTAATAAAGTACTTTGGCTTCATGGCTCACAGTTTTGGAGCTCATGTAATATAACCCGTTAGCTGGGTTGAACACTGCTTTCTAGTTTTTGCAGATTTAGGGAAGCAATAAGCCTGAGAGCTTTACTGCGAGCCACCAAGCCATTTGCAGCTGTGTTATGGGTTGAACTAGCTCATCTTAACAGTGTGTTGGAATTTGGATGATGAGAAATTTATTTTAGGCTTTATCCAGTTTAAATAGGATTATAGAGGGAATGCTTAAGGTTTTAGTTTCAAAAGTAGTGCGTGGTGACCTGACTAGCAAACATAGAAACATAGGGAAAACTTTAAAAAATACCCTGCCTATAACAGGATATATTTGTATCCTTTTAATATGGCTTTTTGCCAGCTTTCCCCAAAAATACCTTTCAGAAGTATTTGATTAAAGCTTCCATCAACCCTGGCAAACAGGGTCAGTTGTGGAAGGCTGAGGTTGTCTTACATTCTAAGCAAAGTTTCTGTTCCCATAAAATGGGAGGAAAATTAGAGGCCCTGCTAATAATAAATACAATAATGATTATTGCATTAATAAACTAAGAGAAGAACTGACTTAGAAATCTAGTCCTAAGTGTGTTTACTTGGAAGTAAGCCTCATTGCTTTGTGTTATTGTTCAGTTCAGTGATCAGTGGCATAAAATGGCGGAGCGAGTATTTAGCTTGCTTGCTGTTCAGTTTAACTGCAATCCTACGCACATGTTACTTGGGTGTTAAACCCAAGTAAAGGTGGAGGGACTTCCTAGGATTCAGTCCTGTAGCCATTTACCCAGGGGTAAATGCCACTGAGTATAGTGGGGCTTATTTTTGAAGAGGATTGCACTGTCAGAATTTTTTTTTTTCTGAAATAGAGCTGAAACATTTTACAAAGAAGTTTGTACACTGTGTTGCAATAACAATGCGATTGTACATCTGATAACTGTTGCATTATGTGGAGCAAGGAGTCCATTATGCATCCACATAATGCAACACTCCCCTACTCCTTGTGGAACAAATTTTAGTCACACATTTAGCCACTTTGGACTGGATCATGTAGCAAAAACACATATGATGGCGCAGCTGTGTGCCAGTTCCGGACAAGCTGATAACGCTGAGGAAAAGTTTCCCATGGAACTGGCTAGCCATAACAACAAGTTTGTAACAGTTTGCGTTCTCACACACACACACACAAGAGCTGTGAGAAATTTGTGGAGCAAGGAGTCCATTATGCATCCACATAATGCAACACTCCCCTACTCCTTGTGGAACAAATTTTAGTCACACATTTAGCCACTTTGGACTGGAAGCTTTGTTAACCCCAGCTTGCTTACCAGCTGACCAAATGTTTCAGCAGGCAGTGGCTTAGTGAACACATCCGCTAAGTTACATTCTGAAGGCACATAAGTGAGAGATCCTGATGTTGGGCAGTTTGAATTTTTCTTCTGTAACTTAGGTAGTTTGGGATTTTCTTACCAATAAACATAGTTAATTTGCCAGTTTGACTTCAGCAGTGTTTTGTTTTACTAGCTCCATAAAGCAGGCATGAAGCCTAAAGCAAGCAGGTGTTTTTATTATTCTTTATCAGCAGGAATTTCTCGACTCCTGTTTTGCAACAATAACAATGCAGCAGAGGAAATAAACAGAAGGAAAAAGATCCCTAATAAGTTTTCTGTTAAAAAAAATTAAAGAGTTTTTTTAAACAAGATACATCTGCTTTCTGAAGAACAGTAAGCATCATCTAAGCCTATGTGCAACTATTTGCCCACAAGGATGTGCAATTCATATCTCTCCTTGCATCTGATCTTTCTCTCTGCTCCTCCTTGTTTTGAATTCTTGATCAGATTGTGGAGAAAGTAACATGAACAATTTAGGAACAATCTCCAGTTATTTTAGCAAGAAGCCCATCTGCTTTTCTGTTTTTGAATTCTATTTGGAATTAATTTTCAGGTGCAGCTGCTGGGACTGCATTCCTGTGGTTTTTTTGGGGGGGGGGTAGTTCTAGAATTGTAAAACAACCTTCTAAAATGTTTCATTTTCTCCCCCATCTCCCCTAGTTAGAACCTGCTTGGATTCTATAAAGAGGGAAAGGATTTTCATGTCTTACCTGTTGCGTTGTTCCATATGTTTGTCTAGGGTTCATGAAGGCATGGAAATGGGTTTCCTGACATGGGATCTCAGATCACCCACATTTCTTCAAGAGGCCCCTCTGCGTAAAGAATGTTGGGGTTGAATATCCATCTCCTCAAAAACTGCATGCTTTTGCCCAGAAAGGAGTTGTCCTGTTAAAAGCAAGTAAAAGATGGATCTGAAGCTAGGACTTGAAGCAAGTTTCAACATTTTCTGCCAGAAAGAACAAACATTTTCTATTCCTAACACTAGAGGGTGCATGTGCTAAATTTCCCAGAACCCTCTTGCAAGCCGAGTACTTGAGTAGTCGTGACTGTGCAGCCGCCATATTTCTCCTTTCTTTAGCTATCCGACAGTTTGACTGGGGAAACTTCCCCATTCTGGCTTCCTGTTTTAAGCTTGCTTAGGAGAGGGTGTGCAGCATTGGGATTTAATACCCTGTGTGCTGCTGTCCCCCAACTTTCCTCATGCATCTTTTAAAGGTGTGAGTCAAATTCTTCCAAAAAAGAGACTTAAGAGAACACAAGAGTTTCTCCCGCCCTGTGCCCCATCTTGAAGACACCAGACTCTGCGGGTGATCCTCCCAGATACAGTGATAGAGCTCTAGAAATCCTAGACCATAGCACTCATGAAATATGCCATTGTGTGCTGCTGTCTCAAAAGAGTCGTCAGAGGTCTGGTTTCTAATCACCACTAAACACCCCCACCATGAATTCCCACCTAGTTTTGCACTCGCAACTGGTGCTAAAAGCCTAAAGTCATGTAAGCCCACTGTCCTCAACCCTTACTTAACAGCCCATAGGGATTATGGAAAAACTACCTGTAATTTGTCAGGCCAGCCCGAGAGACAGGTCGCCAGCTGCAGTAGAGAGGTGGAGGCGGTGAGGCTTGGCTCATTTATAGACGCCTTGTTCAACCCAGCCTACCGCGTGTCTCCTCCCATTCAGAGATAATCACATGACACTTGCTATCTTTCTCCTCCTTGCCCCAAACCACAGGAAACGTCAAGAGGCCTCTCTTCTCTAAGTGGGGCAGGAAGTTGCAGCTACTCTACCCCCCCTGAACCTAGTCTTGCATTTCTTCCCCCCACCCCTGGCCGAGGTTTGAAGCAGCTGTGGTTAAGTCTGTTTGGGATGGGGGTTGGGGTAGCTTTTAGCTTTGTTAGGGTCCAGCAAAAGGAAAGGGGTAAGAGTATCCCAAGGGGTGGGTGGCTTAGACACCTGCATCCTCTTCTGAAGTACAGGGTGTCTGTTCATGTGTGCATCTGTGGCAAAAGCCAGGCTACAGAAACATTTTGGCAGAACTGAAACAAATTCCTCTCTTGACAACAGCGGCATGTTAATCTGTGGTTTTGTTCATGGCCATGGACCTTGTGATATGAACCATCATACATGAATGTGGGTTTAGCAGAGGCTGTCCTTGTTTGCAAGCATTGGTTAGTCTCTCTTACCCATACCATATTCCAGTGGCTGGCTTACTTGGGCAAGCTGTCTCCTGAAGGTGACTGAAGTGAATTTAACTGAGGGGTATTGAAGATGCTAGATGAAGGACAAGATTCCTTACTGATGCCTTCTCCCATATAATGAAAATCGAAGAAGCCAGACTCTTGCATGGCCTAGAAGTGGAATACACTCTCTCTTTCTCTTCCCCTCCTTCCCTCTTTCTGTGTGTGTATGTGTGTGTGTGTGAGAGAGACACAGAGAGAGAGAGGTTGACATCCCCTGTGTGATGTTTGTAGACAGTGCAGCAAACTCAGCCCCCCCTCTCAATTTTGGATTTCTGAGTACTGTCCCCTGCTAACATCCCTCTCAATTCTGCATTAGTCCTCATGGTTGCCTTGGAAGATCAAATGTCAGAAGCTAAAGCAGTGTGAACATCTGAATTACTGGGACAGTGTCTCTTCATCAAAATGTTTACTTGGGGGTCTCCTTTCAGGTTGTTCTTGCAGGTCTGGAGTTTTTTATTTTGGAACTCCTTTCTACATCTTCAGTGATTCTTTCTATGATAGTATTAAACTTCTGGCAGGTGGCTTTCAAGATACTGGTTTTCAAAGCGGTCAGTCTTCCTGTTGGAATAGGCCTTTATCTTTTTTGTTTTGCAGTTGGGATGTGCTTCTTGGTATCCTCACTTTGCCTTTTGCCCTGCGTAATCACATACATGTGTATGTGCACATGCAAATAATGCTCACATACTGAAGCATGTGTCTGAGTTTGGTAAGCACAAGGTAACTGAGAGGAGCAAGTCTCTTGAATCTGAGCCCACATTTCTCTGGAACGCAGCACATTGATCTGAGGCCCTGTGACATTAGGTCTCAGTTCTCTTTGTTACACGGCTAGAGTGTTGTCCTGAGTTGAGCTTAGTGGCTTTTTGGTCTCATCCCGCTTGATACTGTTTTTAAATTCTGCCCCTCCCCTTGCCATCTATCCAAGACCTATGTTGTGTATTCAGATCTTGTATAGAAGGTAAGGGGAGAGTCGGAATTTAAACCCTACATCAAATTTCCAGGTAACTTACTGGGACAGAGGATTCGTCTGGCTAGGCTTATATTGCTACTGGAAAATAAACTTCATGAAACCTCTGGTCTTGAGTAATCTTGTATCCTGCCTTCTTTTTCTTCTTTCCTGTCCTAGGCTTACCTCCATGGTGTTGTGGCTAGAGTTTAGTTATGTCTTTGGTGATGTTCTGAACCTTTAGAAGAGGCTTTTTCTTTTCTACTTTCTTCCAATTCATTTATCCTTTGCTCTAGGTTTATCTTGTGTTGCATTTTCTGTCTGGTTTTCCTTTTTTCATCTTCAGAATAACGGCTTGGGGAAAGCAACGGTAGAAAACAAGGTTACTTTTTTTCAACTGTGCACACATCTCTAGCAAATAGCTTCTGTATTGCGCTATTGGTTGGTGGCGTGTTTTAATGTGACTCTTGGCTTTTAACACCCACTCACATATCCCTGTATTATTCTGAAGTCAACATAGTTACCTTTTAGCGGTTGGAAATTGCACAGTGTTGGAGGTGAATAGTATGGTGTTGTTTGAAAGGGGTTTTTGGAAAATGTTAGAGCACAGGAAGAAGAGGGTGCAAGGGGGTAGATAAACAAAAACTGGCCAGTGTAAATGTGGCTGGGGACTTGCCATTGATAGACACACACACAGTGCAAACCCTTTTGAACTGCTTTTGAGTTCCACAGAATTGGCTGGTAACTTCTTGATTTTTCGTTTCCTGCAGTCACAAAGTATAGAAAGGTCCCCACTACAAATGTAGATTGATTTGAAAATGGTGTGATCTCACCCTTACTATATTTTTGGGATTCTGTAAACCTAATTTGGGGAGTACTGGTACAAGCTGTTTATTTCCTACTGTTTGGGAACTGAAAACTCTTACTATTCTGCTACAAGTTATCCAGCCATCTATCAGGAGATCTGTTTCCTTCCCATTCTTTGAGTAGTTCGACCAATTATCTGAGCTAATACGATTCTATGGTCATGTTCTTGGGCTTTGACTTCAGTCTTTTGGCTTCTGCTTTCTCTTCTATAGCCAATACTGCTCAAGAATGTCTTCCTGTAGTTTAGGTCCCAAGGACTGACATGTGCTGTGGTGAGTTCTTTTCTAGGACAGAAGAATAGAAATCGAGGCATTCTCTACGCCTATGTTTCCCTGAAGGAAGCAGAAAGAGTTGAAAATTTAGAACTCTCTGGGTGGCTCCAGACTGATTAAAAACCAGAATGTCCGAGATTCTGTTTCTTTTCTTTCTGATTTTATTTTGGAGATCCATACATGTTTTGTTTGTCTCAGAATATTTTCTGTCAGCTCCCAGTACAATCAGAAGCTTTTTATACCAGTTCCCCAGGTTGGTTTGTTTTAACTCAGCATAAGAAATCTGAAAGAAAAGGAACAAAATCTGGGACTTTTCAGTCAGTCTGGATACACTGTTTGTCAAGTGGCTTCAGCGGAAGAACATTGGGAGAGACTTCCCGTTCATTGAACAACACTGAACCCGAGTACTTCAGAATGTCTTTGGAGATTGTCTGTGTGTATCTGTTAGGTCAGTTTCTGTTCCCAGAGAGGGAGCTTGGCACAGGCTAGCTTCCCTTCTCCTAGAGTCTCTTTTGTTTGAAAATCTGCAAAGTTGTCTTGGGTACTCTCTGCAAGGTATTTTCCTACCACAAATGTTTGTTTATATCTTACTAAAAGTGTCCAAAAAGTGGCAAGCAGGAGCACAAAACAAACAGTGCCTTTGAATCACTAATAGTAAAACCATCTTAACAATAGTTACTAGATCCTTGTTCTGTTCATTAATCTTTATCCCTTCTCTACCTGAGAGCCATTGGACTATAACCCTGGAGACCAGGGTTTGCCTGGGGCTAGTGGTTCTCATCCACAGTTTGTCCTCATACAATAATCCTGGTAGGTACATTAAAGCAAGCGTGTGTATGGCTGAGGCAAGGACCTCCAGTGAGCTTCAGAAGTGGTGGTGGGGATTTGAAACCAGGGCTGCCTAGTCTTAGTTCAGTACTTCTTAACAGCAACACTAGGACTCACACACTTTGAGGACAAGAATAACATCATATTAGTCACAGTATAGTTTGGGACCTACTTCCAGGAAAAAAAATTTAAAAAATGATGGGAGATCTGATCTTGGGCTTCCAGCTTCTCATCTGGGCTGCTTTTTCTTCCTCTCTGCAGAAGTCCATCCCTGACTTTGTTCCCATATTCAGTGAGATCATCTTATATTATGGCAGGTTCTCCTTTCATCTGTTGTTTGAAGAGGAAGTGTTCCTCTCTGTGGTAAACATGGACACCCAAAAGGAAAGGCTATCCACAGGAATGTCCACATGAATCCTACAATGAAAAAGTCTGTGTTCCTGTTTGCACCTTGCTGTAACTTGTTTCATGAATTAAAGCAGAACTGGAGTTAAAAGTTGTTAAGGGATGTTTAGCTAAAGCAGGAGAAGGCAAATGTGGCCTATATTTTAGAGTGCAGCTCCCATACTCCCTCACCATTGCCTGTCCTGCTTGGGGCTGGAGGAATTTTAGGCTCAAACCTCTGGAGGGCCATAGTTGTCTGTGCCTGAGTTAAAGGAACTGTAATGTGTGCCTGCATATTTTTCATTTTTTGTGTTTTCTGTGAACTGTGCATTAAAGAGACTGGCTTTAAAAAAACAAGAGCTTTAGGAAAGGAGCGAATAGTATACATCACCATGTACTTTACAACCTGGAGGATTCTTTGGGTCTTTATTGGCTTTTCCAGAGAAATGTGTAAGTAGACCTTTTGGGTTTTGTTCCTCTCTTTCTCCAACCACAGCCCCTGGTAACATAATATTATTCAGTTTTCTTTCAACTGTGGCTCTTAATACTTACCAGAGCATCTTGTCTGATGAATGAGAGTACTTTTTTTTATCCTGAGGAATGCAAGAAATGATATCATAGTTGAAATTCTGCCTCTGTAACAGGTCAGGGCATTTAGTTACTGTTTTCTGCATTAAGAACCTGTGTACAAATGCATGTGTGCAATATTAGCCTGAGGTTCTGTGGTCACAAAAAAATACACCATCTTGACTGGGACTTTGAAAAGACAGGTGAGAATGTATATGCTGGTTGAAGAGTTAATGGACACAATGTGGCTGTGTGCCACTAGAACAGATCCTTAAAGTGATGATTCTCAGAGCAACCCTTGAGAGGTCCCAGCATGGTGGTTCTGTTTGTGGTGATGATGAAATGAAACTTCCGTGCCCTCAAGTTGTAAATCACTGTGCATGAGTTGCTGAGAAAAAACAGCACTGAGGAAAGACTGCTGCATTGCCATTTGTCTGTGGATATTCAAGAGGTGTCTGGTTACCCACTGTTGAGAAATGGGATGCAGGCCTAGACAGACCTGATCCAGCAAGGCTCTTTTATTTTATAGGAAGTAATCTGAGAGGTGTAGGCTTATTCCTCTAAACTGTGGCTCCCTGTGGCCCATTTCCACTCCTTGTTGAACAGTTCTCTTTTCCAAGAAGCAAGATTCACTCCTGGGAAAAGGGAAGTTTACAGTATCCTAACAACCTCAGACAGCTCACCACTCTGTAGTATGGATCCATTTACATGTTTTCTGTCTGACACCCAAACATAGGAAGCTGCGTTCTATCACATCAGGGTATTTATTCGTTCACCTTAGCATGTCTACTCTAAAGCTTGGAAGTATTGGACTATAGACTCCCAGAACTCCCAAACCAGGTTGAGCAGTGATTATTCTAGGGGATTCTGGGACTTGTAGTTTAACTTTTTCATGTTCTGGTCCACTCCAGCCTTCCTCAACCGGGAATCTTCCAGATGTTTTGGACCAGATCTGTCTGAAATCTGAAGCCCTACTCAGGCAAAGTGAGTGGTCAGGGTCAGGGAGTTGTATTTCAGAATATTCAACAAGCACTGAGTTAGGAAGAGCTGCGCTGTTCTGACTGGGAGCATCTCTCCAATGCACCAGGAGAAAGTCCTTTCCCAGCATGTGCTCCTTGCCCCGAGACTAAGCTGAGAAGCTGAGACTAAGACTGTCTGCATGCAAAGCATGTGCTTTCCCAAGAGACTCTTGCATCTTCATTAAGCTTAGAGAAGCTAATTGTGACAAAACTTGGGAATCCCTCTTTCAGATGAGCTAAGTAGAAATTCTTTGGACCTTGCTGCTTTCCACTGCTGGTTTACAAATTTTGGAAATTTCTCAACTGGGAGGGATGTGGTTTGAATATTTTCTTCATAATTATCATTCAGTTATCTTCTCTTTTGTGAACTTGAGAGATAGCGAGCCATTACTCTCATCTGCTGGTAATGTTCCAGTGATGAGCAAGGTGCTACCGTGTTTCCCTGAAAATAAGACACTGTCTTATATTTATTTTTCCTCAAGAAGACACAGTATGGCTTATTTTCAGGGGATGTCTTATTTTTATTAAGTATGGTACAACAATCTACATTTATTCAAATATAGTTAAGTCGTCTTTATGTATGTCCGGACTTCAGCCCGCTCCAGAACGCCCAGAACTGGTGGTTCGCCGTGCTATTGAAAGACCACTTAAAAGAGGTCTTTCAATAGCACAGCGCGCCCCAGTCTGTCGCTGCGCTAATGTGCGAGGCTGCAAATCTTCTGGGCTTTAGGCTGGCGAGCTTCTCCGGTTGGTGGAGAGCCTCCACCAACCGGAAAGCGCCATTTTCGTCTCCGGAGAAGTGTGTAGTGCAGGCGCGCACTGCTCCGGATCAGCCTGGATCAGCGGGGGGAGCGCGCCAGCCCGGTAAGTATCAGAACACCCCGTTTTCCCCGCAAAGTGTGAAAAAGCCCTGTCTCCCTCTGTGCCTCAGCTTGCACTATGCACAGAACGACTGAGACCTGACACGGGGAGCTGACCTTGTTGATGGGGCTGCCTGCACCTCTCCGGTCACCTCCAAGTTAGCAGCTGTCACGATGGGGCAGATGAGAAGGGCTGCCTGTCTTCTTTACTGCTCCGCGCCGGTACACTGCATAGCCACGCCTATCACTATCGGCCCTTTCCACACGCGGGCGAAGAAACGGGGGAAACCAAATGGAGCTTACCTTAAACCCGGTAAGTCCGTCGCCGCGTGGAGCAGCGTGTTTTCGCTGCTCCACACTCGTCGGCGTCCTGTGGCGTCCAAAATGGTGGCTGATGACTGGTGGAGGCTCTCCATCAACTGGAGAACCTTGCCAGCCAGAAAGCCTGCCCCCGGCAGATCTGCAGGCACGCCCTTGCGCACACCTGCAAATCCACACCGGGCGCTGCGACGGGGCTGCACGTGGCTGCACACCCCGTGCCTTTTAAAAACCTCTTCGAAAGTGGTTTTTAAAAAGCACACGATGCCACCACTTCCGGGCGCCCTAGCGTGGATTGGGGTGTGGAACTACGCAAAAGTAGTCCACCCCAATCCACTTTACGGTGTAGACGACCTCCGCCAGAGGTTGCTCTACACCGTTTTTAAACTCCCGTCTGGAAAGGGCCTATGTCTTTTTTTCGGGGTATGGCTTGTATTGCGCAAATGCTTAGAAATCCTGCTACGGCTTATTTTATGGGTATGTCTTCTTTTTGGGGAAACAGGGTAGTTAGGGGACTGGAACCATTTCTGCACTAGACTGTTACAGTGCTCTTATTCCAGTTTCTTCATCCTATGGAATCCTGGAGTTTACAGTTAGGGAGAGGCCTCAAAGGCAAACCCCAGGATTCTGTAGGAAGTTGAAAGTGGGATAATAGTACTATAACAGTCTAGTGTGGAAATGGCCTGGGTAGGAGAACACTCTTTGGCCTTTGAGACACATTTGACTTGTATCCTTACCAAGTGTTTGCTACTTCTTGTATTTTTTGGCTCTCACTTCTACACCCAGGTTCTGTTCTGTTCTTGCATTCACAACACCTACTTAGTAATTTCTTTATCAGAAAGTATTTTTATTAACTTCTTTTAAGGGGGGCTATTTTGCACACTGCCAGTCCTTTCCACTGAACTCTCTACTTTTTCTCATTCTAAGGCAAGAGGGGAATGCTGCATTGTTATTATGTGCCTTCAAGTCATTTCCAATTTATGGTGAAGCTATCATCAGGTTTTCTTAGCAAAGGAGTTTTCCTTTGCTTCCCTCTGAGGTTGAGAGTATGTGACTTGCCAAAGGCCACCTTGGGGGTTTCATTGGCTGAACCCTGGTCTCCAGCATTGTATGTAGCGCACTTCACCATGCTGATCATTTTAAAACCACTGCACCATGCTGGTCATTCTAAAGTTTAATCTCCCCTCATAAAGAGATATTTTTCATCTTATTTGTCTACACTTTATTCATATGAGCCTTAATTACAGCAAAACAATGAAGCATGTTTTACTGCCATTTTCAGTCTCCTTATCTGATGATTGTACAAGGCATTTCATTAGATACTCAGGATGGTTTTGTAGAATGTAAAGAATTGTGGAACCACGTTGGGAGCACAGAACACCAAGTGTTTGAGGTTCTTAAAAATGTTGGAGCAGTTATTAAAAGGAATCTTTCAAGAATGTGATTAATACAGTCATCCCTCCACATTCGCTAGGGTTAGGGGCACAGGACCCCCATGAAAGTGGAAAAACTGAATAACTCTAGGCCCTCCCAAATCATATTTAACATACAAAAAAATAGGATCACCATATTCAACCCACCATGAATTCCCTTGAGGCATCAGGGTTCCTTCACAAGGCAGAAATGGCTGGCTGGTGGGGCTTACTGCCAGTTCCACTGCTCCCCCACATCATTTTTAATAGGGATTTACGAGCCTTGTTTTCAGTTTCTTGGTCTCACGAGGCTTGCAGTCCCTATTAGAAATGGCATAGGGCAGCAGCAGAGGCAGCAGCAAATAATCCATGAATAATCAAATCCACAAAAGTGAAACCTGTAAATGTGGAGGGCTGACTGTACATCTGGAAGCCAGGGGGGCCAAGGAAGACTTCTGTTCACCTCAAAATGGTGAGCTTCCCCCTTCCTTTTCTTCTTGGGCTGTAGAAACACCCACAACTTGGCAAACAAGAGCTGTTGTTTGGGGACTTGGGAGATGTTCATCTTCAGCATCAGGAAAACATGTCCTATGGAGTAGAAAACATAACAGCTTTACACCAGGGAGATGATTGGACCATTTAACCCACTATCTTCTTTGCCTAGTAACAGCAGCTCTTTGAGATTTCAGATGGGCAGATCTAGTAGTCCTGTTTGGAAATATCAGGGAATGGACCTGGAAACTTTGCATGCAAAACATCTGCTCAGCCCCGGAACCAATGACCCTTCTCCATACCAACCTCAGAATGATTGGACATACTGGATGTGGTGTCTGCCTGCTTCCTTCTCCTGGGTAACTGTTGTTGAGATGGATAAAACCTTTGAATACTCTTGAGGCAACTACTGAGATGAACAAAATTGAGATGGCCTATCTTTGGTTGGATAATCTTTTGGATGTCCTACCAGGGACTTTCCTGAAGTGGATTCCTCATCAACTACATATTTCCATTTTAAATTGGACCATATCAAACATAGCCTTATAATTTAGTGCTAAGCCATCCCACCATTTCTGAAGAAATGAATGGGATGTTCCACCAGAGACACCAAAAAGTAGATTCCATGTATACTAAGTCTATATTGACCTTTCCAAATATATCTGGGAAATTTGGTGGACATTTGTCCAGTTGTTTTGTCATAGTGCAATAGCAGATAGAGACACAATTGTTTTAAATCAGTCTGTATGAATAAAACTATGTCTTGTGTCTCCAGTATGCTTACAAAGAGCTTATAGCTCAACTAACTTACCCACACACTAATAATACAACAGAGTTAAAGCAAAAAGAACTAGAATAACGCATTTGATAGTAAGAAGAGTCTTCTAATGTCAGAGTCCAATGGCTGGATGGAGAAAAAAGGTGGTAGGCTGTACTGATTAGGCTGAGTTCGTGGCCTCATCCACATGTGGAGCTTACTTAGTAATTTTGAACCATATCCCTTCTGTCAGACTAACTAGCTTTCAGGATAGTTGTAAAGATAAAATGGAGCCAGGGAACAATGGATGCTACCCTGAGCTCCTTGGAAGGGTGGGACTGAAAGGCAGGCATAACATAAGAAGTTCTGAAGGTTGGCAGTACCTGAGCAGCTTCAGGGCCACTGTAGTACCTTAGCCCTCAATGTTTATATTTTGTAAATAGGTGCTAATTGAAGTAGGGTTTGCTTTGGTACACAAAAATGAATTGAGGATTGATATAGGAAGAGATGGTTTTGAAGGAAGAAGATCTTGGAAAATGTACTTTTGGGGCTTTCCCCCTTCTCTGATCTGCTGGCTGGAGAGTTCTGGGAGTTGTAGTGAAAAAAACTCCCGGTTTTTCAAACTGGCTAAAACAAACACCTTTGTATTGAAATTGAAATCTAGAGCCACCTTATTGACAGTTACAGACCTTGTATTGTTTCTCTGCAACACACATGGTAGAGACAACCACTTCTGTGAATTTTAGCCAGTTTCCATTCTGTTTAACTGCTCGTGAAGCTACTGATCTCTGTTGAGGGAACATGAGGAAGTTACAGTTTGATTAAGAATGGAGAGAGAGCCACTGGCAGCTGGAAAAGTTTTCAGGCCTGCTTCAAGTTGTAGAGCCTGTTGTAGCAGATGGTATCTAAATGTGCTTTCCAGCCTCTCTGCTGGATACACATCTTTTGTATGCACGCAACAGCCACGTGTTACTGTGGATCAGAGCCTGTTGAAAAATAAACCTAAGCTCTAGGTAATGCAGCATTTACATAAAAATTATAGAGAGAGGAGATTGGGGATAGATGGGAAGGAGATAATTACAACTCTTAGATTTTACAATGTATTTTGATGGTGACTTCAGTCTATGGTGTTTTACTGTTTCATAATCAAAAAGGGCGGAGAGAGAACCCTTCCCTGAGCAATCTTGCCATCAATCTGAATGGACCATGGGGATGATAACAGAAGATCATGATGATGATGATGAGGGTGGAAAGTGTGTGTCTGTGTGTTTGCCTTCAAGCTACCTGTCAACTTACAACTGCCTCTTGAGTTTCATACGGTTTTCTTTAAAAAGGCATACTTAAGAGGTGGTTTTGCCAGTTCCTTCCTCTGAAACATAACCAGTAGCACATTTGTTGGTGGTCTCCAATCCAAGTACTAACTGGGGCTGACCTTGCTTAGCTTCCAGGAGTAGACATGATCTGGTGCCCTTTCGGTGTTTAGGCCAGGAGAAGCTTATCAAGGGATAAATGTTGAGCAAATATAATTATATGGATTTACGGGGGGGGGATGAGGATGAAGAAAGAGGCCTCATTAGAAAGTGTGAGAGGGAGAGAGTTTTGAGGGGAGGGGGTGAAATGTCCTACTCGAAAATGTTCTACAGCTTTCCTGAACTCACTGCCTGCAGTGTGTTAGTCTAGTACTTCTTAAGCTATCTGATGTGGGAGACAGGCTTGGGTTTTTTCACCCGTGTGCCCACTGACAACAACTGTTTCTTTCTTGGAAACTTGCTGCAGACCAGCAGCCAGTAGCTTCTTGACCAGAGCACTGCTTTGAACAGCACTGTGTTAAGCTGCACCTCTCTGTATCTCCAACCAGTATGGCCAAATTGGAGATGGCTGCCCTGCATCATTGAAATACACACGTGTTGAATCACTTTCTGTTTGGAAGAAAAAAAATTATCTGTGGCAGATCAGTGTTTTTCTGTTGCATACCTGAGTGATCCTTCCCATTTACCACTGTATATTCTGGTCTTGTTTTGTTCCTCATTCATCCATGGTAGAGTTTAGGTAATTTTAGTTTGAATTTAGTGGTTTCTAAAGAGCACTTAAGTGACATAATTGTATTACTTAAAGATCTGGTAAGCCACCTGGTCACAGGAAAGTAAGCCATCCTGCTCGTTCTTCTGAGTGGGGCCCTGCACATGTCCCTCAAGGTCGTGTCTTGCTGATACCAGTGGCACCTTCTGGCACAGACCTCCATGGTAGCCCCAGTAATTTGGGGGGAGGGGGCAGAAGGGGGAAGGGAACTTAGACCAAGATATTTGCTGTGGGTTCCCCCTTTCCACCGTTGTCACAGCCTGCTTGCCTTTTGCCAAATCTACTGCCCCACAAGGAAGGAAGAGCAAGGTGGGCTGATGCCACCCCTTCTTTTCCTTGCTCTTCACCCAGTTAGCATGTTGTAAGCATGTGCTCAGGCAACAAGAGCGAAGCAGAGCGGCATTAAGGCAGGCTGGGGTTTTGTAGCAGGGCAGCTACTGTGCCCACAGACCTAGCTGTCAGAGGAAACAAACAGGGCTTCCATGGTGCATGGAGATGGTGGGAGTTGTAGTCCAAATCATGCTGAGGGCAGCAGGTTGGGGAAAGCTATCTTAGGGCAGACTAGGTCACCTTCCCCTACATATATGATGTTTTCCCCTTCAGTTCCCATTACTGATAACATGTGCTGAGCCTGGGAGGGGGAGCTGCAGACACCCAGAAAATGTGTGAGAAGAGAGACGAGGCAACCACATCCTGCCCAGAGCACGAAAGAGAAAGCCATAGGCACTCATGCGTCAGTCTGGGCCTCTTTCTTAAGTTAACACTTCGTTTCATGTGTCCCACTGTAGCCCACCCCTCCTTTCTAATTTATAATCTCTTTTAAGAGGGTTGGTTTGTATCCATGCAGCAACAGCCCAAGGTCACACGCTTGTCATGCAACAAATTTTTAATGTTTAGTATATGGCTCTTTTGATTTTGAGTAATTACTTTCTCCAGGCATATGTATGTGTACCATGCTGCCTGAAAAAAAAAATCCACTTCCCTCCCCTGTTTGCATGAAAAGTAATACTTTTAGAACAGGGGTGGCAAAAGTGTGGCCTACAGGCTGCCAACAGCTTCTTTAGGCTGCTTTTGTGAACTCCAGGGCCTTTCCCCTCCTCAGCATGCCCCCAAATCCCCTTGTGGAGCAGAGAGACAATTTTGCCATGTCTTCCTCAGCCAGTTTTTTGGCTCAGGAGAACTTTTTTTTTTTTAAAAAAAGTATCTGACTTAGAGGTTGACTTGTGAGTCACTTGGTGTTGGAAAATAGGCCTTACCTATGATACTGGGCCAAAAACATGGTGAAAACACCATCTTGAACTCATGGGGGATTTTCTTTTTAGTTTTTTTTGCAGCAGATGTTGCCCTCCAAAATTTCCTGGGGACCAAAGGGTCTCTTTAAACCCCAACAGTGAATAAGACAGTTACTCCTGTTTTAAACTAACTTTGTCTGGAGAGGGTAAGGAAGAGGAGGGATAAGCCTTCTTCTAAAGATGGCATGTTCTTGCTGCCTCCTTAACACTCTTTTGTGCCTTGTTTTCTTAAAATGATGGGGTTCTGTACAGTTAACCTACTGCATAAAACTGCAAGAATTTTTAGCTTCCCCTCCCTACTCCTTCTGTTACTAATCTCTCTTTAAATCTGTAGTTGTATCACTACTGTCTAAACATCATGTAGATGAGCACCATCCCCAGTGGTATACACCAAATAGATAGATAGATAGATAGATAGATAGATAGATAGATAGATAGATAGATAGATAGATAGATAGATAGATGCAGCACCTACAAAACAATGCTCACAAAGGGAAATTAAACATAGGTGATCTTTCATGGTCATAAATCAATCTTAAAATGACCTGTAAAGGTAATCAAAATATCTGAGAGAAGGAAAACTCCTCCTTCATGTGCTAAAAGAATCACCGTCTAGGTGCCAGATAAACTTCATAGTACCAGCATTGAAAGGCACTTTCCCTGATAACCACCAGTGGAACTCAACTGAATGGGAGTATCTGAAGGCAATCTTTGGGCCCGATTTATTCATAAGATTGCACAGTATCTGAAGGAAACATAGCTGGTGGGGTTAAGATAACATGCCATCCAACATTTCACAGATGAAAACTGGGACACTTTTGGCCAAGTAATATCAGAGTGTTGTCAAGATGGCAAAAGTTATTAATGAGGTGGAACAGACATGCTTGGGAAGGCTTCTGCAGTTTGCTTTTGCCTGAACCTTCAGGCAAGGGCAAGATTTCACCTTCTCTTCTCTCTGAGTTAACTGAGGGCAAACTACTTTTGTACTTAGATTGCAATCTGCAGAAACGAAGTAAGCTGAGGGTAAATGGGGAAAGTGGGAGGAGGAGAGAGAGAAGCTGGGAAATTTTAAGGGCAGCTGAAAAAATCAGATGATAGAGAATTGAGACTGACTCTGCCAAATTGGGACTGTTGAAGAGAATGAAATACCAATAATCATTGAGTGCACAAAGACAGTTGAGTGTTGGGCATTTCCACCTTGCTTTTCTTGTGAAGTAAATTATAATGGCCATCTAAGTGACTTGACCAAAGCTCAGAGAGCTTAAATGATTAAATTTGCATCACTGTGCATATATTGTTCTAGATGAAACATAAACTTTGTACACGATGCACACATGAGGTGCATTGGGGCCCCATAGGCTTTTCCATCCACACAGATAGACAAATCTTTTTAGTAGTTCAGACAGTAATTTTTATATGACTAGTGAACATTAAGTAAAGGGAGTTGTGCTGCCCAACTGATCAGGGGCACTCTTTAAATCTGTCGAAAAGCTACCAATTGCTCACCAGACCTTGACATGAGAGTCCTGTCCCACCCCACCATCACCCCCTGGCTGCCCCCAGGTGGAAGATATCACCTGTGCCCAAACCCCAAGCTCTTAGATTTCTGCTTTATTGGCTGGGCTAAAAAAGTCCCAGTGACCAGCTTCCCCTTCCCTCCCACCCCACCTGCTTCCTCTCTAGTTGTACCGTTTCCTTCACTTCCTCATTCTTACTTAGCTGGGGTGGGTGGGTGGGGGGAATATAGTCCCATTTTAGAAAGAGTTAGAAATTGAAACCTGTGAGGGTAAGTGGGCATTTCTGGGATTTCTGATTGCAATAGAAATCAGCTGCATTTCATGACTTTGTTTCTGTGTCTTTAGGTTTAGGATGAGGTTAAAATGTTTTTGTTTTGTTTTTTGTTTTATCAAGGTATGTGTTTGAAGGAGTGATAGTATTTAGGGTCAAGAGTGCAAGACCAAAGTGATCTCTTAAATTGGGGTGTGTAACATACAGGCCTCCTGATATTGCTGGACTGCAAGTCCCATCAGTCCTCAGCAGCATAGCCAGAGGTGAGGAATGCTAGGAGTTGCAGTTCAGAGACATCTGGGAGAGACCCAAGATTGTCACCCCTGCTCTAGATGAAACATCAATTCATATTCAGTTATCCTGCACCAGCCTTACAGTGGACATGCTGAAATTATTACTAACAGAAGGACCTACTAAGGTCCTGTTGATTTAAGCAAGTCTAAAGATGACTAAATCTTGATCTACCAGCTTCCAGTCTCTCCTGGGCCACAGGTTCATACTGTGGCCTTAGGCAAGTTGCTTACCGTTGTCCTCAGTTCCCTTCTCATCTGTAAAATGGATCTAACAGTGAATCTGCCTCTTGAGCAAAAGAAATAACACAGCTGGGCTATTTTTAAAACCATGCCCCCAACACATTGAAATAAAGGATGGATTGATTAGTGGCTGTTAGCTATGATTCATATATTGGACTCCCGATTAAAGAGTCAAACTGACTGTCCAGATTTTGGGGACAAGCCACATTAAGAGTGCTGTTACCGCTTCTTTGTTGGCTGCCATTGGAATGAAAATATTGGATTAGGTACAACTTCAGAAAAGGTGATTTTTGTGTGTGTTCCTAAGGAGTAAATAGTAACTGATTAGGTATGGCTTATGAAAAGGAAATGAGGAGGAAAATATTCAGGCTTTTCTGTATCAGAACTGACTTGTTTCAAGAATGGGAGGAGGAAGATATTTGCACATCATTTTTCTTCCCAGCCACCCGCTTGTGTACGGACTGTAGTTCTACAGATAACAACTGCTATTTGAAACCAACTTTTCTTTGCCATGGTTGCAATGCCACTTTTTTTTTTTAATATGAAATGGTTGTTTATGGGAGGGGAAAGATTGCATTGTTTTTAACTTTGTGGCAGATGGAAAAGGGAAGGACTCACCCTCTTTCAGCCACTAGAACTGATCTTCTCAGAGTGATAAGGAGCTTCTGGGTAGGGGAAGGCTGGTGTTGAGATGAGTAGGACTAGACTTAACTCTAGGTAGAAGCTTTCTGAAGGAAATGGGCCTCCTGAGTCACGTACCCCACGCCCCACCCCTTCTGTAACCCTTTAGACTCCTTTAACTCATAGAATAGAAGGCAAAAGCTTGATGTCTCAGCCATCCCCACCCTTGCCTCTAAGGTCAGAGCATGCAGAAGTTATCTTCTTTCCTTTTATTCCCCATTCTCCACCCTGGCTGGCTTCCACAGCTCAGAGAACCGTTGTCTCCCAGCTTCCTTGGTTACCTTCCTCCCTACCAAATTTCCTTTCCATGAACCCAGATGTCCTGGCTCCCCCCTTTTCTCCCCTCCGCCACTGCATTTCTTTCTTGCTCAGATCTATTAGATTTCTCTTCCCCACGTCCCTTCCCCCAGTGCCTTCCTCCTCGGGGTGCTGAGTTTTGACTTCCCATGGTAGGCTGGTGGTTGAACGGGGAGGAGGGAGTGAAGAAGCTGTAGAGTCGCGCTGATGACCTTATATGGGCAGAAAGACAACGAGGCTGGCGGGGAGATGGAGGGAGACGCCTATGGCGCCATTTTTCTCAGGCAGGATGTGGTCGCCTTGTGGCTTCAGCTCCTTGCAGAAAGGCGTTCTTTACTTAGGGTGAGGGGGAGGCAGGGCAGTTGTCACCTGTGGGTGCTGTAGACGTGGTGACCCGTTCTGAAACTTTACTGGCGTTTCGCCCTAATGTACATTTCCATCACCCCCCCCCCTTGCCACCCTCCTGGAGGCCATGATTGGATCACAAATGCAAGGACAAAAATGATGACACTCAGCCAGAATGTTACATGCCATGAATCACAGCCTGAGAAGTTGCATCAGGAGCCGTTTGCTGACTGATCCAAAGCCATGCTTGTTGGTTCATGGATCAAACCAGCTTTTCTCAACCTCTTTACTCTGAAGAAACACTTGGAATAATTTTCAGCTTAAAAATTATTATATCTACAGCTCAAAAGATTTTCCCCCATCCTTTTATGATCTCTCATGGAACCCTAGAGTGCCAAGAAACTCTGGTTGAGAAACCCTAGATTGAACAAACAATTAAATATTTGCATGGAATATCATTCTTGAATCACATTAAGAGGAACATCTCCCAGGGCACGAAACAACTGCCAGGCTTACAAGTACTGTAGAGCTATAACCCCATGCAAAATTACACTAAAAGATCTCTCAATACATCAAACAGTTAAAGTATTATTCTCAGAGACTGCATGGACACAGTAGTAGTTATGTGCATATTACACATTATATCCTCTCCCCAGCATGACAAAGTGTGTGTGTGATGGCAATGGACACTTTCAGGTAGGGGAAAGGGAAAACTATTTCCTGCCAATATTTTGGTGCATAGAAGTTGGGGAGAGGGAACTACATTGCTAATTCTGCATTTTTTTTTAAAAAAAATCAGATATTTGGGGACCTTGCAGATGATCCTTGATAGTTTTCTGCCTTTTTATATATCCTGCTTTGCTGTTGGGCAGAGGTGTGGAGGCTTTGCCCTCTAGCTGTTGTAGTCCAGATTTGGGGGACAAAATGTCTTAGCTGGTACAGCCAGTGGTCAAGCATGATAGAAGATGTAGTTCAGCTTTACCTGAAGGGGACAGAGATTCCTGCTGCCTGCCTTATCACCAAAAATGTCCTTCCTGTGGTGGGCTTTAGACACCGAAAAACTTGAGACTTTTTGATGTTCCAAACACAGTTATGTTGTATGATCCATGAGGAGCACCTTTGGATCCCTGGAATGTTTCAGAGCATGTGGGATGGTGCAGGGTTGCTTTTAAGAAGTATTATTGTAATAATGTGCTAAAACCATAACAGAGTATTGGTAGGTTGATGCCTGTCATGGTCTACATTATGGAGGACCAAACTCTGTTTGAAGAGCTAGCCAGTTAAAAGCATAATTGAAAGAAAAAGGGCCCTTGCAAACTACACATTTATAGTAGTATGATACTACTTTAACTGCCATGGCAACATGCTGTGGAATCCTGGAATTTGGAGTTTAGGGAGGGGTATTTAGAGTTCTCAGGCAGAAAACTAGTGCTTCCAACTGCAAACTCCAGGGTTCTGCGAGATGTTGCCATAGCAATTAAAATGGAATCATAATGCTATTAATATGTAGCGTGTAAGGGCTGAAAAATTAGTAATGTGAGTAAACTTTCAGAGGTCTGTTATGGCAAGTTGGCTAGGCACATTCAGGATAAAGTTATTCATACGAGTTTGCTCTGAACTTGATGCTCTCATTGATACGGTTCCAGTGGAGGTGTTGAGATCACCAGCTAGTAATTTCGGTTGATGCAGTCTGAGAATCTGAACAAAATGCTTTGGAGGGCAGCTGGTTTCCTTGGTGTGTGACCATTACTTGTCATTAACAAATAGCACAGTGGGTAGCAATAGGTAGAGAATAACTCTTTAGGGTGGGGATTGGCTCCAGGGGCTTTGAAAGAGAATGATTATAAACCCATTTTTAAAGAAAGCCTCTTTCCTCAGAAATGATTTCGATTCCTTTTGCCCAGTCACTAGTATTTCCTTGAGAAGGTTCTGCCCATAAAAATGGCTGAAACATAATTTTCAAAGAAGCTGATTTCACAGAGCAATGGCGGAGGAAGCACCAGATATTTTGAATTACAGATCCTGCAACCCCCTGTTGCTGCTGAGTGGGGCTGATGGGAATTGTAGGCCGGCAGAGGACCAAAAGGTCCCCCATACCCCACTGCACTGTGATTTCAGGTGTGGTGTTTCGCTTAAGTAGTTAGATGACCCCTGTTGCATGAGAGAGACCTAAAGTGTGATTCTCAGTGGCTTTTGATGCCATTGATCATAGTATCTTGCTGGATCAGTTCTGCCAGTTGGGTATAAGAGGCATAGTAGTACAGTGGTTTAAGATCACCAGGAAGAGACTCTTTACCAGAAATTCTCAGTACTGTACATTTTTTATGATAACAAAGAAAAGAGTCTTACCTGTTGTGGCCCTGCTTTGGAGCCAACATTATAATTAATTTAGTACCAGATCAAAACTTATTTGACTAGGCTGGTTTGTTAAGAACAGTAAAAAGTCTTGTGGCACGTTAAAATCATTTATTATAAATTGAGCTTTCATGGATTGCAGCCTACTTTATCAAATGTCTGCAACATGACATAGAATTTCAAGTATATATGTACACCTAGTTACTGATAATGCAGTTGTGACCAACAGTATGAATTGCATGTGCGCTTCAGGTTCTGGGCAATGTCCCATGCTTTTGAGAAAGTGGGCTATAAGTCCACAGAAGCTCATACTATAATGTATTTTTAAAATCCATCTTATATTTAGTATTCAACAATTTATTTAAATAAATAATGGAGAGCAGAGGCTTAGGCAGCAGATAGCAGCACTTAGACAGCAGATAGAGCAAGGCATGTCCAGGTTGCCTGGTCACAGTCTCACCCACTATGGCCAAAAGTACTGCATTTGTATTTTAATTATAGCATTGTTTCTAAATCTGGATATAATATAGCATACGCAAATGAAATCTCTTGGTGATACATCTCCTCTTTCAGGGGGAAGCTTAACTGTTTACACTAAATGTAACTCTCCCAGTGAAGCTCTTTCTTCCTCCTCTCAGAACACCTCCAGCCATCAGAGAGAAAGAGAAGAATGAATAGCAGAGACAAGCAATGTGTGGTTATAATTTGTGACAGTCATGGCCCACCTTTCCTCCACTGAGCTTGATGGGGATGTGTTGCTCTCCTCCACCACTCTTTATCCTTGCAACAACCCTGTGAGGTAGTCTGGCTGAGAATGAGTGACTGGCTCAGGTTCTATGGCTGTAGACATTACCTTGAGGGCCCTGGTAGATTAAGGGGTGGTAAATAAATGCCTCGAATAAACAAAACCAATAAATCTGGATCTCCCAAGTCCCATTTTAAACACTTTATCACTAGGCCATATTGGATTTCATAGTTCTTTGACTGTTGTTCCCATCATCTTTTACCATTAGCTCTGCTAGATGGGCCTTGCACTCCAGCTACTTCTAGAGGGCTATACATTCCCCTGCCCCACTGTAAAAACTGTTAAACATTCAATACAAACCCAGATGATACTTAAGCTACCAGAGAAGGATTTTCAGTAGTTCATTCTCTCCTAACCTATTGCCCTCCAGTGGTGTCAGATCACAACTCCCATCATTCCATACCTTGGCCTTGCTGACAGGCTGGAGAAGGCTGAATTAATGTTTCTTGCTTAGCTTTTTGCCACACATCTCACCCCCACTAGGAATGGAAGTAAATGATGTGAAATGAATTCAATTCAAACTGCTCTCAAGGTCTCTGTCATCTTTTGAACCACCCATACAGTTCTTCAAGTCAGAAGGGTGTACTGGTTTTGATGTGGAACTAGAACTCAAGAGATTACGGCTTGAATCCCCGCTCAGCCGTGGTATCCCAGTGGACATGTCACACACACTCAGCCCCAGAGAAAGGGAAAGGCAACCCCCACTCCCAGCTTTGAGCAAATCTTGCCCAGAAAACCCTCTAATAGGATCTCCATAAATCAGAAAGGACTTGAAGGCACACAACAAAACAACACAATGCAGTTCTTCATTGGGTAAAGTAAGGAAGGCTAGATGTTTTGCAAATTTGCTCCAGTTTTGTTAACATTAAAAATACAGCTAGAGTTCTTAAAAAGACGTCACATTTCCATAGTCTTCTAGATCTTACAGTAGCTTCTTATTCGGGGAAGCTAACAGACATGAGCTCAGTGAAGGAGAGGTTGTAGATAAAAAGCAGGATTGTGTGAGAATATCCCTAGTGGACAAAGGAGTCTCACTGTGGTCAGTGATGACCAAGATGCTGATAACCAGCTACCAGCAAATGTACTATAGTATTATTTATTCTGTTTGTGTTCCACTTCTTAGATCTGCTGTCTCCCAAAGTGGTCCAGGGTGCCCATGCCAGTCTACTTCCCAGGCAACCTTGCAAGTTACCCTCTTTCTTTCCTTTCCTTTTGCCTTCCACACACTTACTTGCATTCAGCAGCAGATAGAATAATCCAGATTGCTGCACCTTCTTTTCAACTGACTGAAAAGCTCTAGTCTTACAACAGATTTTTTTTCAGTTTTACTGTCGTAGGAGACATTTTTAATGGGGGTGTGAGCTGGGGTCTGCTCCCAAGCCCTGGAGTTCCTTGCTAAGGGAAATAAAGTTAGTTCCCACTCTGTTCCATCGCTGGCAGGCAATGGCCTGTTTATTTGGCCAGGCCTTTGACTTCTTGTTGGTAGAGATTTTTTAATTAATTTGGTTCTGTCCCTTTTTCTGGTGTATTTTTTGTTATGTTTCGAATTTATTTGGTTTTAAATCATGCTTTTAATTAAGCACGATGTAAACTATGTTTGAATCTGCACTGTGATGTTGTCAGCTGCCCTGAGTGCTAGTTTTGGTGGGATAGAAATGTAGTGAGTGAATAAATGAGTAAACCAACCCGCAAGGAAGGCCAAGATTATGGGCCTTTCCACGCTACACTGTTATACTGCCATTATTCCACTTGCAACATCCTATGGCATCCTATGGTCTGCAGTTTAGGGAGGGATGTTTAGAATTCTCAGCCAGGGAGCTCTTTGGCCTCCGTGAGCTACAAACCTCAGAATTCCACAAGATGTTGAAAGTGGAATAATAACCGTGGTATGTGGAAAGGCCCTCCAAGTTCTTCCAGCATGTTCTGTTCCTTAGCAAGACATCTGGATTGACCTTTCAGCAATCAAACGCAATATGATTACATTAGCATGGTATTTTTCAGCAATACTTCTACATTTGTTACACTTGGATGAATCTGAGTGTCTGCTAGCCCTGAGAAAGGCCAAAAAACAAATCAAATAACTGACATCCTGCCCCGTAACAGTTGGAAATCCTCTTAGCTTAAATATTTCAGCCAGCCAGACCTCTATATTTCACATTCAGCCAGCCAGACCTCTATATTTCACATAGATCTTTGCAGCCTTATGAACTAAAAGCTTGCTTTAAAAAAAAATGAGACATTCACCATGCAGCTGTAGAATCTCAGGATAAACTAATCAGTAGGTAGCATTATAATTTATACAGCCTAGTCCTATATATGTTTATTCAGATGATGACCTGGATGCTACTAGTAGTCTCAACTATAGTAAACCAACTGAATTAGTAGTTGAGTGGTGAGTCAACAGGTAAATTCCATTGAGTCATTTAGTCTACTCTAGTTGGGCCCAACAGTAGCACTGTGGTTATTGTTTTGTGCCTGCGAATCGTTTCCAACTTATGCTGACTCTAAGGTGACCCTACCGTGGGGTTTTCTGGGGCTGAGAGTGTGTGGTGCGCCCAAGGTCACCCAGTTGTTTTTCATCGTTGAGCAAGGAATTGAACCCTGGTCTCCAGGATCATAGTCTCAATGCTGAAACTACTACACCATGCTGTATTGGCCTATTGTATTTTGTGGAAGTGTGGAAAATAAATCTGTTTGCTGCATTTAGGGCAGGGGAGGACAACGTGCAGGTTGCATGCAGCCTCCCAGGGCTTTTTTTTGTGGCCCCCCAGGACTTTTTTTTTGTCTAAAATGACCTCTAGGGAGTACGAAGAACATTTCTACTATGCTTGCAGGGCCCCTGCCCCTCCTGGGGTCAAACAATTTTTTGGTAAAATGTTTCAAATTTCTTTTGTCCCCAAATGCCCTCTAGACAGCCTCGGGACCATGTCTTCCCCATTATTGGCACTTACTTCCTGTTGTGAAATGAGGCTTCTTCTAAAATGGCCCAGGAAGCCCCCAAAACATGGTGAAAATATAGAAAATTTCCTATAGGGTGTCCAGGGGCACTTGGAGGAAAAAGAAATATTCTTTCTTTTTGCTGAATGGGTGTTGCCCTCCAAGTTCTCCTGAGGAGCTAATGCCTTCCACCCTTCCACAGTTGCCCACCCCTGATTTGGATGATGAGCTTCCCCCTTTTTTCCCCCTTCAAAATGGCTGCAAAATAGTGCTTTAGTCTTATAACAGTTCTCTTTCTGGTGTTGCTGTCATAAGAGACATGGTTAATGAGGCCTTTGAACTTTTTGGACTGTAACTCCCAGAACTCCCATAGGAGTGTGTGCAGCCTTAGTTGTGACAAATGCCTTAAAGAGTGCTGCTCTGTTATACAAGAACAGCGACTGCTTTTTGGAGAACAAGCAAGTCAAAGCTGTGGTTGTGCAGCTGTGCCTTTAAACACAGACACCCAGAAGCAAAGAGGACACATGAGTCTACGTGGCCAAGCTTCCCGCTTCGTGCAAACATCGCAGCAAAAACTGCAGCCACTCAGCCAGGAGACGATTCTCCTGTTGTTGCTTTTCCGTGACATGGTGGATTCGAAACCAGACCAACGTCTTTTGCCCACATGGCTTGTTCACTTGAAGGTGACCACGTGGTTTCCCCAAATGGTGATAGCGCTGCTGAGAGAGAATTTGTCAACTCCTAGCAAAGAACTTCATGCTGCGGAGGATACTGCAACCGGAAGCCTAGCAGTGAAAAGCTTTAAAAGTGACTGTGTTGCTGCAGGTGCTAAAAATGTGCATTTTTAATTCACGCAGAGCAAAATACAACCTTCCAGTTCTATAATTCTTTTCTTTTTCTTTTTTTCCCCAGGGTCCGTCAAGAATTTCAGTTATGCTTTTACTTAGAGAGATTACATGTAGATTTTCTATCTACAGTTCTATCATTATTTTTTTTAAAAAAATCACATTTAACCACAAAGGAGCAGGGAAGAACAGCTCCTTTACTCCTGTAGTCCAGAACCTGGAAAATTTACTTTTGGGGGCTATAAATTCTGGGAGTTGCAGTCCAAAGAAGTAACTTTTCCAAGTTTTGCTGTAGATGCCAGTATAGGTACCTGGTGAGGGGTAACACCAAGCAGTTAGCTCAGCCTTCCTGAAGCTGGTATTTACAATTTCCATCAAGGCTGGCCTGGCTAGAGAGTGATAGAAGTTGCAGTACAACTTGTTTGAGAAAGGCTAGAGGATAAAAAAGCACACTGTAAGTGTCATGTGCTAGATTTTGTGCATATTTCTGATGTGCACCCCACTGCTGAGTCAGGTTTGACAATTCTGACTTGGGTCTGTAAATCCCACCACTACAGCTGGAAGACTGAAATTGTTCATTCCTGCTTAGTGGTTAGAACAGAAATTGGAAACCTTTGGCCCTCCAGATGTTTTGGACAACACCCATTGGTTCAGCTGGGTGGAAATGTAGGTCTAGACAAATGGAAAGCCAGAAGTTCTTTGTGTGTTGGATTTAGATGAATGACAGCTGGTTTCACAACCTCACTCAGTCCAGAAGGTCAGAGCGACAGCAAGTCAGTGACAATTTCTCAGCCTAACCTACCTCAGAGAGTTGTTGTGAGGATTAAACGGTTGATTGGGGGGTGTAAGCTGAATTCAGGCTTCTTGGAGGAAGAGTGATCAAGTTTAAAAAATGGGTATGAATTACAGAGATGTTCTGCCTGAATGACAGCAGATTTTAAAATATTCATTATTTTAAGACATGTCTTAATCCATCTTGAAATAAGCATTGCCCCCTTCTCTTTTGAAAGATACTGGATAATCCCTCTTGTGAGGGAAAGCAGTCAGCACTTGGAAACATTCCTTTTTTGAACTACAGCTCTCTGAGCTGCAGTGTGGCATTTTGAATCCACTTCATACTTTTTGAACTGCAACAATCCTGGAAGATTCTGGGACTGTAGTGCAAAAGTAATGCTTCGCATTAGAATATGTATACATAATCTGAAAACGAATTATGTTTACATGTTTTGGATCGGCTGTGTTCCTTCTTTGTTCTCCCTCCCCCTCTTCCAGTTTAATGCAGCCAACAAAAGCCAAGCATAGATGAGGTTATTGCATTTTGTCCTCTGCAAGTTCTAAGAACAAAGTAGATCAGTTGTCTTCTGGATCTGAGAAATAACACACAGTTTCCTGCCTAAGCTGGTGTATGAACCCAATACCTCATGAAAAACTTCAAACTTTCAGGGAAAGCGAACTGTGTCTCTCCAGATGTTGATGGGCGATTACTCTCATCAGATCTAGACAGCATAGCCAAACACAGGGGAGTATGGGAGTTCAAATCTAGTATGTAAAAGGCTGCCACTTACCACCTGGCATATGTGATGGGAGACTTCCACTGAATACCAAGTGCTGTTAGGCTGTATTTCAGAGGAAGGAACTGGCAAAACCACCTCTGAGTATTCTTTGCCTGAAGAACCCCTATGAAATTCATGGGGTCATAAGTGAACAGGCAACTGGAAAGCATGTGCACACAGACAACTATCACATTTTTAAGGTTTAGTGCCCTCTGGTGGTTAGCCCATTTATAAGCTATTCCTCCATCCCCTTAGAAATCAGCCATAGCTCATTTTGTATCTGCTTGCCTCTTCCTTCCATCTATATGAGGAGCAGACAACTGTAGCCTTCAAGATGTTTTTGGTGTATGACCAGTCAGGATGGCTAATGGTGAAGTGCTATCACAACTGCTGCCCAAGAATATATAGAGGACCACTATAGCAAGACAGGTGGTAGTTTATGATACAGTCTAATTTCAAGCTGCTCAGCCTTCTCTGTCATGTCACGTATGAGCATTAGAGTTCCCAGATCTCAGGGCCTGGACTGTCTACATCAGTTCTCAGAGTCAGTAAGATGAATCTCAGGGTGAGAGTACTGTCTTGAAAATTATACATCTGTGTATTCTTGGCCTTTGGTGCAGAAGGGTGCTTTGGAATGTCTACTGTAGCATCTTCAATGCAGAGTGGGAAACTTCAGTTTGTGTGGACTACAGTTCCCCTATTCTTAAAAGCCACACTTTCAAAACTGTTAAACAGAACAAGGAAAAATGTGGTTTTTCCTTCCTGGAAAAAAAACCACGGGGAATGTAATTTTTAATTAGAGAAAGGTATTCACATTTCCTAGGCTTGATGTTTATTTGAATTTCACACTCTGAGCAACTGTGGTTGATGCTAAATGTATTATGAAGTACATCAACAGTGGGTTTTGGTCCTGGGATGGGCCTAGTCTGGCAAACCCAATGAACATACATTTACTTAAAATAATTCCTGTTATGAAAGAATACCTGAACTCCATCCTCCATATTATCTGTCTCACGCTGAATTGTAAATCAGCTAAGAAAAAAAAATTGCAACTGTCTCAAATTACCCAAACAGCTATTACTGAATGGCCCACATCCCTAGATGATAATCAGCTCTTGCAAGCCTTAATTCAGAACTCCTTTGCCTGTTCAAGATACACTAAGCAGGTGGCAGGTTGAGAATGGAAAACAGCATGCTTTGCTTTCTCATTGTATTTTGGACACCTGTTTTTAATGCTCCCATCTTAAGATACAAAACAGACTTCTAGTCAGAACCCAACATCTTCATTGTGTTGACAGCAGCTCATGCCACTGCACAGAACTTAGCACCAAATTCAGATGAATTCTACATTACAGAACTGCAGAGTTTCTGCCAAGTGCCAGCACAGGCAGAACTACAGATTTGAAAGCACTATGGTTAAATGGCCAGAAACCTCTAAGAAAAAGCAATCTTAAATTCCAAGGGCTACCTGCAGAATGAAATATGATAATCAAAACATCACTGGGGATTATAAAGTCATAGAAGTCATTTTAGTGCAATCCCATAATCAGTGGTGAATTCTTGCAGCTATTACAATTCCTGACAAATGACATCCAGTCTCTGTCTCAAAATTTCTAGCCTAAGACCTCCCAAGGAAATCTGATCCATTTTCATGTAGCTTGTTATCTTAAATGTTTCTTGTAAAATTTCGTTGAATCTGCTTCTAATGCATCTAGTCCTATCTTCTGGAAAAGACCACAAATCTGCTCTTTTCTCCAGGGTAGCCTGCAGGTATTTTAAGACCACTATCACATTTTCACACTAAAAACATAAAGCTCTTTCAACAGTTCCTCATAGGCCTTGGATGTCCTTTCTTAGAAGTTCAGGGAACTGGTGGCATGACACACAACATCTCAAAACTAGTTTTTGAAGCAATATTGGGCATTATAAATCAAACTAGCTATTCTACGCCTCTTTTCAAAATTACCACTCCTAAGTTACTGAAGAACGATGGAGCCATGACAATTCAATTAGATGGCATGTATTTTAAAGCTGATCTACTTCAACTAAATGCCTTCTGTTTTCTTCTAGGAAGTTTACTACTGCAAGTGTCCTGATGTTTTAAGGGAGCCACCAGTGTTCTGCTAACAGCCCCCGTTTCCTCCTCAAGTTGAGATCTGCTAATGTATAATACAGGCCATTTCCGCACTACACTCTTACAGCACAATTATTCCACTTTCAACATCCTACGGAATCCTGGGGTTTGCAGTTTAGGCAGGGGTCCTCCCTTAACTGCAAACCCCAGGATTCCATCGGATGTTGAAAGTGGAATAATTGTGCTGTAAGAGTGTAGTGCAGAAATGGCCTTAGTGGAAGAGACTGGAACTGGCATGTGATGCGCAGGGCATTGGACTTACAGTGGATGTAATAAAAAGTGATCATGGAGAGATGCTGGCAGAGGGGTTACCCTTTTCCTTGTCTCAGTTCAGGTCAACAAGCCAGGGATCTGAAACTCAAGGACATTTACATCACATCCTTCCTCTGCATAATTCAGGGATGACCAAAGTGCAACCTTCGAGATGTTTGCAAGTCCTCGACTGCTCATCATTTGCAGTCCACCAATGCTGGAGGACTGCAATACACACACTCTGGCTTGTCGCTGATATTTAAGCAAGTTTAACACACTCCAGAGAAGTAGCATGTATTAGTCTTCAAGGCAATGATGGGGAAATGTGTGGCTTCCAGATGTCATTGGACTTTACCTTCTATCAATACAGGCAACATGAGCCTGCCCTGCCTAGTGGTTTGGTGAACTAGGACTCTGGGAGACCAGGGTTCAAATCCTCCTGACTATGGAAACCCACTGAGCAATCTTGTCAAGAAATATCTGTGATAGGTTTCCCCTTAGGGTCATCATAATCCAAAAATGATTTTGAAGACATGCTACAACAGTTCAACAATGTCTGGAAGACCACATATTCCTTTAAGGGGACAGAATTGTGAGCTGCTATAAGACCTGAATAGTTTCACGGGACAACAACCTTTGATGAACTAGCTGTCACAACACAATCCTCCAAAGCAGGCCCCCTTTATCTTTCATAGCAGAGGTCCACAACACGACAAAAAGGGGGGAAAAAAACAGCCAAACCTTTATTGTTTTCAAAACCAAAGTGAAAACAGAACTCTGTTTGATGAGTGGAGAGGGGCTTGGGGGTGTGTGTAGTCTTGCTTACAGAGAGGATGGAGGAAAAGGGGAAGCTAGACTGGTGACAAGGAACAGTGTCATGTCTCTCTCCACACTGGAAGATAGAAGGGTGTACGGGGGGAGGGAGGAGAGGCCACCGCAGTTGTGCAGCTCACTCTGCTGCCCTCAGGGTCTCACTGCACTGCTTGCTCATTTGCACTGCTGCTGGAGTCCTGGGGCTTCATCACATCTGGGAGCTCTGGGGGGCTGGAGAAGGGATCGATGCGGAGGGGCTCAAAGGCATCTTCTATGAGAGAAACAGAAGAGACAAGTCAGTTTGTACCTGGGCTACTTCCTGCTTTATAACTGGTTACTGTTAAGTCCAAAAGCAAAAACTCCACAAATCACGTAAGAGTTGAAGATTTCTGCAAGCCCACTGTGAGCAAAAAGAAACTGAAATTGCACACAATTAACCAGCTTGCACCTATCTTTTTAAAACTAGCCATTTTCCCCCACACTGCCCTCAAGACTGAACACTATATTGTTCATACAGATCAGGGATAGAGAGCCTGACTGAAAGGGGCATATTATCTCCCTCTATTGACTTCTTGGTCTGGATAACACTGGAACCACACAACGTATCATCAACCAGCCCTGGGCTAGCTGGAGCTCCTCCAGCTGGCATTTCAGGCAGGGATCTGGCTTCCTTTGAGAATGGCTGGTGTGGCAAAGCCAGCGCCCCAACCACCCTACTTACACAGTTTCACTCACCCTGAAACTTTCCCCTTGCAGATGCAGCAAGTTGGACAGGTACTTAGTGTGCTGCTCTCCTTGTCAGCTGGAAGCTATGAATGGCAAAGTACTTACTGACTGGGGATTCCAATCCTTGCCAGTCCTCAGGAGGTGATGCTTAATAGAAAGGCTTTGTGAAATACATGAGGAACCTATCTGGACTGGATAAGGCCCTCAAGCCAGAGACTCCATGGCCTTGACATCAGATAGTGAGATGGGGGTGAAATTATTACAGATCATCTTTGCTTTGTCTCTTTGGCTTGGCAGGGAGGAGAAGAAAGGACTACCCTAGGATTTCTTTTTTTCACTGTGAGAAAGAACATGCAGCTGCATGTTTATTCTCACATGAGAGAATCATAGAAGATGCAGCAGAGGGAAGAAGTAAGCTCGGTTGTTTCATCTTGTTTGCTGAGAGATCAGATATTTTTGGCTCATTCACTGTCAACTAATAGAAGTCATTCCACTGGACTCCCTGGTTTCCACCTTAGTTGCTTGTTACAGTATGTGTAACATCAAAAGCTCTGCTCAATTTTTTCCCCTTCTTCCCTCTCTGTGCCTTCTTCCTTTTACGCTGTTTGTAAGTCCAGAAGCAGAGACTGCCTTGTTTTGTATTGTTCTGTATGTTGCATTGGGAGCTTTCCAATTAAAAGCAAGCACATTCCTCCAGAGGTCTTCCATCCTCAGAACTCCTGTCATTTAAGGTGAAGCTGAAGAATGGATATAGAGCAGGTCTTTTTCAGTAGGGGCACCCCAGTGATGGACTCCTGAAGGACTGGCCATGTGTTTGTTAAAGCGCTGTATTTTACATGATACCACTTACCACTGGCTCTGAAGGCCAAGCCAACTGTTGCTGGGGCCTGGGGTCTTGCTGTCTGACTGGTGAAGCCACAGTCTCCGAGAGTTTTGCTGTCATCCAGCAGCTGGTCCTCCTGGAGGATGGGGTCATTTGCACAAGAAAGCAAAAGAACTCTTAGCAACACACAGGGACTTGACTCATCTTGTCATCGAATACAAGTTACTCTGAGATGTTGTGGTCAGAGGCAACAAACATACATGCATCAGGATTCTGCTGTAGCTGCCTCTGTGTGGCTAGCTAGGAAGCAGCCCACATAACAGCAAAGTAATGAAGAATACTAAACACAAGGAGGCTCTGAGGCTAGCAGTGCTAATTCTTGATTGACTGTTTGGCAGACCAGCAGGTGTTGAAAGAGTCTGGACTGAATTATAAAGCCATCCATCCAGACTGAGCTACCATTTCCTCTGAAAGGAGGTGGTGGAGTAGAGAAGCAGGACACATATGAATTGTTAGAAGGCTGGCTGGGTCTAAAGGGAACCTTTCAGCCCTGGCTAGCATCCTCATGCAGCATGTTGAAGATGGAAATGTTTACATGGATTGTGGGTCAACTTTATTTGTAGGGCAGCCATGGCCCTCACAAGTTGCTAGTTTCCATTGTAATGTAAATATCCGTCATGTAGCATTTAGTTTGGCAAGCCTGAACTGATTTCAAGATCAAAGATGGAAAACAACTCTGAATTACATTGAAGACAAGCCAGCTCTGGTGTCAAACTACAGGCCAAGGGAGAAGGCTTTGGGGTACTCTCTCCATTGCACTGCAATCTTTTGCCATACCTTATACAATCTCTGTTCTTCTGGGGGTCTCTTAAGTATCCCCTCAACAATTCTTTTCAGCTCATACACTGTACTTGACTCCTTGGCGTCTGTGAAGATGGTTGTCTTATGACGTCGGATCATTAGAAAGACGTCCTGTGGAGGAGGAAGAAAGATCCAAAATGGATGGTTAATAAGACCAATCTACAGCATTTAGTAACACACAACATTTCAGTAGTCCAACAGATGCAAGCTATTCTGAGGCTTTAAGGTATAGTGAGTGCATGCATGTAACTTTCAACTCTTTAGAAGCTTCCCTATCTGCTTTTGGGAAAACAATTTTTACCTGTTAAAAGCTTGCAAATGAATGGTTATTTACAAAGCTGAGTAAAATGTCTTATTTATAGCAAACTGTCTAACACCAGGTTTGACTAATTTAGTCAACTGGTGCTCTACCACTGCCTGTACTTTACCCTCCACCTGATGCTGGAGTCACCAAGGATTGACCATGGGTCTTTCTGAATGCAAGGCAAGTGCTCTGCTACTGTGCTTTGGGCCTGAGGCCCTGGAACCTTACAACCATCTCATCCAAGTATCTGTAAGATACCCGCAAAGCAATGCAGAGAAACAAAAAACCCCGGAGGGACATCTCCCGAAATAGAGGAATTACACACTTTTCAGTCTTATGTGCGGGCAAGGTCACGTATACACTTATATACATTACTTTGCCTACATGTTAAGACTGCACAGATTACATTCAGGCACGAAGGTTTTTGCCTGGATGTGGCAGAAAGAGGTGGTAGGCTAAATTGAATCATTGAGGCCACAGTTGAAGAAATACTTATTTTTACTCATATCCTTTGGCCTCAGAGGTTCTCACAGAGCAACTTATACAAATTAGCAGAATGCTAGTTCCTGCCCCTCAACTTATAATTTCAATTTAAGATATGGCACATAAGGGATAGATAAGACATGAGGAAGGAGAAGGAAGACAAGAAGTTCAGGTTACACTTCTAAGAATGTCCACCTGGATGCAAATAGCTTGCTGGAATGGCTTTCGATAGCTGGAGAAAGGAACATTAAAATACTTCCAGCTATTTTTTTTAAAATTATGTATGTCAAGCAGAAAACTAGTACATCAAGGAGAAGACTGTCCTGAAATCTTGCTTCCAAATATCCAAATTTTTCATCTGCAGCAGTACGTTTCACCTGTACCTTGAAGAAGTGGAAGCAATTCAGCACAGCAGCATTCTGCCACTTAATTCATCTGCATGTGTAGGAAGGAGCTTAATTTTGGTATCAGTAACAACATGCCCTGCCTCTAACATTGGGGTCCTTCCTGTGAATTATGTTGAAGCAGTCCTTGTAATTATGGCTCCAACTACAATATTGCAGACATGTGAGACAGAGGTACTCCTCAAATACTGAATACTGAACAACTCAGACAAATTAAATAAGTATTGGCAAGTCTCTATTCTTGCCATAACTGAAACAAGTTTCTAAACCTACATGTTTAAATATTTGAAGGGATGCCACGTAGAGGAAGGAGGGGGCTTGCTTTCTGCTGCTCCAGAGACCAGGACAAGGAGCAATGGATTCAAGCTGCAGGAAAGGAGATTCCACCTGAACCTCAGGAAGAACTTCCTGACAGTCAGGACTGTCCGGCAATGGAATCTGCTGCCTCGGAGTGTAGTGGAGTCTCCTTCCTTGGAGGTTTTTAAGCAGAGGCTTGATGGCCATCTGTCGGGATTGATTTGAGGGTGTTCCTGCATGGCAGGGGGTTGGACTGGATGGCCTGTGTGGTCTCTTCCAACTCTACATTTCTATGATTCTATGATTCTGGAATTAGCAACATGCAGGCAATTGTATTCATGTTTCTTAGAAGCAACCCTTACAAAACTCATTGAATGTATTGCCAAATAAGAACTGCAGTTTTAGGCTTTCAGCTCCCTGGCATGTACTTTCAGGGAAACACATATAATCAATGTTGCAGCACTGTTACAAGTTGATTAAAGTGTAAATTCATTCTCGGCTGATGCATTCCAGATATGCTGGACCACATCTTTCGTCCATCTCAGAGAGTGAAACATGCTGACTTGTGATGATGAAAACTGTATAAGAGGACTCCAGACTTGTGAATTATGCACCACATGACCCTAGAGGCTTGGAAATATCCAGCTACTACTACTATTTACATTAAATGCTTGCAATACCTTTCCATTTTTAGTGTATTCATCCAGTGAAATAGGTCATAACTATTCTCATTCTACAATTTGGAAACTGAGACAAATTGAGAGTATCAAAGGGATTCCTTAAAGTACAATTACTTAAATTAGATGAAAGCCATGCAGTCCAATAATATACAAAGGATCACAACCCCTACAGCATACCAATACAGGACTAGGCTAGTGAAGGCAAGCAGGCAACCTTTGTTCCTCCAAATATTTTGGGTTAAAATGTCCATAGTCCCTTCCTACTGGCTATACTGGGGAAGACTGATGGGAGCTGCGGGCCAAAACACCTGGAAAAGCCCAAGTCTTCCCACTTCTGAAAGATATTGTAGAAACCATCCTGTCTGAAACATATTTTTATATCTGGAAAGTCTTATCCCCATTATATGCTAGAAACAAAATACACCCAGTTTACTTCAGCAACTACTGTACCCTGAAATATCCTCTAATGGAATTTCCACTGGTATCCATCAAATTTTCTTACTGCTTTTGTCAACATGCACAGTTAGGTCTCAGACAAGCCAAACAGTTCATTTAATCTGAGCAGTGAATATGTGGGCACATTAGGTAAGACACAACTCAACATAATAATCCCAGTCTTTTCCTAATTATGAGTATTGGCTTCAGCTTTGTATGCCATCCAAAATTCCGCCACCATATACCCTCATGCCAGAGCTTAGAAGAGTTACAGCTCCAAGAATCCTTCAGAAATTCTGGGACTTGAAATCCAAAAAAGCAATTTCCCCCTAATCCTCACTGTGTGTTCCTCTTGTTAAGATATGCTCTTACGATATATCAAACTACTAACAAAAGGCAGCTGTGGTCAACATTTAACCACAAGGGCCTAAACCAAGCAATTGGGCCAAGATGTCAGAAACAAGCTGACCTGGGTGTGGTGCAGCAGCTGGAGCAGTAGTGGCGGTTCTCTGGGTCTCCAAATGTTTTGGACTTCAGCTCCCAGAAGCCCCGTCAGTTTGGCTGATGGCAAGGGATTGTGGGAATTGTCATCAAAACAAAGAGTTAGGATTTTCATCCCCTGAAGTAACCTCAGGGAGACCTAACTTCTCCAAAAGGTAGAGTATGAAACTTGTGAGGTCACTCTCACTCAGCCTAACCTACCTTACAAGGTTGTTGTTGGGTAGGAGTGCCTTGAGGACAAGAGCACCTACAGCGCCCTGAGCTCCAGTTTGGAAGCATAACAAACCAAATAAATATCTACTAGAGAAGCACACGATGCTTTTAGGCCATTTCCACACTAGACTATTATAGTGCTATTGAAACTGGAGTATGGAATCCTGGGGTTTGCAATTTAGGGACTGCAAAGGCCCTTCCCTAAACTGCAAACCCCAGGACTCCATAGGAGGTTGAAAGCGGAACAATAGCACTATAACAGTCTAGTGCGGAAACGACCTTTGAAACAGAGAAAATGGCGGGAGAGGGGAACCAGAAAAGGGAAAAAACTGACACACCAAAGATGTTTAAGTGTTTTTTTTCTACCCAGGCGAAACTGAGGGGCTGAGAAGAGACCTTCCCACAAAAAAAAAAGTGGGTGGGTGGGGATGTATGTGGGGTGAGGGAGAGAGAAAATGGTTGCCCCTGAGGGAGATTAGTGGCAGCAGGGAAGAAAGTCGGTGTGTGGTTGTGTGTGGAGGGGTCTGGAGGAGGGAATACAAAAGGGGAGAGTCGCAGCCTGGGACAGGGGAAGGCCTTACCCGGGCAAAGATGGGGGGAAGGAGGCAAAAGGCAGAGGGGGCTGACTCGGGTGGAAACTGGAGGAGGAGGGAGGAAAGGAGCCTCCCCCGGTAGCTCTGTTATTGTTAGACCTGCCCTGCTCTCTCACTGACTGGCGCTCCTTCCTCAGCCTCCCCCGGCCCGCCTCTCCGCGCCCCCTCCTACTCACCATCTCTGCAGCCGCAGCCTCTGCCCAGGCCCCCCAGAGAGGAAAAAGCAGCAACACCCCCGGTATCCCAACATGCACCGCAACCCCGGACAGCCCTGCCTGGTTCACCGGGAAAGCGGCTGCCGCGCATGCGTTCAAAGAAGGCTTCCGAGGTTCTTTCAGTCGGGAGAGGTCCTAGAATCTGTTAGAGGCGAGAAGAGAAGGAAAGGACTCACGGAAGGAACCATAGAGTTCGAGGAAGAGGGGTCGAGGCAAAGTCTCTTCGCCATCTTGAGGAGGGCCCCCAAAAATCCAGCCACCTTGAGAAGGTCTCGTTGCGCCAATTAATTGAGCGTCCGCAAACGTTTCCCAGAGGCCCGTTTTATAACGCGGCGCTCCACCCAATCGCCATGACAGCGAGGTGGGGGGTGTTTCCGCCATTTTGGGGAGGTCAAGAATTTACCTCATTCGGTTAATTCTTCTGCGTCTCCAGCGGGCCGAAAGACGTATTATTCTTATTTCTGGATATTTTAACTTTCAGCCTGGACAACAAGAGTTGGAATTAAAAAGAGTTGGCATCATTTGGGAACCATCTTAGGAAGGTCACTTCAACTGTACCTCTGGATGGCATTTCCCAAAGGCCGCAGTGATAGAATGGCCTAGGTTTTTTTTAAGGCTTTATATAACTGCAGGCTGAAGCTGCTGCCATCTTGAGAAGGTCGTTAAGGGCGGGGAAAGGGCCGCCATTTTATAGTTCTATGGGTTTTTTTAAAAGCTTAAACAGTTTGGCTCTTGCCTAAGCCCTGTGATAATAACAGGTTGTCCTAATTAACAGAGTTCCTGTCAGTTTTTAGGAGCAATTGCTATTTGTCTAGACAAATAAAGGCAGTCCTTTGTGTCACTCTCAGGGTGGTCTGGGAGACAAGGATTTCCGACTCCCAGAAATTTACTGCTGAAGTGAAGAAAGTTTGGGATTAAGCAGGAATGAATCTTTGAATGAAAGGATTGGGACCACCATTCAGTACTCTAAACAAATTCTTGGATGTGGAACTAGCTGATAGAAGGTCTTTTGCCTCAGGTTCTGGTTGGTGGACCCTGGAATTGTAGTTAGAAAATACCCCTGAAACCTAAAGTCCCTCTACCCTGGTTTGCCTCATAGAATCATAGAAATGTAGAGTTGGAAGAGACCACATGGGCCATCCAGTCCAACCCCCTGCCATGCAGGAACACCCTCAAATCAATCCCGACAGATGGCCATCAAGCCTCTGCTTAAAAACCTCCAAGGAAGGAGACTCCACTACACTCCGAGGCAGCAGATTCCATTGCCGGACAGCCCTGACTGTCAGGAAGTTCTTCCTGAGGTTCAGGTGGAATCTCCTTTCCTGCAGCTTGAATCCATTGCTCCTTGTCCTGGTCTCTGGAGTAGCAGAAAACAAGCCCTCTCCCTCCTCTACGTGGCATCCCTTCAAATATTTAAACATGGCTATCATGTCCCCTCTTAACCTCCTCTTCTGCAGACTAAACATACCCAGCTCTCTAAGTCTATCCTCATAGGGCATGGCTTCCAGGCCTCTCACCATTTTGGTCGCCCTCCTCTGGACTTGCTCCAGCTTGTCAATATCCTTCTTGAATTGGGGTGCCCAGAACTGGACACAGTATTCAAGATGGGGTCTAACCAAAGCAGAGCAGAGTGGTACCAGTACCTCTCTCGATCTGGACACCATACTCCTATTGATGCAGCCAAGAATTGCATTGGCTTTCTTGGCCGCCGCATCACACTGCTGACTCATGTTCAGCTTGTGATCTATGAAGACTCCTAGATCCCTTTCACATGTACTGCTATCCAGCCACGTGTCCCCCATCCTATATTTATGTATTCCATTTTTTCTACCTAAGTGTAGGACCTTACACTTCTCTCTGTTGAATTTCATTTTGTTCGTCTTGGCCCAGCTCTCCAATCTATCCAGGTCGTTTTGAATTTTGATCCTGTCCTCTGGCGTATTAGCAACCCCTCCCAATTTGGTATCATCTGCAAATTTGATGAGCATACCCTCAAGGTGGGGCAGCCAATGCTCAGGGCCTGGCTCTCTTCTCCAGTCCAGAAGTATTTCAAATCTCAGGACAAAAATTTTTTTTAACAAGAGAGAGGAATGGACTGGGGGCAAAACTAGCTCTCCTTTCTTAGCAAAGAACACTGAATTTCTCGGGAAATCCCTCCACTGTTAAATCTGGAAAAACTTTTAGGTACAACATGCCCATTGCCCAAATGAAAGTTTCACCTTTGTTGGAGGTTAAAATCTTTAAAAACTCCCACCCAGGGCTTCCACACTACACTGTTACAATGCTATTATTCCACTTTCAACATCCTGTGGAATTATGGGATTTGCAACACTTAGCTAAACTGCAAACCCCAGGATTCCACAGGATGTTGAAAGTGGAATAATAGCACTATATCAGTGTAGTATGGAAGCCTTGGGTGGGACTTTTAAAAGATTTTAAACCTACAGCAAAGGTGAAACTTTCATTTGGGCAATGGACATGTTATACCTAAAACTTTTTCCAGATTTAACAATGCAGGGATTTCTTGAGAAATTCAGTGTTCTTTGCTAAGAAAGGGGAGTTAGTTTTGCACGGACAGTAGCAGCCTGAATCTCAAGGGAAGTTACTTTTCTGTTACTAATGGAGTTGAAATTTTATTACCTATCTTTGATTGCCCTTTTTCCCTGATCCCCACATGACCAAGAAGGGGAAGGCTTAGTCTCAGTAACTGCTCTTTATCCCCAGATGTTTCTTTATAAAATATGAAGGACTTCAGAAGTTGTAGAAACACTAGAAATCCATGTGAAGTAAAGACCCATCTCCCATTAAGAAGTAACTTCAGAAAACCTTCCTCTTTACAGAACACTTTTTGGTCTAAATTAAATTGCAACTGTTGAACAGAAAATCCAGCCCTGATTAATCCTTTATTGTCCCATCTTTTCAGCTACCTTTAAACTACCCAGTTTATCTTTCCTCCTCCTTTCCTCTTTAGTTAAAAGAGCAAAAGCACTCTGTTAACTCAGCAGGAGGTAGAGGAGATGGAATCTTGGGCCATTTCTGCACTAGAGTGTTATAGTGCTATTATTCCACTTTCAACATTGTATGGAATCCTGGGGTTTGCAGTTTAGGCCCCTCTCTAAACCCCAGGATTCCATAGGATGTTGAAAGTGAAATAATTGCAATATAACAGTCTAGTGTGGAAATGGCCTTGCTCTTCTCAGTAGGCTCAGACAACTCCTCCTGTGTGTGTTCTTCCTAATTAATAAACTTTTGCCATCTTGACCAGTCTCAGATGTTGCTTAGCCCGCAAGCAGCCAGGTTTTCTTCTGTGAAATTTGGGAGAGTATGTTTTCCAGTGGCATTCAGGTAAGGCTTTTAGTGCAGATGGTTAACTTAGACTTAAGTGATAATATAAACTTAACTATTAATTCCCTCCTTCTAATGTAACAGCTAACTAAACACATTTACCCTTTTCTCCTAACTTCTTATCTCTGCACATAGTGGTGTTCAAACAATAAAATTACTTGCTTCTCTGTGGTGGCAATCCAGCCCTGCAAAAGTTGTACCATCATTTTCTAGTGTTTGCATAAAACTGCTGCAGAATGCTAACAGATGTAGCACCTGAATACTTTCTGGTATTTGTACCTTTTTTTTTTTTTAAAACCAGTATTTATCATGTAAGAAAAAGGGAAAGTCAAATGTGTACTGTAACTTGTTACAGCAAGAGAGTGGTGGTTAGATCTGGCTGCATGTATGTTTCTTGCCACCAGAAGGCAGCACGGGCTTTGTCAAATGAGCCCTACAAAAATATTGCCCTGTGTGGAGTGAGCTTTTATTTGGTGTCCCCCCCACCCATTCTGTAGCTGTTGTGAGAATGCTCAAATCTTACTGGGCATTTTGAGAGTGCCTTCCATTAATTTGGCTTGCTACATATAACACTCAGCCATGGAAACCCACTGGGCAAGTCACACTCTCTCAGCCTCAGAGGAAGGCAATGGCAAACTGCCTCTGAACAAATCTTACCAACAAAACCCCATAACAGGTTTGCTTTAGGTTTGCCATAAGCTGGAAACAACTTGAAGGCACACAACAACAGACATAGGATACTATGATGCAGACTTGCAATATATAGTTCTGCTCATCTTCATGAGCAGAAAAAGGAGGACTGGGAATCATATAGTCCTAAAGCTGTTGTACTACAACTCCCAGCATTCCTCCCTATTAGTAACACTGGCTAGGGCTGATGGTAGTTGCAGCACAGAGGGTTGCAAATATTCCAGTTTTTACTGAAAGAAACTCATAAAACAATTACTGAAAAAATAGTTTGGTCATTTAATTTAATTGTCTGACACACAAGATCAAAGGTATCATTTTTAAACACAGGCATCTTGTCCAGAGTATACCATGATACAATAGAATAGCGGCAGCTGGTTTACGCAGAACCTAAAATTCCCAGGATGAAGTGGTACATACTCAGATTTTTAGTTTTGTGTTAATGTCTCCTATTGTTAGAGATTGCGACCAGTGTGAACATAGCTTGTGCTGATCTCAGTGTTTGCAAATTAAAGAGTTTTCAAATCCTGTCACTGATCATAAATACTGATTGAAAATTTTTGCCAATTGCAACTCACTGTTTACTTTATTTTGTGTCCATATTTGAAAATTTGCATGGGATACACCTCAAGGTTCAAAAGGACCCAAAATAAATGTGTGGTTATTGTGACCTCAGATTTCATAGATCCAAACACTGAATAGTTAAGAAAGCTGACTTTGTTATAACCATAAATAATGAACACCATAGTCTCTCAGTATTTATTTTCATCTGTTTGAGGTTGATAGGAGCAGGAAAAAATTAGCAGACTTAAAGGGAGGTTTTTTTTCTTTCTTTAACAGCTTGAAACTAATGTGCTATAATTTGGGGTGGAATAACCTTACTGTAGAGGCGGGAAGTGTTCTGGATTTCATAGTTTAAAAAAAAAAGCCAAGATTTGTAGAAATGTGCAGAAGCATATCTTGCTGTTCTTTTTCTGCTGCATTTGTCATAAAATTGTGATTTTAGTCTCAGTGTTTCACTGTAACAACAACAAGAGCAGTGTAGTGTGGCACTGTATACATGTTAATATATGAGTTGCCAGTTTTCCCCCTAGGATATAATTCTTCATGGGTTATTTTCCTCTGAAGGTCTAGTACTTTATTCCAAAAATCTACCACCTCTAGGTACTGCAACCACATACGATCTGTCACCAACCAGTGAGCATTCTTCTTCTGTAAGCACAGGCAGCAATGGCACAAGCTCTGGGACAAAACTTTTCCTATCTCAAGATGAATTTCCAGAGATGATAACACTCTCTTTGTGTTGGTAGGGAGCCTTCTGTAAGTTCCAGAAGCAGTTCTGGGCCTAAAACAGCACACTGTCTATCATGTGTGCAGTAAATAAGACCGTGGCATGTGAGCTCTAGAGGAAATAGTGGCAATTGCTGCAGCTACTGAACACATTTTGGAAACTGCCTCAACGTTTTTTTTTAAATTGTCCTTTTACTCCAGCACTGGGTTGCTATATTTCCCAGTTATCTGGATTTTACTAATTTCTAGGCCCATGTATTCAGATTCCCCCCAGGCTCATTTCTTCATTTAGCTGGCCCAGAAGAAGAAATTCCAGCTTTCCACATAACCCATACCAGCCTCACCTTGTAACATCCCAAGAGCCTGTTTGGTTCTGAAATTTCTCAAAATGAGATGCTGCTGAGCTTGCAGTCCCAGCCTTACTAGACAAACTCACACTGTAAGTACAGGGTAGGGAAACCTCTCTGCTGTGTGAAGCTATCCCAAATCAAGGAATTATGTGCAGGCAAATGTATAGACAGAGAGAACAGGACCTTGGCTCTCTCAATTTCTCTTTTGCTAGTCTGCTGCTCTCTTCCATTTTGCATGGGAACAGGAAGCGGGGAGTCCTGGAAGGAAAGGGGAAGGGGTGCAGGGGGAGTTATTTGCACTTTCCCCACTTTTGCAAGGGTCCTGCGCCCCAAACCCTCATGAATGTGGAGGGGCCATGGTACCTTTTAGGTAGGGTAACAATGTTTTTGGACTTAGAATGTGTACCACAGGCTTGCTGCTGTGGTCATATATTGAAATAATTTAAATCCCTCCCCCCAAAAAACATTCTGGTTTAAAAATTCTCTGAATTAAAATATGTATTTGGACTCAGAACCTTTTTTTAGCCTTTTCGCATACCCACCACATGTGGTATAATGTCTCTTCTTGTCATTCGCATTTCCAACATACAGTTGAAAAGTCCTTATATATTCTAGACAATTTCTCTGGTGTCACGTGCCACTGGTATATCATAATATAGACATTCACAGAGTAATTATTAAAATCTACATTCACTGTAACTTTATTGTACCATAAATAGGCATGCTTCACAAACTTCAGGTGATGATCTTTCAATTCTAATAATCTTTTATTTCTCTGCACTGTCCATTCTTGCAACAAAACAAAACTAAACAGGCTGCAAAATAGAATTTCAAACCAGGTAGCCCAATCCACCTCTTTCCTTTTCCTTTTGCAGATACCTGTATTTGATTCTTGTTTTTTTCCGCCTTGCCATATAAACTTAGATAAGTCCTTCTGCCATTGCTTAAATGGTGCATCGGTTGTCAGAATCAGTATTGTCTGAAATAGAAGCATCATTCTAGGCAAATCATTCTTTTTTGTCATGCAGATTCTCCATAACAGTGACATGTTTAATTTCTCTCATCTTAACATAGCCTTCAAAATTTCATTCCACATCTTAACATAATTGATTTGGAACAATATAGATGACATATATGATCTAACCCATTTAATAAACTTATCTCCAAAATTCATCTTTTCCAAAACTCTAAATAAGAAAGGCCAGTTCAGATTGTCAAAAGCCTTTTATGTATCTTTTTTTTTTAAAAATCAATGCAGCTTTTTTTCATTATGTTGCTCTAGGGTATTCCAAGGTACCTTACACATGTCTGATGTTATATCACAATTGTCATTTAGGCAACACTCCACATTGGTCCCTGTAAATAAAATCCTGCAGGATAATTTTCAGTCTTTCTGCCAAAATCATTGTAAACAATTTATAGTCATGATTGAATAATGATATTGGTCTATAATTTTTTTGGTCAGGATTGTAAAGTGTGGCCCTTTTCACACGCGGGCGGCGGAACGGGGCAAGCCACGCCAAAACGGGGCTTACCTTGTTCTGTCGCTGCGCGGAGCAGCGCATTTCGCTGCCCTACACGCAGCAGCAGCATCCCGCGGCGTCCTCAGCGCCCGGCAGCGCTCAAAATGGCAGATTTTGACTGGCAGAGCCTCTCTGCCAATCGGAGAAGCTCGCCAGCCGGAAATCCCACCCCCTGCCCAATCTGCAGGGACGCCCTTTCGCGTGTCCGTAAATCCATACAGGCACTGCGACGGGGCTGGACGGGGCTGGACTCCCCGTGCCTTTGAAAAACCACATAAAATGTGGTTTTTCAAAAGCATGTGGCGCCGCCACTTGTGGGCGCCCGACCGTGGATTGGCGTGTGGATTTACTCATGAGTAATCCACCCCAATTCGCGTAACGGTATAGATGACCTCTGTGGAGGTTGATCTACAGCGTTTTTTTAACCCCATGTGAAAAGGGCCACTAGATAGTGGATATGCAGTCCTTTGGGCACTTTAATGTCCTGTATGAGAATTCAATAGCTCCATTTCCAAGTGGTGGCTTCTATGTCAGTGGATGTGGCAAATCCATTCTTTATTTGAATCCAACCTTCAAAGGGGCTATTGATGGTGCCAAACCTATTTTGGAGATAGAGTTTAGTGCCTTGGATAGCTGCTTGAAAGTTCAGAATGAAACCCAAAGTAAGGCCCATTGTCCCATTTGCATGGAGGCTACCCCAGCCACCACTCAATATTTTCCCACTGCATCCTCTTTGATCGCTGCCACCATTCTGCATTGGTGCATTATCCCTTTCTGTAATGTGGCCTTCTTCTTTTCCTACTGGTTTCTAACTTACCAAGTGCTATTATCTTTTCTAATGTCATCTCATGATATGGCCAAAGAACAACAGCCTCAGTTGAATCATCTTGGCTTCTAGAGAGAGTTCAGACATGATTTGATGTAATAATGTTTCTGAAGCAGAAACATTAAATAGTGTGGCAGACTTAGTGGTTGAATGACTAGGAGTCCTTTCACATTGTACAATAATAATTTCACTGTTCCTCCCAGCACTTCTTTCTGAAATGACAGGCTCAGTGAGCCCAATGGGTGGTGCTGAGGGAGAAAAAAATGAGATGACATGACAGGAAATTTGAGTGCTGGACTGTTACTTGTGAAGGAAGTGCTCCATTCAGTATTTCCGTCATAAGCTAGAAATATCAGTTCCAGTATCATAAATCATAAGCCACTGAAAGGCGTGATCAGAGGATAGGATTAAGTTATTTTGAACCCTAAAGTATGCCAAGTTTCAGAAGCTTTAATCCTTGCCTGCCTGCCTGCCTGCCTGCCTGCCTGCTTTCTTTCTTTCTTTCTTTCTTTCTTTCTTTCTTTCTTTCTTTCTTTCTTTCTTTCTTTCTCTTCTTCCTTCCTTCCTTCCTTCCTTCCTTCCTTCCTTCCTTCCTTCCTTGGGGGAGCTTATTTAGAGGCTCCCCAACATTTGAATCTCTAAATTATTACTTACTTTGCTTGCGTGTAAACCTGGCAGAGCCTAATCACACACCATTGAGGGTTCCGTCTCACCCATCTTGAATTGTGTCTGGAAACAAATGAGCAGGCTGGAGTTCTTTACAAGTTTTGAATTGGGAATTTTTGTGGGTACAGCTTTTTGTTTTCGTTTTTTGTTCTGTTTGAAAGGTAAATAGCACTGGGGAAATGCTCTACTCTTTATCCGTAAAGAAGCAGGAACCTAATTCTCCTTTGTGTATGGAACTACTACAATCCATCTCTCTCCCTGCTCCCAAACATTCACACACACAGACACTGACATACATGCATACTCAACCCCCTCCACCCCTCCACCATGAACTCATGAACCTGCCAGAGACAGAGGTAGAGAGAGAAATAGATGGTTCACCTTTCCAACTGTGAAAGTCGGTAGATAAGCTCATGATGCCTGAGGGTGTGGTAGGGAGGACAATACCCAAGGGCTTAACTTGACAACTTCTCTTGTACTTAATAATGCCCCTTTTCTATATCAGTCCTGCCCGTGCCAAACGGTGTCTTGCCTTGTCAAGGAAGCCCAGCATTCTCTTCTCTCTGCTTCTCCTGTTGTCTGTCTTCAGGATAGGGTTATCCAGGGCTGCCTAGGTCATGCGGACTTTCTGCTGTGCTCCGATTGCAATGCTTCTCCTGTTGCTGAGAGGTGAGCCACTTGGATGTATGAGTGTGTGCGACAGAAAGGGACAGAGAGGTGGCTGTTTCAGGCAACAAAATTTGGATATCTGGAAAGGAGAACAAATAGTTAATGACTCTTTTTTTTTTAACAGCCACAGAGGCAGAGTGTATATGCACACGTGTGTGACTGAAGTTCATTTAGAACAGGAGTTTAAAATTGTGCAGATGGTGTTGAACTGTAACACCCAGCAGCCCTATCCAGCATGGCACTGGTGAAGGACTCTGGAAGCTGTAATTCAACAGCATCTGGAAGACCCTCAATTCTTACCCTTCGTCTAGGGAATCATGTGGGAACAATTCTTGCCAGTTCAAGTCTTCTTCAGGCAAGATGAAAGATTTGCTTGGGGGGGAAATAGAGACAGCGGTTGGAGAAGTGACTTTTTTTGGACTAGAACTGACCAACATGGTCAGGTGCTGTGGCATTCTGATTGTTGTCATCCTAAACAATCACAAGGAGAGGGCATAGTAGAAGAATCTGGGAACACAGATTTTTTGTGAAAGTAGAGGGTCCTAACAAAGGGTCCTAGAAGCTGGAGAGCCTCATTCCTGTAGTTCTCTCCGTGTTAAAGGTCTTGGGAATAGGAACTCTTCTTTTTCATGTTTTGTGAAACAGTGGGGTTTGCATAGGAGTGGGAATTCTTGCTGGTTAGAACAGTTAGATCTTGGATTTAGAATCCTTAAATTGTATTGTCAGGCCGTGGTACCACTTTGTGCCATTTCTGTGCTGAGTGCACTGCTGCTCTATGTTAACTACTGCCTAGCAGCAGTGCCCAGCTGTTTCCATATTGGAAGTGAGTTGGTGAATGCACTTCAGGTTTTAAAGAGAGCTTTAAGAAGAGTTAACATAATTGGGGGATAAAATTTAGGATCTTTGAATACTTCTTCATGGATTGTATGAAAACCCAGAGCAGATTTACTGCCTGATATGGAAGTAACTGCATCCCCACTTCTGTATAGTTGGCAAACTTTTCAATTGGTGGTGTTTTTCTCTTCACCTCGAGGTACTGGGCTAAATCTAGTTTGTCACAACTAGCAGAAACTCATTGAATCAATTGGAAGTATGGGCAAAATCCTATTGAGACAAGCCACTCAGGCAGTGAAGTGTAGCATGAGCAATTTGACTTTTTCTCTGTTCATATAACAAAGCATCCAGGCCCACAATTTTGGAATGGAAGCTACACCAAAGAAGGCAAGCAATGGGATCCTGGATTATTATACTGATGTAACTTTTAGTTTTGTTGGCCTTTCATAATATTTTGACCTTGGAAAGTCAACCCTCATGCAAATTACATTTATTTTACTCTAGTTGGAACTACCAATTGCATTTAAATAAGTGTGATGGGGAAGGCAGCACAGTGTCTTGGTTGGAATGTTGGACTAGGACTTTGGGTGGCCAAGGTTCAAGTACCCACTCAACTGTGCAAATCTACCTGGCAACCAAGTCAAACTTTCTCAGGCTTATATGAAGGCAATGACAAACCTCCTCTGACTAGATCTTTCCAAGAAAGCCCTATGAGAGGGTTGACATCAGTCAGAATTGATTTGAAGGCACAGAACAATAACAATGATCGAGGAAATGTCACGTATGCTGCCCTGAGGTCTTGGAAACTGAGCAAGATATATGGAGGCTCTTGAAGCTGCAGAACTTGGGCTCCTTGGACTTTAGCTGTTCCAGAAGGGATCATCCGGAATGAATGAGCGCAATACACAATTATAGTAGATTGTCCCCAATTTAATTGAACACTAGAACTTGCAGTTTAGGAACGAATGTAGAGTTCTCTTGTGCAGTTCCCTGAAGTACCAGTACTTGTACCTGAAGTACAAGTACCAGAGGAGCTCTCTGTCAGAGAATTATTTATACTTTATGAAACTACAAATCCCAGGATACCATGGCATATAGCTGTGGTTGCTAATGTGATATCCAAGCACTACAACTGAGCAGTGTTGACATACCCTAGGATTCTATGGAAAAATGGAGGGGTGCTGGGCAGAGGAAGTACAACAGAGGGTTAAGAGGGAGATAGGATAACCAACTGGTAAATGCACAGAAGTCTGGGTATGGGGGTGCAGGAGAATAATGTGGTGCATAGTACTAAGGTTTGCCTCAGTGGTGTGTGCTGGATACTGTGTCATTTGGACAGTGAATGCACTCTGAGTTTAAGTCTGACTTTTGAAGGAACTATCAGTGGTTTTGGACTCTATCCCAAAAAGAGGATCAGCACCTGGGGTAGCTTTTTTAAAGGTCAGACTGAAACCTGAATCTACTGGATTCACTGTCACAATGATATGACAGTGTAGTAGCAGTGCTGAAGCCCTGGAACTCATCACTAGGAGGGGTCTCAGCTGGAGGAAGCTCTTTACCAAAAAACCTGTTCTAGCAGTTTTTAATCCTCAACATCAAGAAAAACAAAACAATAAACATGCACACCTTAAGTGAACAATCTGCCCTATCTCCAAAGCCAAATGGAAGATTGTCACTAGATTAAAATTGTTGACAAAAGGTTGTGCCTTTACCTTTTTCTTCACAAGTAGAGAAATCTATTAGTATCTTGAAGATTTTTCCTCCCTGCATGGTTCTTTATAATAGCAGTTTATGGTCAATCTCTTTCCCATGATTTGAGGAAAGCTTGGATAGATGCTGTACTGAAATATGTATCTTTGATGAGCGTATGAGGTGAAGTCATATCTTTTTTGTGTAACAAGTTTCCCTACCCCTCAATATATTTGCAATCAGAGCAGCTTTCCTCTTTTTCAGGAGCAAGTCTTTTGTCACGTGAAAGGATCTTAATTTCTTATTCAGGAAATTTCCCTCCCTCAAGCTAGTCAGCTCATGGGACAGAGTGGTTAGTGGATGCTCCACCACAGGGGTGATGAATCTGCTTCTGAATTTATAGCTGCTCCACCTGCTCTGAGTTGAATGGGAGCTCTCCTGCTGCTAAACCTCTAGAGCAGTGGTTCTTAACCTTTTATTTACCAGGGAGCCCTGGTAATTTGTTGCTGGTGATCCCCAAGACTTAATTCAAGTTTTAAATATTTAAAATTCAATTTAAATATTTAAATTTTGATTTAAATATTCAAATATTCAATTATTTATTAACGGCTTCTGGAGACTAGGATGCAAATCCCCTATCAGACACTAGGGGACTTTAGTGAAATCACATTCTCTCAGCCTCAGAGAAGAGCAAAAGTAAACCTCTTCAGAGTAAATCTTGCCAACCCCCCCCCCCGTAATAGGTTCATTTAGGGTTACTATAACTCAGAAGTGACTTGAAGGCACACAACAACAAAATGCTGCTGACAGGGGGAACTTCTTTCTAGCCATCATGTCTCTTCTCTTTGAAAACTGATTTATGGCGATCCTAAGGTGGGGATTTTCTTGGCAAGATTTGTTGCTTTTGCCTTTCTCTGAGGCTGAGAGAATGTGACTTGTCTGAGGTCACCCAGTGAGTTTCCGTGGCTGAGTGAGGATTCAAAACCTTGGTCTCTAGAGTCATAGTTTGAGTGTGTGCACATGCCTGCCGTCCTGCCCCTCGGCACCCACACCCCCTGCTACCACACCCCTCACAAAAGGGACATGGTGGCAGGTGTGTAAGTATACCCAAACTGCTTGCAAATGAAGGAGGAGTTTTGGCACCTGGAAACCTCCTTGCTGTCACTGCTGTTGATGTCCAGCAGCAGGGCTTCACAGACCTCCTGTGAGGGCTAAGAAACATTCCTCTAGAACTGTTGGAGCAGGAATAAAATCAGGACTGAATTTGCCATCCTCCATCCTTGAAGCAAATCTACCAGCCCACCTGTCAAGGGGAAGGGGAAACCTGAAGGGGGTGGTAGGTGATGCCAGTAGATCAAGTTTTAAAATGGCTTTCTCTCTGCTGTTTCAAAAATTCTTACACTCCCATCCTGTGAGCTCTGTATCCACGAAACACTAGAGTGAAGGTAATTATATTTTCAGTTCTGAATGCCACTTTATCTCCTTGCTTTGCTGGCTGTTCATTTAGGAGGGTGAAAAAAGTGACACAGTGGGGAAGTTTATTTGTTGGTATTTCTCTTTGTTATTATTTGAAGTTGGCTCTGACTTAGGGCCCCCCCTTAGTGATGTCATTCAAAATAATTAATAATTGGTTCTGTCTCCTTTTTTGCCTGCATGGGTAAATGAGTCCCACCAGTCTCCCTGCACCTGGGGATGTTTGCTCCCTCCCTGCCAGGAGCGGGCATGTTGCTCCTCCAGGTCAATATCTGGCTGGTATTTCCTCTGGCCCGTTGGCAGCAGCCCTGCTGGGTGGTCGGGTGCTCAGTGCATCCACATCCCCAGCACTCCCTAGAGCTCCTGAAGAGCCAACCCTTCCCTTTCCTGTGACCTTCTTGCTTCTGCATCCTCCCCATGTGCTAAAGTCTCTTCCTCCTTCTCCCTTTTGCTGCTCCAGGCTCTCCTTTCAACCTCCCCAGCCCCAGGGTGTTTTCACTATTTTAACAACTGGGTCAGGTGAACTGGTACAAACTGGCTGACTGACACCATGAGCAGCCCTATGTACGTGAGACCTCTCAGACACCCTCTTATTTACAGCCTTGCTCAGCTGTTGCAAACGCAGGACTGTGGCTTTGTTACCCTGTTTTCTGGGGGTCCCGGGAGGGACACCTAAATGCGCTCTCAATTATATAAGTTGGGGAAATTAGCCAAGACCACAAGCTAGCACTGCGAGAGGCAGGGCAATGGAATGGAATCTTTTACCCAATGTCTACGGGGTCAGGCCAAGTCAAGGAGCAAACGGGATTGGAATAATAATTGTGATCTTTATTAAAATACAGTCAAACAGTGTATGCAACACACTCACACAGAGAACTAAAGAAATAAAGGTTGGAGTGGGATAGAGGGATTTTTAGAGGAATTGTTGGTTTGGGTGATACTACACCTGTCCTGAAGCCTGGGTAGTCTGAAGACTGAGTTCACAGATATGAAGTCTCAGTACGTGGGACTGAGGGGAAGGCTCGCCAAGCAAAGTGGCAGCAAGGCTGGATGGAATTCAGGAGCGATCCAAAGAAGCTCTCAAAGGCCCTTTCCACATGTGTGTGTGGGGGAAAATGGGCAAAAACACCTGAAAACGGAGCTCACCAGCAGCTGAGCGAGTCCGTCGCCATGCAGAGCAGCACGAGTTCGCTGCTCCACAGTCCTACGGCATCCCAAATGGTGACTTCCGGTTGGTGGAGGCTCTCCATCAACCGGAGAAGCTCACCAGCCGGAAGCCCGCCCCCCAGCAGATCTGCAGGCACGCACTTGTGCGCGCCTGCAAATCTGCTTCGGAGCCGGGTGACGGAGCGGCACGGGGTTGGGCTCTCCGTGCTTTTTAAAAACCTCTAAAAAGAGGTTTTTAAAAAACACGCCGCGTGACCAGTTCCGGTCGCTCCTGCGTGGATTGAGGTGCGGAACTACAAAAAGTAGTCCACCCCAGTCCATGCTATGGTGCAGAAGACCTCCGTTGGAGGTTGCTCTGCACCATTTTAAAATACTAATGTGGAAATGGCCAAAGTCAGGGGTTTATATAGGCGAAAATATAGCCACAGGCTAGTCCATACTTGGGGAAAACAATGAGTTTCGGGCTGGAGACAAAGCCTCCGAAAGGTCAGAATTTAGCATGATTGAGTTAAGTCTGAATTGATAGTGGAGTAGACAGTATGCAAACGCAGAGTGCTTGACAGATGAGGATTCTCCTAATCAAGCCTCCTGCTCGGGGCAGGGAGTTTTTTGTAAGTAGCGTGCATACATAATAGAGTACATGCCTTTGAAGTCTCCTGAAGCGGCGGGACAGCTATTTCTGGCCAGCCTGTATTGTGTTGGGATATTACAGCAATTAGTGGCCGTGCCTGTCTGCAAGCTTGTCTGGGGGACCTTGCGGCACGTGGAGAGGAATAGGAAAAGGAAGCCAAATTATTGATATCAAGGTGATATCTAATATCCCACAAATCCGGACTAGCAACTGCAGCAATAGCTTCTTGATTGACTCAGTCAATCTGCTCTGTGGTCTTCCTCTTTTTCTTACAGCTTTACACTTCCCTCAATGTCATCATTTTATGGTACATATGATCATTCTGTGGATTCCATTATTTCCAGTATTAAGGTATTTCTCTGTATTGTACCCAGGGACACAGGAATCCTGGCCGCTGGGCAATAATGCAGACATGCAAGTGCAGTTAAAAAGGCTGTACGTATTCACACGACACTGGGGAGATCTGGGAGAATCTTGATTTCTCCCTTCCTGGCCATCCAATGAAGATTTCTGGTCTTTCTTGTGTAGTCTAATAACTTTCATGAGAAATCCTTATGCTAGAATTAAACTGTTTCTAACCCTGTGTGAGTATGGCAGGGTTAGGTAATCGCTGTTTTGTTACTGAACACAATGCTAGGGAGACTGGAGTTTTCTTTGTCACACTTCAGAGCGATAGATCCATTGCAGTGCTGGCAGAAAAACGTTTATTAGTTTCAGTGGTCTGCCTAAACCTGATACACCCCCAAAGGAGCCACATCCCATCATGATGACTATGGTTGGCATTTATCTGGGCTCACTGATAGAATGTATTCAGCTCCTTGAAATTAGAGCAAAAACACACAGTTCAACCTGCCATTCTTTGACTCCCATTTCTCTTTCTCTTGCAGGTATTGAAAACAGTTTCGCTCAAACAGGTGAGAAAGGTTACTTGGCAAGAGTCAGCCAACCCAATGGGATGACATCTGCTTCCAAGGAGGGCTTGTGTGTGTGTGTGCAAGTGTGCATGCGCATGTGTGTGAATGCTTCTGTTACCCAGGATTCAGAGAGGGATCTGTAATTATTGAACAACATGATACTTTTCCTCCCTGCTCCAGTGATTTCTGCCTGTCTCCCAAAATACTTTGACAAACCAAAGGGTGAAACACTGGGGAAATATTACAAATGGAAGGACTTTTTGTGTGGATTGGCAGAAAAAAAATCTGTGATTTATGCAGTGTGATTGCATGGGAAAAAACTTTCCTGAAAGCAGTCTGTCTGTCTGTCTCTTTCCCCGGTCCTCCTCTCTCCCCTTCCTTTTTTCTCTCAACTAACCCACATACCTATCTTGTCTACTAAGCAACCAACCAGCCTACTGATCTAATATAGATTTTGTCCAGACTAAATTCTCATTCAATCCTGCCCAGGATTGGAGATAATCCAGGGAGGCCCTTCTCTCAGTCCTGCCACCCTTGTAGATATACTGGGTAGGAGTGTTAGAGATGCCTTCCTAGTGGTTGTTCCCTGGCTGTGGAAGTCCTTTATGGGGGTGGGGTGGGTTTAGTCTGTAAACATTCTGCTAATCTGTGCATTCAATTATGCAGTGTGCAATAAATTATGCAATTATGCAGTGTGCCTTCGTGACCTATATGCCATGTGGATTAGACTTTTTGGAAATGAATTAAAAAGCAAGCTGTCTTAATCTGGAAATATCATAATCCAACCTTTGGATCTGTTTGGTAATTCTAGGTATCTTATTGATGTATCTACCAAAAATGCATGTCTGTCCAAATATAGTTTGAACTAGAATGTGAAAAATGGAGTTTATCTATCTGTTTAAAGACATTTTGAAATAAAACATGAATGCTGCAGTCTCTCTATCTATCTTACCAGTGAATCAACCATTGATGCTAAGTGATCTCCTTTCTTCCCTTTGCAGTCCCTTTCTGGTCTTACAGAGAAACTGCACAACCCTGCTGGTCCTTTCTGTGTGTATGTATGCAGGCATAAAACCCACAAAGGTTCTGGGTGGATTCTTATGAAGATAAAAATATTTAGGTGAAACACATGTGGCCTGATTTTGCTTGAATTAGCCACACCAAAGCTGATGTTTCCTAACATTACCTCAGCTCTGTCCCATGTTTCTTATATTTCTTCCAATTCCTTTGCAGCTTGTGGTCACCCTCAAGTGGCCTCCCATCGGATCATTGGAGGAAATACAGCCAAAGAAGGGGAGTGGCCGTGGCAAGTTAGGCTACAGAAAGACAGGGCACATATATGCGGTGGCAGCTTGATTTCAAACCAGTGGGTGGTGACAGCTGCTCATTGCTTTGAAGGGTGAGTAGAAAAAATCACTTTATAAATACATATTCTGTCTTGCGCACTTCAGAGAGAATGCAGACAGCAGTATTGTTATCTGGCTTGAAACTTTTGGGTTTACGTTCCTGACTCAAGTGTTGACTTTACAAGATGGAACTTTTTTCCTAGTATATGACCCTGGGTACCTTTGCTCATGCGCAAGTGATGTGTGCTCAGCCAATAAAAGAGATTAAGACTCTGATTAAAATTAATTACTGTAAGTACAAATTAGTCTAACACAGAAATAGACCATAAATATGAAATGTAATGAAGAGCTCTTCCAGATGAGAAGTAAAATCCCTGAAGGTCTGGATTTTGTTCCTGTACAAACCAATTTTATTTTGAATGTCCACAGTACAATTTCTTCATCCCAAAATGTTTCCTGGGAACTCCCAGCAAGATCAAGGACTTCTCATCCCTACTCCCAAGCCAGTTTAAATTAACTCTGTGTTTTCCAGAATGGAATCTATCTCACCTTGGCGGTCTGACTGTATTATTCTGGAATGAGCTAAATCGGCTGCTGCCAGTAAAACATAGCTGTTGTTTCCAGGACACAGATTCAACAGAGATCAAGTGAGAGAAAGAGGATTTTAAGACTAAAACAAAATAATCCTAATGCTTAACTAGGTTAATATTGCTGAAGTACTTCAGCACTTTGGTTATAAGTCCTGAATAATAATAAAGAAGACTCAGTGGCAATTGGTAAAAATTTCTTTGAGAAATGTTGCATGAGAGTGGATGTGACACATGAAGTGGGAGGTTGAAGAATGTGAAAGAGGGAGGCAGGGAGGGAGGGAAACCGAGGATATTTCAAGAAAGAGTTTGGATGCAAAGCAGAGAGTATGCAGGTAAAATCAAAACAAGAAGACCTGGAAAACCTTGGTACTTCCATAAATTAGAGACTAAAGGATGCACTTTAGTTGAAGGAGAGAGGGTGAGAGGTAAGCTGACTATCTCCTCTTTCCTCTCATTCTTGGGTTGAATCTCCCAGCTTTTAGTAAGGGAAGCTTACCTTATATGTACAGGTTTACCTCAGTTAATAAAATAGGTGTGTTCCTGGGCATTACTTCTTTAATAGAAAGTTGTGCACTATGATCCTCACACAAATATTTACTGAAAACTGGGATATTTAGCCCCAAAAAGAGTGGGAAGAGAAGATCAATGTACTTGGTTCTGATAGACTGGTCTCCTTACCCAGTCTTCTCCATCCAAGACGCATCTTTTATTCTCTTCATTGCCTTTGATGACCATATCTTGACAACTCATCAGTTTTGGCTAGAAACTGCAAGTTTCTTTGCTGATGAGTTGTGTTTGGAGTTTCAGGTGCTTATGTGAGGCCTAAAATGCTGTTCAACACATCTTCCCTGAGAGGATTGGAGGTGATTGTTTGGAATCTTTAGCAATAAGCTTCTGGCCTGAAGTTCACATCAAGGACTCCTTCGTTAATCTCTCTCTCTGTAGGAACCTTCATCTTTTGCAGCTTCTTTCTGCTGCTGGTCAGAATGTTGACCCTTTCTCTCTGGGCTGCAGGACATGCATCTGTTCTTCCTGGGTGCAGACATAGACCTTCATGTAGGGGATGTAAATGTTCAGCTGTTTTATCCTTGCATGTGAGGATGAATAATTTTCACAGGTTCCTTCTGCTGTGAGAGGAAGGGAATATGTTTGTGCAGTTCTTGCTCATTATTCACATATCCCAAAACATTTCAGGAAATTATTCTTCACAGAAGTGCATATTGTTTTATGTGAAAATTTAGTTTTCTGTGGGGAAAAAATCATACACATAATGCTATTTCCAGATAGTTGGGTTTTTTTGGTACGAAACCCCATGAATTTTGTACAAAACACATAGCTTTCTAGAAACAGTGTTTTTTGTTTAAAAATGTGTGTTGCAAAAAACTTACGATTTTCACGCTCAAAGCACTGTTTCCATTATTTTTGAGCAAGTGGTTGTTTTCCCACAAAAAACATGTGTCTTTCTGGAAGCAGGGTTTTTTGTGTGGAAAATACGTTTTTGTACAGTGAATATCTGGAAACAGGATAGATTTTTTTGCATGAAAAACCTATTTATATTTCTGCACAGAATAATTTATTGAAACACTTTTGGATATGTGAATGCCATGCAAAAACTGTATGAAGTTCATGCTTCTGTGTTCTTCTTCCCTGCTGGGTTTCACTGGGGTTGGGAAACATAGTAATAATAATTTATCCATCCCTACCTTCACTCAGTCCACTCACTCAAATTGGCATTTCAGGCTTCTGATTCATGCTGTTTTTACCGTTTTTCCTGTTGCCTTTCTCAGACCTTCCTAGGACACGGAAGGGTGTTTGATTTGTTAGCTCACATTGTACAGACCCAAGTAATAATCCCTAGAACTGTTTTTTGTGACCCTGGGATCACACTTTTCCACACTTCCACTTTTCTTTCAATAACATTGTTTTGCTTCTAAATGACTCAGGTGATAGTAAAACAAGATGGTGATAGTGAAGATGGTTACTATTATATACATCAAATGTCAAGTGTGTATTGCCACATTGTTGCATTAAGCAACGCCAGTTCTTTTCCAAAAGCGTCCTAGTAAACTTCAGGACTGGCCAAGAATTTGAGCCCTGGCCCTGGCAGTGGACTAGATGTTTCTTTTTCCTTATCTCCTTCAGGCCATTGAATCCAACCGAGTATAAAGTAAATCTGGGAGAATATGACCTTTCTAAACCAGCCCGCAGTATGATCTCAGCTTCCATCAGTCAAATCGTAGTGCATCCATATTACGCTGGGGTTGGTTCTGGTGTTGACATTGCCCTGATGAAGTTGAAGGAGCCTGTCAAATTTTCCCGAACAATTTTACCAATTTGTCTTCCAAATGCTTCAGACCCTGACCCCTTCTTTCCGGGGATGACCTGCTTGGCTACGAGCTGGGGCAGCTTATTAAAAAATGGTAAGGATGAGTTTTGGTCAGTTGTGTACCTTGATGAGAGGTGTTGTTGTCCCTTTAGAGTCAGAGATTGGATAAATAACCTTTTTGGTCAGCAGCTCCCAAATCTCATAGCCAGGATACCCAAAACCAATCTTTTTGAGCTCTGATAAGGGTATGCTGACTTATTTCAAAAGCCACAGCAGTACCCATGTGAGACTGGCAGCAAAGCGTTGCAGTATATTGCTAGCTTGCCTTAATATGCTCCTGTTGGGGAATATTTCATTCCAGGACCATCATTTTAATATTTTGATGTTCCAGGGCTACATAGTTTGTTGATTCTTCAGCTTGGAAGTAGCTCCATATTTCTCAGAGTCTTGATTCTACATTGGATGTACTGACCTGAAGAATATTTCTGGGGAATGACACTTGCCTCAGAATTTATCTGGCCAACACAAGCTGGAAACCATTGTACTCCAAACTAAATAACTATAATCCAGAGCTATGAAAGGTTATTCTTTGAACTAAAAGTGGCAAAATCCTCCAGTTAGCATGGCCACTTAATTCTGGGACTTGAAGTCCAATTGGGTAATGTTTCCAAGCTTTGAGATAACTACAGTCTTCAACAAGCTTATGTCTTCTGCCATGAGGGGAGTCAGTGGGGGTAAATAACCAGTTCATGTTGACAGAAACTGAAACTATATTGCTTCTCTGGCCTTTTCTGCACTATGCTCTTATAGCACAATGATTCCACTTTCAACATCCTATGGAATCCTGGGGTTTGCAGTTTCGGGAGGGGCCAGCTGCAAACCCCAGGATTCCATAGGATGTTGAAAGCAGAATCATCGCACTATAAGAGTGTAGTGCGGAAAAGGCCTCTGTATTCCCCTTTTCTCGCACCAGGTCTTATAGCTCGGATATTGCAGGAGGTTGATCTACAGATCATAGATATTGAGGAGTGTAATAAAAGGTACCAGAATGAAGAAAACACACCTGCCATGCCAAAGAACTACACCTTGATTTATAAAGACATGATCTGTGCTATATCTCCTGAAGGAAAGGAGCAGACTTGTCAGGTAAGGATCATACAGTTGAGCTTTGTAGTTAAGGACAGGGAAGGTTGTAGATGGGAAGGAACCTGAAGTTAGAGGAATGCCATCCAACAGTGTTCAACAGGGCTAAACCAAAATTTCTTTTCAAGTATGTGTACCTCTTTCTGGGTTCTGTGCGGTGCTGAACTTAGTGTGAGGCCAATTATAGTTGAATATTACCAACACAATTACAATTTATGTCCATAGAGAGATAGATAAACACACAAAAGTAAAAACAAATTGTATATTAGACTTGACACATATGCAGTGTCCCCAGAGTTTATGCATCCAAGTTTATGCATCCATATGTGGTGTCCCCAAAGTTTATGATGGCTGGAGTCTTCTGCCTATGCATTTGGATGTAATCTTAAAGCTCTGCTTGAGGGTTAAAAAAGGCCTACTCCTTAGTCCTGGCAATTGTACTTGCCATCTCCAGCTCATTCTCTCTTGAAGAACTTAACCAGCAAGTACAGCCCCTTCCTTTGGGTTTCCTCACCCACTGCACCAAACCAATCCTCATAGGGGTTATTTATTTATTACATTGAAGGCTCATCCAGACTGGTCAACATGCTAGGATATACAGTTTTCATTGCTGTATTTGCTATTTTTAATTTCCAAATAATGCTTCTTTTCTCCTAAGGCACTTTCAGGTGATTCCATCAATTATCACAACATTTTACTTCTTAGCTGCAGTAAATTGAGTCAGGTGTGGTTTCTCGCCCCATCTCTTTAGACTGAGGGTCCATACCACTTGTCAGCTTACCTGGAATCCATCTGGGATGCCTTTTTCACCTTCTGGCCACTCAGGCATCCAATCACAATGGTGGTTAAAATCAGACATCAGATATCAACACTCCACTTAAGTATTAGAATCTCAGGATATTTCTTTGGGATAATGAGCAGACTCTTTGGATTTTAGGCTATTTATTTAGATGCATTTGTAGCTATACAAACATATACATTCCCCTGAGGGAGATATATAGAGATGTCAATGTCTGGATGCTTGATTTCATAATATTACATACTTACACTCTTAAGATTCTGAAAGCCAAGGTTCTAAAGCAGCAGTTTGTGCTCCAGAGCCATGGGTACTAAAAACAACAAAGTCAAAAGGTAAGGACTAGGTTCAGTATCAAGGCAATTTCTAGGACAGAACATATACACAAGTAACTTAAGGCGATGGGTTTGTTAACAAGGGATGGGAACAAAAGGGATGGCTATCTACAAACCAGTCTTATTCTTTGAGAACTTATGCAACCTGATAAATCACAACATTATAGCTAAAGCTAACTGCTGGCCCATTCACACTAAATAATTACAGCTCCTATGTCACATCCTCTGGAATTGTGGGGTTTGTAATTTAGTGAGAGACTGGAGCTCTCTGCTTGTGAACTATCAATACTCGTCTAAATACATTGCAAACTTTCAGGATTCTGTAGGATGTTACCATGACCATTAAGATGAATAAAGCACTATCATTGTGTAGTGTGAATGGGACTATACGTGCTAGATTTTCTTCATTAAGACAGGATCTAGGATTTCATGTATAAAAGCTTGGACAGACTACAACATCCTTGATTACATGCCTTTCTGTTTCCCCTTTCAGGGTGACTTTGGAGCACCTCTAGCCTGCAAACTGAATAACACATGGTTCCTGGCTGGAGTAACAAGCTATAGTCCTGAATGTCTGAACCCCAATCAACCTACTGTTTACACTCGCACCTCCTCTTTTGTGGACTGGATTCAGGTTATTATGGCACAGAATGCAGCCCCCTGGATTCATACCAATTGTGTTGCCTTCTTGCTGCTGCCTGTTCTGTTGGTCTTGAGCAACACCTCTTAGCTTCACCCTGCTTTAATATCAAGTTGGATGAGCCTCAGGAAGAGTTTCAAAGGGGATGACTGTTGGCCTTTATTGCTTGAAAGTGAAAGCGTTTGCTTTGATGCTGTCTTGATCATCTTGCCTGTACACTAACTGTGTGGGTCTAATAAAGAAAGAAAGAAAGAAAAAGGTGTGAGAGCCAGAAGGCAGATCAAGTTTTTAAGATGTTGCATGTTGTATTTCTAGGTCAGGGATTCTTGGAAGTGAGGAATTTAGATTTATTACAACCCTAGAAGATGCAGGCTTTATTATTCTATAGTTCCCTTTTAAAACAAAAGCCTAAGGTATCCCAGGTAAAATGCAGGAAAGAGCTGCTGACATTTAATGATTGTGTAGAAGAGGAAATTTAGCAGGTGTTGCTCATGTGAAGAAATGCCCTTTTCTGTACCACTGTTAAAGGTACAGGAGCCCTGTCTGTATCTCATATGGAACACTTCTAAATTGACAAACCACCAATCTTTCAGATACCTGATAGAAAAGCTGGGGTAGGTGATCTATACTTACTGTGGACCATTCTAACAAACCTGTCCAGAATCAAGGAATATATCTGTTATAAACATTAAAATAAACACAGATTGACTCATTATGACCTAACACATTGAATCCACTGGATTTATCTATGTGTTAACTCATCCTTATGCAACCAATAAAATGTTATATCACATTGCAATGGGAAATTTCAAGATACAGACAGGCTGGAATGTCACATATGCATGGTTACTTCAAAGTTGCACACATGTATTTTTTTTTTAAGACAGTGATCTCTGGCTGCATGGTTGTCTCCTTCTATCTCCCCATTTCTGCCATGACCATTTAATGGCTATAGCAGCACCTACAGGACTTGACGGCATCCTACAAAGAGAGAAACATGGAGCTGTGCCCATGAAGTGTTATGCTCTGCATATGTGATGCCGGATCTCAGTCCTACCCACCCCCACAGGTGCATGTGGGTGACCCTTCATGTTGAGGTGAAGAGGGCAGCCTAACTTGGGATAAACTAGTCTTCTGAGGCTGAGAAGGCTGCCTCTAAATTGTAATATCTCACAGAGGCCTGGGTCTTGTCCTTGCTTTCTAGGGCTACCTACGAAGGATGTTATACATGTGTATGAAAGCAGATACTTCGTACTGCCACATTCACTTTTGCAAGGTAGACGAAGAACCTTCCACAAATAAATCCCCTGCATGAGGACCTGGCAAAGTGAATTTTTGGAATCCCCCCCCCCCCCTATGGCTGGTGATCATGATGTCTGGGGTACTTGGAACTGCAGTCTATAAAGTCACTTTTCTGGTGACATCACAACTCCTTGATTCTCAAGGCCAGGGACAGTCCGTACCTGCAATTCTAATTCATTTCTCTATTCAGTATTCTTTTTCAAAGGAAAAAGCTGTGATGAAATCCTTTGTGTAGATTGTAGAACAATGCATAATTTCATTTACACTTAACTGTAGCTATCCGTGCATAGCTAAGAAGGACTAACTAAATAGAGATTGTAAAACCGAACATCTGGAAGCTAAAGGATCTTTTAAAGAAGTCATCACTTCAGACTCCAGGAGTGAGGAGTTTCTCTTTGTAACTCACTGCTATGCATCTATATCCTTTCTTCTCATACATCACATGAACACACTGCAGAGAAAAACAACTCCAGCATATCAGCTTAAGCAGAGTCCCTTTATTTGACTGTGGATGTTCTAAATACAGAAAGATGCCCCCCACAGATAGTGATTGTAAGTAATTAAAATCAAGTTTTGAATTGCATTGGAAATCTTGAAAAGGGACAACTTAAATATATTGTTTTTACTATACTGATTAAGTTATATCAGAATTTCAGCATGAATGTAATTGTAGAAACAAATAATTAAGTTACTAAATAGGACATGGTGCTGTAGGCCATTTTTTTCTCATTCCTGGCTGGATATTTCCTAAAAACTCAGTTATGCTGGATTTTTCCATGACTACTTCTTGTTTTTTTAATTAGTCCTTCAAGATTGGGAAATGAAAACACAGGTCATAAAAGCCAAACTCAAGAGTAGTTCCAGTGAGATGACTATGTTAAGGAATTTTGAAGTTAGCCTTAGTAACCTGTCACTATCCCCAGTCTATTTCAAAAAATAATAAAGTATCCATATTATTACAGTCAGGTATTTCTTTATAAAGTACCAGCGCAGGCCTGCACAACATACAGCCTGAGGGCAGCATGCAGCTCACCAAAGGATTTTGTATGGCTTGCATCGCTTGTGAGTGTGAGGGCTGAAAAAGGTTGCAGCAATTAAGTTGCTGACGGTTTTGAATGAAACTGGCTGGGCTGTTCCCTCCTCCTTCCCTTGTGGGGGGGGCAGCAGAGAGCCCAGCTGATGCTAGCTTTTGCTCTTGCACAAGATGGTAGCAGTTGCTTCTCTTTCTGTTTCCCTTGGATGGGTGGTGAGGGCGGAAGTGCTCAAGAAAAGGAGAAGACCAGCTGGGGCTGGAGGGGGTAAGAAAGGAGGTGGTCTCCTCCTCCCTGAGTAAGCCAACACAGACTGTTACATGGCAAACTGGGACCCTCTGCAGGAAGCAGCTTATTACAGCTCAGTGTCCTCATTCACCCCATCTCTCCTAAATTGCATTGGAAAAAATTAAATTGCATTTAAAGATTGCATTTTAAAATGCAATTTAGGTCTATTCTGGTGTGCACCTTCATAATTCCAACCTCCACCCCCAATAATCTGGAATTCCCTTTATCCTCTGAATCTATTTTCTTCCCCCTTCGTCATAAATAATACTTTTTTTCTGCCACCCCAAATGGTTCCCTTCCCCTTTGATCTTTTGCAAATCTTTTGCAAATTACACACTGCTATATTTCTTAAGGCATAGCTCTCTGTCTTTCCAATAATACTATTTACTGGTTTTGTGTAATCACAACTTGTCACATCTGCATTATCTCAGTTATCCTAATAACAGGTCAAGAGGGTAAGACAGTGGCCATTTCTGCCCTATACTGTTACAATGCTCTTATTCTACTTTCAACATACTATGGAATCCTGGGGTTTACAGTTTATGGAAGGGCCTTTAGAATTCTCAGCCAGAGACCTCTTTGGCCTCAGGAAACTACAAACCCTAGAATTTCAAGTGTAGTGGCTGAGAAAAGACGAAGACCTTTGGGTTTTCCAAAAACAGAAAGCTTTTATTTGTTAACAGTTTGTCTGCACGCAGGGCGGCAGCGGAAATTGCATAGTCCAGACTGCCCGCCCTGATCGGTTAAAGCACCCAGATTATATACCTTCAGTTCAGCAATCAATTCAGTGATCAATCACATTACCAGCCTGACATAAGCGTATGTGAGAAAACAAAGCTCCAGTTACACAAAACAAGGCTCTAGTTACAAAAGTGATACAAAATGATATATAGTGACACCAAATGGACCCCAGATGGGGCATCAAACGAGGAGACAGGGATAATGCTTTCCTCCCTAGTTTTTCCCATCCGCTTGATAATTAACAAACGAACATAGCAAGGTCTTTCATGTGAGATAAGGCAGAGACACAGAGACATCTCTTATTTTCGCATACTTATTTTCTATTCTTTTGAGCATCTTCTGAATTTAACCCTCTCACAAGGATGCTGAAAGCAGAATAATAGCACTATAACAGTGTAGGGCAAAAATGCCCAGTGTTGTCATTCCCCATGTTATATATTGGTGGTGGTGGGTGAAATTTAAGGAAGACTGTTTCCACTTCCCCAGCTGAGTTTGTAGTAGAGGCAAGATTTGAACTTTTCAGCCATGGAAAGCCACTGGGTGACCTTGGGCGGATCGCACACTCTCAGCCCCAGAAAATCTAGTGATAGGTTTGCCTTATGGTCGCCATAAGTTGGAATTGACTCGAAGGCACACAACAGCAATAATTCACTGAGTCTACTCGGGTGGGTAGCTTACCCAGAGTTTGAAAGCATTTTTTTAAAGACTATAACTCCTAGAATTCCCCAGTCAGTAATCATGCTACCTGGGGTTTTGGGAGGTTGTAGTTCACCAAAAGAAACTTTTGTGAAGTTCTTATTTGAAAGGATGTCATGTAAAAGATGAAGCAAGCTTGTTTTCTTCTGCTTTAGGAGATTAGGGGCATTTCCACACTACTCTGTTATAGTGCTATTATTCCACTTGCATCATCTTGTGGAATCCTGGGATTTGTAGTTTAGGAAGGGATATTTAGAACTCTTAGCCAGAGAGCTCTTTGGCCCCAGGAAACTACAAACCCCAGAATTCTATGGGATGTTAAAAGTAGAATGATAGCACTATAACAATGCAGTGTGGAAAGGCTCTGGAACACGGAGGAGGCTTCAAACTGCAGGAAAAGAAGTTCCACCTAAACATTAGGAAAAACTTTCCTAATTTTCCTTTTTTTTAATATACCTTATTTTATTTGCAGAATAATTTAATCATTAATTATAATTTATTTTGCAAATAAAAAACATTATTATACCATTATTATAACTTTACTTGGAAAGTTTGGTGCTAAGAATCTATCTGCTGCCTAAAGAAGTTTAGCCTATTTAATTTCGGCCCTTACCTACTGCCAAGTTGTGCAGGTCTGTGCTAGGCATCTTCCCTCTGAGAAAGACAAGTCTCAGTTTTGTATATCTCTCCGGGAGGGCCCTCCTTCACAGCATTCACTGATCTGTGATAGGCTGGCATCAACCAGGGTTGCCCAGCTCTTCTCTTAACACTCTTCTCCTTCAGAAGGTCATTGTTCTACTGAGGCCTCCATTGATCTCATAATAAGAGCAATGAGATCTAACCCTTGAAGTTCTCAATCATTCATAGCTCCCCAAAATCAGAGCTGGTTCTTCCTTCTGTCTGACTCTTCTGTTTCTATTCCCCCGTTTCTATTCCTCTGAAATCTGCTCTCTATCTTACTGTCAGGTTTTCCCTTTCTCTAGGCTATCTTTCCACAATATACCTTCTTGTCAGAGACAAGCCTCAGTTTTGTATCAGTTCTCCCCTCTAGGCTGCCCTTCATAGCATTCCCTGAGCTGGGATTGGCTGGCACCAACCAGGCTTGACCAGCTCCTCCCTTCATAGTGTCCATCTGCAAATTCCTGACAGCACCAATGTGGTCCATTCATTCTCCTCAAAAGTATATCAAGCACTGTAGCAAAGAGGCACAATGTTGTTATGTACATTAGAAACAGAGAAATGTAGATAACATATGCATAGTGCACCACTGAGAATAAAATTCTTATCAGTTTGAAATGTCTGTTTGTGGTCTTTTGTTTCTGGATAAATGGAGCATTCAGTGGCTTGTAAGTTCGGTTTGCCATGGAGTGTTACTGTTCTGAAATTCTGAAACAAGAACCAAAACTGTATACAGAAGAATAAATCTGTATTTAGAAGAATGGTGTGCATCCCATGCTGATGGCCACTCTGCTGGGGATGATGAGAGTTGTTGTCCAACCCATCTGCAGAATACCAGGATGAGGGAAGGCTGGTTTGTAGGAAGCAATATTGCTGAGTTGTGACTCCAAGGCTGGATGAAGCCCCATTTTTTGTCATTTTGCAAATAGTGCTATGTGGGATAATGCTGGCTTGCCCCACAGGGTTGTAAAGAGTGTTAGATGGCACTTTAATGTCCTGTATCGGTGTTAAATAGCTACATTTCCAGGTGATGGCTTCCATGTCAGTGGATGGGGCAAATCTATTCTGTATTTGAATCCAAACTTCGAAGGAGCTATTGATGGTGCTAAATCTATTTTGGAGACAGAGTTCATTGCCTTGGACAGCTGCTTGAAAGTTCAGAATGAAACCTGAAATAAGGCCCACTGTTCCATTTCCAGGGATGCTACCCCAGCCACCACTCAACATTTTCCCACTGCATGCTATTTGCTGCCATCATTACACATCATCCCTCTCTCTTTCTTGATAGGATCAACCCACTTATAATGTGTTCTTCCTCTTTTCCTACTGATTTCTAACTTACCAAGTGCTATTGTTTTTTCTAACATCTTCTCCTGATATGGCTCAAGTATGACAGTCTCAGTTTAGTCATCTTGGCTTTTAGGGAGAGTTCAGACGTCATTTACCCTAGGACTCATTTGTTTGTCTTTTTGGTAGTCCATGATATCAGTAGAGTTCTCCTCCTGCCCTGAGTTTCAAAGTTATTCTCTTTCCTAACAATTTTCTTCACTGTCCAGCTGTCACAGCCATATGTAGAAATCAGAAATTTGATGGCATGGGCAATCTTGAGTTTAATATTTCAAGCTAAATCTTTACTAGTGCAGATCCAAGAAATCATTACAGTCAGCCCCCAAAAGAATGCAAAGAGTGAATGCAGAAGTGAAAACAACACACTAACAATGGCAAAACACAAGGAGATATGTCACAAGAACCCCTTTAGACCAATCTGGAAGACCCTCTACTTCAGAGGAGCCATTGTATCTCAGTATCAAATTGGGTTGACCCTCCTGAGAGCTTGGAAATCTGATCATTGATCTTCAGAATCTTCAGATTCAAGTAGGAGGTGTTGAATGAGTTTTTACTTTTCTTTGAACCACAGGTCCTCAGATCTCAAGCAAATATGACAAGAAGCTCTGGTAGACTACAACCACGTCCTAAGAGGCATGCTTCATAATTTAGAATACAGGTTGGCAACATGTGAAATATACCACTGTTACCCTGACTTCTGGGGTCCCTTGAGGGACACCTCAATGTGCTCCATGTGATGGCGAATGGAAACTAGCCAGAGCACGAGCAATAACAATGAGAGAGGCAGGGTAACCTAGTGGGGTCTTTTTACCCAGTTTTACGGGGTCAGGCCAAGCCAAAAATCAAACGATGTCCAATAAAATGATTTTATTGAATGAAAGTCTCACGCACCAATGCAATCACTCACACATTCATTCAAGACCTATTAAGAAGCAAAAGAGAGGAAAATGGATAGGGGAATATTGAAGGGATTGTAGCTGGGGTAATACTGCACCTTTTCCTGAAATCCTTGGTCCAGGAAAAACAGTGGCGAAGTAGAGCTTGGCATGGAGAGGGCTGAGGGGATTACTCAAGGGATGGAGAAACGCTCAGCTGGGATGACCGGGACTGATCCAAAGAACTGCTGAAAAACAGGGACTATTTGTAGGGGAAGAAGTACCTGGAGAACAATGGGTGTTGCAACGAGAAAGAAGTTCCACAATGGTAACTTCCTTTGTGTGATGAGATTACAAGGTGTTGCCAAAGTCTCAGGATCCTCGGTGGCATTAGGTTGTGGTGTGACTTTCTGTAAATGGTGCTTGCCTGATAGGATTTTGCTCAACTTGGGGCAAACACGCTAATCCCCTCAAGTCAGCTTCGCAGCAGCTGAGGACCCTTTGTTTACTGTGGGTTTGCACAGCTTGAGGGCTCCTGGGGCTATGTGATGGGGGATTTTACTAGCCTGACCTGGTTTTCGATCGTTCGACTGTTGCTGCCTATGTGCCCATCCGGGTGACCTCTCAGGCACATGGAATCATATTTAATATCAAAATTGTAGACCCCGGGACAGGGTTTTCCAGTGAGGTAACATCACTTCATTGTAAAAAATGTGTCAGAGAGGGCACCTGGCAAAGAGAAGGGCAGGTGAGGGAATAGAACCTCAACAGTGAGGCACCATGAATGAAAAGGCTTTTCTCATCATCACCCAATTGATTTCTGAAGGCAAGGCAATGTAATAATGTTTCTGAAGCAGAAATATTAATAGTGGGGGAAGCTTAGTGGTTGAATGACTAGGAGTCCTTTCACATTGTACAACGATAATTCTACTACCCCTCCCATCACTTCTTTCTGAATTGACAGCCTCAATGAGCCCAATGGGTGATGCTGAGGGAGAAAAAAATGAGATGACATGACAGGAAATTTGAGCATTGGACTGTTATTTGTGAAGGAAGCGGTCTTTCCAGTATTTTGGTCATAAGCTGGAAACATCAGCCCCAGCCACTGAAAGGCCTGATCAGAAGACAGGATTAAAGTATTTTGTAACCTTAAAACTATGCCAAGTTTTGAAGCCCAAAAGCCTTAATCCTTCCCTCCTTCCCTGCCTGCCTTCTTTCTTTCTTTTTTGGGAGGAGCTTATTTTAGAGGCTCCACAACATCTGAATCTCTAAATTGCTGCTTTACTTTGCTTGCATGTAAATCTGGTGCTGCCTGATCACACGCCATTGAAGGTGCAATCCCACCCATCTTGAATTGTGTTTGGAAACAAATGAGCAGGCTGGAGTTCTTTACAAGTCTTGAAGTGAGAGTTTCTGTAGGTACAGCTTTTTGTTCTCTCTTTCTGTTCTGTTTGAAAGATAAACAGCAGTGATGAAATGCTCTGCTTTTTACCTAGCTGTAAAGAAGCAGGAACCCAGATCTCCTTTGTGTATGGAACTACTACAATCCATCTCTCTTCCTGCTCCCAAACATACACACACAGAGACACTGAAACACACTCATACTCAACCCCACCCACCTCTCCACCATGAACTCATGAACCTGCCAGGGACAGAGGTGGTGAGAGAGACGGATGGTTCACTTTTCCAACTGTGAAAGTCGGTAGATAAGCTCATGATGCCTGAGGGTGTGGTAGGGAGGACAATACCTGAGGGCTTAAGCTGACAACTTCTCTTGTACTTAATAATGCCCCTTTTCTATAAGTTGTGCATCAGCCCTGCCAGTGTCAAACGGTGTCTTGCCTCATCAAGGAAGCCCAGCATTCTCTTCTCTCTGCTTCTCTTGTTGTCTGGTTTCAGGATAGGGACATCCAAGGTGCTTAGGCCATGTGGACTTTCTGCTGTGTCCCGATTGCAACGCTTCTCCTGTTGCTGAGAGGTGAGCCACTTGGATGTTCGTGCAACAGACAGAGACAGAGAGGTGGCTGTTTCAGTCAACAGAATTTAAGTATCCTGAAAGGAGAACAAATATTTTAGGTCTGTCATTTTTAACAGCCAGAGGTAGAGGTAGAGTGTGTGACTGAAATTCATCTAGAACAGGAATTTGAAATTGTGTAGATGGTGTTGAACTGTAACACCCAGCAGCCCTATCCAGTATGGCCATTGGGAAGGGACCCTGGGAACTGTAATCCAACAGTATCTGGAAGGGTTTCAAATCTTCTTCAGGCAAAATGAAAGATTTGCTTGGAGGGGCATGGAGGCAGAGGTTGGAGAAGTGACCTTTTTTTGGACTAGAACTGATCAATGTGGTCAGGTGCTGTGGCTTTCTGATAGCTGTCATCCTAAGCAATCAAAGGGAGAGGGCGTGGTAGAAAGATCTGGGAACATAGATTCTTTGTGAAAGTAGTGCATCCTAGCAAAGGGTCCTAGAAGCTGGGGAGCTTTGTTCCTGTAGTTCTCTATGTTTTAAAGGTCTTGGGAACGGGAACTCTTGTTCTCCATGTTCTGTGAAATGATGGGAATTGTATGGGAGTGGGAATTCTTGCTCTTTGGAACAGTTAGAAATTGGATTTAGAATCCCTAAATTGTCTTGTCAGCACATGGTACCAATTTGTGTCATTTCTATGCTGAGTGCACTGCTGCTCCATGTTAAACCCCTGCCTTGCTTCCATATTGGAAGTAAGTTGGTGAATGCACTTCGGGTTTAGAAAGAGTGTTAAGAAGAGCTAACCTGTTGGGGGAGGATAAAATTTAGCATTTAGCATCTTTGAACACTTCTTGATACGATTGTATGAAAATGCCGAGGAGCTCTCGATCAGAGAATTATAAATATTTCATGAAACTACAAATCCCAGGATGCCATGGGATGGAGCCAAGGCAGTGATAGTGGTATCAAAGCACTGTAACTCACCTGTGCTGATACACCCTAAGATTCTTTGGAAAAATGGAGGGGTGTTTGGTGGAGCAAGTGCAACAGAGAGTTCAGAGGAGGGAAGAATGCCCAACTGATAAATGCACAGAAATCTAGGGAGGGAGTGCAGGAGAATAATGTGGTGCATAGGGCTAAGGATTGCCTGAGTTAGCTCAATGGTATCTGGTGGCTACCATGTTATTTGGACAGTGAATGCACTCTGGGTTTAAGTCTGACTTTTGAAGGAACTATCAGTGGTTTTGGACCCTATCCCAAATAGAGGATCAGCACCTTGAGTAGCTTTTTTAAAGTTGAGACTGAAACCTGAACCCACTGGATTCACTTTTTCAATGGTATGGGAGACCCCAGCTCTCCCAGCCACCCACGGTGTAGTAGTAATGCTGAAGCCCTGGCACTCATCACTAGGAGGGGTCTCAGCTGGCGACCATTCCAGCAAACCTGTTCTAGCAGTTTTTAATCCTCAACAGCAAGAAAAACAAAACAAACATGCTCATGTCAACTGACCAATCTGTCATTTCCCAAAGTTGCTAGATTATTGTTGTTGACAAAAAATGGTGCTGGTCTTCTTGACTGAATCCGGCCATCTGTTTTGTGGTCTTTCTCTTTTCTTAAAGCCTTCTGCTTTCCCCAGTGTTATCATTTAATGATACATATGATCATTCCGTGGAATCCATAATTTCCAGCATTATGGTATTTCTCTGTTTTGTGCCCAGACACACAGGAATCTGGTAGCTGGACAGTAATGCAGAGAAACAAATGTAGTTAAGAACGGTGTATATTTTCATTTGACACTGGGGAGATCTGGGAAATCTTGGTTTCTCCCTTCACTGCTATTCAATGCAGGTTTCTGGTCTTTCTTGTGTAGTCCAATACAGGGGAAATCCTCATGCAGGAATCAAACTGTTTCTGTCTCTTTGTGAATATGAGAGGGCTGGGTAATCACTCTTTTGTTTTTGAGTACAATGCTAGAGAGACTGGAGTTCTATTTGTCATACTTCAGAGAGATAGATCCATTGCGGTGCTGGCAGAGAAATGTTTGGGTAAGCCTTTGTTGCTTCCAGTGGTCTGCCTAAACCTGCTACACCCCAGAAGGAGCCACATTCCATCATGATGACTATGGCCCTTTCTGTACGAGATGGCAGAAACGCCTCATAGTGTCGCAGGAGCAGAGTTTATGGCTGCATTTCTGTGACGTTTATGTGACGCGGCATTCTGCACCATCCTCCACCTGAGGTGGCGAAGACCACTTTCTCGTTCCGCACTACAGCGTTTGTCACCACTCCCCTGCTCTGCCTATGGTCCGCCTCAGCCCATTTCATTGGATCCCTTTTTAAAAAAATCTTGGGAAGGATGTCCCTACACAGACACGCAGTCATATGTGCTGAGCTGGGCCCGCCCTGAACCCGCCCATTCCTGCGAGAATGCACTTCAACAGTTCCACGTGTAGTTGTAGAAACGTAGTAGAACCAATCTCAGGGAGTGAAAACGCATTTTTTCCATTGCTCAAATATGATGCTTTAGCAGCATGCAAAGGTGCATCAGCAACTTAACATCAACTTAATAGCGACGATGTCATGGGGATGCATGCCTCCTCAAGCTGTTGCAGCTATGCAGTGACTACACCATGTGGAAAGGGTGTATATTTGGCATTTATCTGGGCTCATTGATAGAATATACTCAGCTCCTTGAGATTAGAGCAAAAACATACAGTTCAACCTGCCATTCTTTGACTCCCATTTCTCTTTCTCTTGCAGGTGTTGAAAACAGTTCTGCTCAAACAGGTGAGAAAGATTACTTGTCAGCCAATCCCATGGGATGGGATCTTGTTCTGAGCAGGGCTTGAGGTGGGGGGTAGTGCTTCTATTATCCACGATTCAGAAAGGGATCCATCCTATTTAAGAACCTGAAACGTTTCCTTCTTGCTCCAGCAATCTCTGGAAACGTGGGAGAGTTACAAATGGAAGGAGTTTTTGTCTGGATTGACAGAAAAATTCTGTGCTTCACCCAGTGTGATTGTATGGGAAAAATCTTTTCCTGAAAGCAAACCTGTCTCTCTCTCTTTCCCTTTCTCTCTCTCCCTCCCAACCAACCAACAAACCAACCAACCTACCTATCTATGTACTAACCAACATAACCTACCTCTCTATGTAACATGGCTTAAGTCCATGTTACTATTCAATCCTGCCCAGGCTTTGAGATAATCCAGGAAGGCTCTTCTCTTTGTCGTGCCATTCTCATAGACATAGCTGGTAGAAATGTGAGAGAGGGCCTTCTTAGTGACTGCTCCCTGGCTGTGGAACTCCTTTTTTGGGGTGGGACAGGGATTAATCTGTCTCTCTACTTGTTGAAGGAGTTGGTGACTTTTTAATTCCAAAAAGCTTTTGGAAACCATTTATGAGGATACTGCTTTTAATAGTATGCTATTCTGTTTTCCTTTCTGATTCTAGAGACAATTTAATTACTTAACAATAACTATTTTACTTTTACCTACATGTGTATTTTTTAATGTGACTTATATTTGGACATTTTATAAGTCACCCTGAGTCCTAGCTCTCAGAAAAGGCAGGATGCTATTATAGTCCTCCCTCCACATTTGCTGGTTTGACCTTTGCAAATCTGATTATTCATGAGGCATATGCCTCTATTTTTCTCTTTCCATCCCTTGCATTCCCCACTTCAGGCTTGCCAGGCTCGTATTAAAATGGACATTCTTTTTCCTTTTGGTTGAGCAAAGCCCTCTCCCACTGCTGAAGGTGTGGCCTCTCTGCCATATGGTTGCACATTCTGCTGTATACTGGCTACTGATTGGTCAGATGCTCTCTTTGCTTCTGCTCCTCCTTTCTCAAGATGGCTGTGGGTAGTAACTAGAACTCCAAAACTCCATCCTTCTCTGTTTGAGGGGAAAGTACCAGTAAGCTTTTTAGGTTGTCTTTTTTTCTCCCCCCTCAACACCAGAATCAGAGGCAAAGGAATGAGACGGGGGAAGCTCCAGAGAGGAATGGGAGGGCAATCATGTGGAGGGGGGGAGTTATTTGTGTTTTTTCCACTTTCTTGAGAGTTCTGTGCCCCAACCCTCATGAATGTGGAGGGGCTACTGTACTCTTCCTCCTTCTATTATTACTCCTGCTATCATCTGCCAAGCTACCTGTGAGCCAGGGCATGGAGTACATAGCAAAGAACTCCCTGACTATACGTGCTTTGATCAGAGATTGGAAAATCTTTCTTTTCTTTTCTTTTTTAAAAAATTGCATATCTCTTGATCCCTTGGTGAATATAACTATGTTGTTTTCAAACCTCCATGCAAGATGCTTAGCTCTGAATTCCATAGTTGTTTAGCAACAATTGATCTTTCTGCCCATTTGCTCAAATACCTTTGTGATTCCTATAGAGGCAGCAATTATGGAGCAGTTTCTGTACACATTCTGCTGATCTGTGCATTCAGTTATGCTACATATGGATTCTTGTACCTGTACCAAATTGCACCTGTCTCATATGTACTCACCTTTCTCCATGTCTATGTGTCACTCTGACTGAGTGATCATTTCTCCATTCTTTTGTACACTTATTCTTTCCTCCCGTAGTCATTCCTATGAAGATAAAAATATTTAGGTGAAACATATGTGGCCTGAATTTGCTTGAATTGGCCACACCAAGGCTAATGTTCCTAACGTTGCCTCTGCTCTGTTCCACTTTTCTTATACGTCTTCCAATTCCTTTGCAGTTTGTGGTCACCCTCAAGTGGCCTCCCCTCGGATCATTGGGGGGAGTAAAGCCAAAGAAGCGGAGTGGCCATGGCAAGTTAGCCTACGGCAAAACAGAGTACATATATGTGGTGGCAGCTTGATTTCAAACCAGTGGGTGGTGACAGCTGCTCATTGCTTTGATGGGTAAGTATTAAAAATCATGTTGTAAATACACCCCTTTCCTTGACCACCTCAGAGAGAATGCAGAAACTAGAACTATTAATCTGGCATGAAATTTTTGGGTTTAAGTTTCAGGCTCAGATGTTGACTTTACAAAGTTTTTCCTGTTCCATGGCCATAGGAACTTTTACTCACGTCCAAATGATGCGTGCTCAGCCAATCAAAGAGATCAAAATTCTGATTGAGTCTAACATAGAGATAGACAGAGAGCTCTCTAGATGAGAAGAAAAATCTCTTAAAGGCCCAGATTTTGTTCCTGTACAAACCAGTTTTATTTTGGATGTCCACATTACATTTTCTCCCAAAATATTTCCTGGGAACTCCCAGCATGATCAAGGACTTATCCCTACTCCCAGGTCAATTTAAATTAACTCAGTGTTTTCCAGAATGGAATCTATCTCATCTTGCTGTTTTATTCTGAAATGAGCTAAAATGGCTGCTGCCAGTAAAGCATAGCTATTGTTTCCAGGACAGAGATTCAACAGAGATCAAGGAAGGGAAAGAGGATTTTAAGACTAAAGCAAAATGATTCTAATGCTTAACTAGGTTAATATTGCTGAAGTACTTCAGCACTTTGGCTATAACTCCTCAATAATAATAAAGAAAGCTCAGTTGAAATCGGTAAAATCCATTTTGGAAATGTTGCATGAATGGATGGGACACATGAATGGGGGGGCGGTTTCAAGAATATGAAGGAAGGAGGAGTGAGGGAAGAAAGAGTCTGGATGCAAACCAGAGAGTATGCAGGTAAAATCAAAATAAGAAGAACTGGAAAGTCTTGGTATTTCCATAGACATAGAGAAGCACCTTGGATGAAACAGAAGATGTGAAGAGACCACTCAATCAGAACTATGGCTTCCCGTGACAACAGTGGCATGATTGGCAGCTTAGGAAAAAAGACTGTACCAGGCCATCATAGTGTGTGGTTGTTATCTGGGCTTGAAATTCAAGAAAACCAGTTTAAATTATCCTCTGGTAAAGGGGATACAGAAGGACTCACAAGGATTCCCGAAGGTGCCTAGTGATGGCGAGAAGAGAGAAGGATACACTGATAATTCATGGAACTGAGGGATCGTGAGCTGATCTCCACTGTACCTTTCAGCAGCAGATGGGGACTTTTTCAACAACATTGTTTTGCTTCCAAATAACTCAGTTGATAGTAAAACAAGATGATGATGATGATGGGTACTATTATATACATCCAATGTAAAGTGTGTGCTGCTAACACTGCTTCATTAAGCTATACCAGTTCTTTTCCAAAAGCTTCCAAGTAAACTTCAGGACTGACCAAGGATTTCAGCCCTGGACTAGATGTTTCTTCTTCCTTGTTTCCCCCAGGCCACTGAATCCAACCGAGTATAAAGTAAATCTGGGAGAATATGACCTTTCTAAACCAGCCCGCAGTATGATCTCAGCCTCCATCAGTCAAATCATAGCGCACCCATATTACGCTGGGGTTGGTCCTGGTGCTGACATCGCCCTGATGAAGCTGAAGGAGCCTGTCAGATTTTCCAAAACAGTTTTACCGATATGCCTTCCAAATGCTTCAGACCCTGATCCCTTTTCTCCAGGGATGACCTGCTCTGCTACTGGCTGGGGTCTCATAGTAGAAGATGGTAAGTGTGAATTTTTGTCATTTGTGTCTGCCTTTATGTTCTCGTCCTTTTGAGATTTTAAGTGGTTTGGGGATAACTCCCAGCATGGTCTATACTGTCTGCGGAATTCTGGGAGCTGTAGTGCCTAAAAGTAACTTCTTCCAACTTTGTTTAGCCATCACAACTAGTGGCTCTTGAAAGCCTCATATTCCAGTGATTTGTCTAAGCAGGAAAACAGATAAAGGAATGTTCCTTTTGATTGCCATGTATGATGTTTTTTAGGGAGCCCTGATGGCACAGTGGTTCAATGCCGGTACTGCAGCCACAAGGTTGTGAGTTCAATCCTGCTGTAAACCGCTTAGCGAGCACTTAGCTGATAAGCAGTATAGAAATACACATGCTATTGCTGTATCAGTTGCTATAACTCTTGGTTCTTTTTTTCTAACAACAAAAATAGTTGCCGTTTTTCATGGAACATCCAGAGACAATTCCCAGCACAAAAGGCACATTTAATTTTTATCTAGAGGCTAGAATTTTTATTAAAAAAAATTGTGGGATGGATTGAAGCCAAAACCAAACCAACCAACCAACCAAACAAACATCAGTCCAGTTTTGAAAAGGCTGTATGATTTTCTTCTTCTAACTAAAGGGCATTTCACTTTCCTAGATGGGATGGGAACACAGGAACTTTATGTTGGAAGAGTAAAATTTTTGGAAGACTGTACCATTAACAAAAGACCAAGAGGAAGAAGGCGTGTCCGTTCAGGTCTCCAGAGTCAATAATGAGCAAAGACACAGAGGAGATCTATGACTGGCCAATTGTCTGTGGTTTTATGAAATCTGAATGTTTACTGGCTGAACTGCCTACCTTGCTTCTGTCATCCTCCCTCCCCTCACTGCATTCTGGAGAGGTCCATGCAGATTTGAAAACATCATCCAAGAAGTCCCAACTACTAGTAAATGGGGCTTTCTGTTGTGAGAGCTCACACATTTTTTTTGGCAAAGTTAGGAAGTCCCAAATTTCTCATTAAACTATCTTGTTAGATTGCCACACAAATGGATGTTTGAATACAGTGAGGCACCACTACAAACATGGAGAAGTTTTCCTCCAAAGTATGCTTCCTTCATCTTGTCTTACAGAGCACTGGCAAATTCAGAGCTTAGAATAGTTCTGCACTGCAGCTCCCTGAATTTTCCCAGCTAGCTCACTTTTGTAACCCTTGGAGACAATTCACAGCTGTTAAGAGTAGCTGCCTTTTAAACCAACTCATTCATGTTTCCCTGCAGCTGCAGCTTGAGATCTAGCATTTTGTTGTGTGGCTACAAAATGCTATTGGACTACAACTCCCATTAGCTTTAGCCAGTGTAGCAAAAGGCAAGGTCTATGGGAGTTACTGTCCTGGAGGTCTAGAAATCCATTATCCTTGATGATGAGATTGTATATGTTTGCTCTTGCTCTTTCTATATGTTGGATTTGTTCTAATGATGTTCTTTCATAGCTTTTACAGTCTTAAGCTGAAGCATAGTGTGTCTTTTCTATGTTTCAAAGAAAAAAACATGTTGAGCTCCATATAATGAAAAGGAAACACACTTATAAAAATTAGATTCAGGGCTTGGACAGGTCACCTTTTTGGTCAACAGCACCCAAACACAGCTATCATGCCCAAAACCAATCTTTTTGAGCTGATTAAGGTATGCTGACTTAGGCCATTTCCACACTACGGTGTTATAGTGTTAGTCCACTTTCAACATCCTGTGGAATCCTTGGGTTTGCAGTTTAGGGAGGGGCCTTTAGAATTCTTAGCCAGAGAGCTCTTTGATCTCAGTAAACTACAAGCCTCAGAATTCCAAAGAAGGTTGAAAGTGGAATAATAGCACCGTAACTATGTAGGGTTTTTTTTTTTTTTTTGATGTTCCAGGGCTATATAGCTTTTTGATTCTTCAGTCTGGAAGCAGCTTAGTCTTTCTCAAAAGATTTGATTCTATACTGAGCTGAAGAATGTTTCTGGGGAATGCTGCTTGCTTCAGAACCTATCCAGCCAACCCAAGCTGAAAACTATTGCACTCTAAACGAAACAACTAGATCCAGAGCTAGGAAAGGTTACTTTTTGAACTAAAAGCCCCAGTCAGTATGGCCACTTGAGTCTGGGGCTTGGAGGTCAAAATGGTAATAGTTCCAAGCTTTAAGACAACTTACAGTGTTTAATAAGGTCACGTCTTCTGCCTTGAAGAGAGTCAGTGGGGGTAAATAACTAATACATGTTGAGGGAAACTGAATCTATATCTCTTCCCTGTATTTCCTTTTCCTTATACCAGGTCCTATAGCTCGGATACTGCAGGAAATTGATCTACAGGTCATAGATACTGACGATTGTAACAAAAGGTACCAGAATGAAACAAACACAATTCTTATTCCAGAGAACTACACCTTCATTTATAAAGACATGATCTGTGCTGCATCTCCTGAAGGAAAGGACACATGTCAGGTAATGATCGTACAGTTGAGCTTTGTAGCTAAGGACAGGGAAAGTTGCAGGTGGGAAGGAACTTGAAGTTACAGGAATGCCATCCATCAGTGTTTAACAGGGCTAAACCAACATTTCTTTCCAAGGAGGTGTAGCTCTTTCTGGTTTCTGTGGGACCAATTACAATTGAATATTGGTGACATAACTGCAATTTATGTCCATAGACAGACAGATAGACACAAAAATACAACAAATTGTATATTAGACTTGACACATAATGTGGTGTCCCCAAAATTTATGCATCCAATAAGGTGCTACTGCAAGACCTGATGGCTGGAGTCTTCTGCCTATGCTGCTTAGCAGTATTGCAACATTTGGATATAATCTTAAAGCCCTGATTGAGAATGAAAAAGGCCTACTCCTTACCCTGGGCAATTGTTAACTTCTGTCTGTTCCAGCTCATCCCCCTCTTGCTGAACTTAACCAGCAACTACAGCCCCTTCCTTTGGGTTTCCCCACCCACTAGGCCAAACCAATCCTCATAGGTTTATCTATTTATTACATTTAGAACTCATCCAGACCGGTCAAGCACACCGGGATACACAGTTTTTATTGTTGTATTTACTATTTTTAATTTCCAATTAATGCTTCTTTTCTCCCAAGGCACTTTCAGGTGATTCAGGTGATTCCATCAATTACCATTGTATTTTACTTCTTGGCTGCAGTAAATTGAGTCAGGAAGAGTTTCTCACCCCATCTCTTTACTCAAGGGTCAAGGGTCCTTGCCACTTCTTGGGTTATCTGGAATCTATCTGGAATACCTTTGTCACCTTCTGGCCACTCAGACACCCAAATCAGGATGGTGGTTAAAATTGGACATCAACTCTCCACTTAAGCATTATTGGGTAGCAGTACATGTGAAAGAGATCTAGGAGTCTTCATAGACCACAAGCTGAACATGAGTCAGCAGTGTGATGCGGCAGCCAAGAAAGCCAATGCAATCCTTGGCTGCATCAATAGGAGTATGGTGTCTAGATCGAGGGAGGTACTGGTACCACTCTACTCTGCTTTGGTTAGACCCCATCTTGAATACTGCGTCCAGTTCTGGGCACCCCAATTCAAGAGGGATATTGACAAGCTGGAGCAAGTCCAGAGGAGGGCGACCAAAATGGTGAGAGGCCTGGAAACTATGCCCTATGGGGATAGATTTAGAGAGCTGGGTATGTTTAGTCTGCAGAAGAGAAGGTTAAGAGGGGACATGATAGCCATGTTTAAATATTTGAAGGGATGCCACGTAGAGGAAGGAGAGGGCTTGTTTTCTGCTGCTGCAGAGACCAGGACAAGGAGCAATGGATTCAAGCTGCAGGAAAGAAGATTCCACCTGAACCGCAGGAAGAACTTCCTGACAGTCAGGGCTGTCCGGCAGTGGAATATGCTGCCTCGGAGTGTAGTGGAGTCTCCTTCCTTGGAGGTTTTTAAGCAGAGGCTTGATGGCCATCTGTCGGGAGTGCTTTGAGGGTGTTCCTGCATGGCAGGGGGTTGGACTGGATGGCCCCTGTGGTCTCTTCCAACTCTACATTTCTATGATTCTATGATTCTATAATGAGCAGGCTCTCTGGTTATCTTTTAGGCTATTTATTACATTTTTATTACATTACATTTATTCGTACCTATACCAACATATACATTCCTCTTAGGGAGATATATAGACATGTCAATGTCTGGACACTTGCTTTTATAGTATTACATTCCATTGTATGTAAAATATCATACATTGATTACATTATAGAATCACAGAATCATAGAATTGGAAGAGACCACAATGGCCATTGAGTTCAATCACCCGCCATACAGGAACACACACTCAAAGCACTCCTGGCAAATGTTCATCCAGCCTCTATTTAAAAATCTCCAAAGTAGATGAATCATCACACTCTGAGGCAGCATATTCTGCTGTCAAATGGCTCTTAAGAATGAAATCTCTTTTTCTGTAATTTGAATCCATTGCTTTGTGTCCCAGTCTTTGGAGCAGAAAAAGACAAGCTTGCTCCATCTTCAACATGACATCCCTTCAAATATTTAAACATGGTTATCATGTCACCTCTTAACCTTCTATTCATCAGACTAAACATACCTAGCTTCCTAAGCCAGTCTTCATAGGGCATGGTTCCCAGATCCTCTGGATATGTTCCAACTTGTCAATATCCTTCCTGAATTGTAGTGCCCAGAACCAGACACAGTAAGAAGTTACACTTCCATAAGGACTGAATGTTATCTTCATCTCTTTAACAGATGTTTTTAGTAGTCAATACAGAGGATCATTACAATCCTGAAGAATATAACTTAGCTGCTGATCTATTAAGAATACATATGCTTCAATTTATTCTTTTTGAGAATTGCTTTCCAAGCTCAATATAATGTGTGTGTGCCATCAGTTTTAGGTTAAGAAACCCTTAATGCATCTGAACACATCTTCTCTCCCTTGATAGACAGCAGTCATTTTAATTCCTGTTTTCTCCTGACAACTTAAGAGCATTGCTGGATCAGACCAAGTACTATCTAGATTGATTGTTTATGTAGACTGTTCCCACAGTCATCCACCAGGCAGGGCATGAATACAACAGCACCTCTGTTTCCAATACCTGTCCCCACAGTAACAGATACACAGAAGCATACTGCTTCTGAGATTGTGGGGAAAATTCTCATGATCACGAACTGCCCCCAGCTGTACAAAAATACATGCACATGGTGCATACAGGCAGGACAGACGTGGCCAAAACTTGCAAGTTAAAAGCAACCCTGCAAGATAAGATTGTTTGGGGCAGGGAGAATTCAAATCTGCACTGGGTTAGGGTGAACTTAAACTTACACTCTTAAGATTCTGAAAACCAAGGTTCTAAATCAGCAGTCTGTGATCCAGAGCCATGGGTACTAAAGACCACAATAGTCAAAAGGTAAGGACTGGTTCAGTATCAAGGCAATTTCTAGGACAGAACTTACACACAAGTAATTTAAGGGGATGGGTTTGTTAACAAGGGATGGGGGCAAAAGGGATGGCTATGTACAAACCAGTGTTATTCTTTGAGAACTTATGCAACCCAATAAATCATAATACTATAGCTAAAGCTGACCCATTCACACTACATAATTATAGCTCCTATGTCACATCTTCTGGAATTGTGGGGTTTGTAGTTTAATGAGACACTGGAGCTCTCTGGTTGTGAACTATTGCTACCCCTCTACATACACTGCAAACTCTCAGGATTCCATAAGATAGTTAACATACATAGTACTTTCTCACATTTGGTGCAGGTGTATAGATTCACAGGTAATTGTCTAAAAGTCAGTACTTTTTGCCAGTTGGTGGATGGACAGATTCCCATGTAAACCTAACTTTAAATAACCTATCCTATCGGGTTCTTGCAATGGCTTTTGACAGTGGTGTAGCCAGAGCTTTCGCCACCTGGGGGCAGTCCCTGAATTTGCCGCCTAGAGGCAGTCCCTGAGTTTGCTGCCCAGGGATGATCCCAGAGTTTTCTGGCCCTCTCAGGGGAGGGAGGACCTGTCTAAAATGCCACATAAAAACTGCCTGATTGGCATTGGGTGATTGGGCTCTGGGCATTCGAGCTCAAAGGGGGCACTCTGCATGTGCTCAGAGACACGCCAGCATCCTGTGGTGACGAGTACCCTTTCTCTCTCTCTCTTTCTTTCTCTCTCCTCCCTTCCTTCCTCTTCGGAGGGTCGGCTGGGCTGGGCTCATCCCCAGTCTTGGAGGTGGGGTGGGAGGGAAGGTGAGTGCATCTCCCCACCTCCCCTCCTCTCCTCCTTTTCTCCCTCCCTCCTCTGCGCAACCCAGATGTCTGCTGGTGTCAGCACTGCTGCTTTAACTGGAAACAGGTTTGACTCCAGATTGGGTGGGAGAGAGGGAGGGGAGGGAGGGGGGAGGACAGCCCCTTTTCCTGGGGTGGCATACCTCTCCAGCAGACCTTTCTGGGAGGATCCAGTGCCCATCTAGTCACTGGACATCTGCCAGAGTGTGGAGGGTGGCCCGGTGCTGCCCCCAAAAACATGCTGCCTGGGACGCCCTGCCCCCCTGCAGTATGCCACTGGCTTTTGAGAAGCGAAAACTGCTGGTGCAGGCAATGAGGCCTGACTTAACAGGCATCCAAGAAATTTGAATGTGCTAGAAACGTGTGTATATGTCTGCACGCTGACACTATACATTCCTCAAGTCTAATAATGGTTGTTAGCTAGAGATGGGGAAAGTACATTTTTTGGACCACAGCTGCCAGATTTCTCCACCCAGCATGTCCATTGGATTCTGGGAGCTGTAGTCCAAACACAACTTTCTCATGTGTTGCTCTTAGCCCCAACCTTGATGATGTGTCCTTCTCTTTCCCCTTTCAGGGTGACTCTGGGGGACCCCTGGCCTGCAAACTGAATGGCACATGGTTCCTGGCTGGAGTAGTAAGCTTTGGATTTGGATGTGCGAACCTCATTCAACCTGGTGTCTATACTCGCACCTCTTCCTACATGGACTGGATTCAGGCTACTATGGCACAGAACGCAGCCCCCTGGATTCACAACAATTGTGCTGCCTTCCTGCTGCTGCCCATTCTGTTGGTGCTGAGCAACATCTCTTAGCATCATCCTGCCTTAATATCAAGTTGGATGACCCTCAGCAAGAGTTTCAAAGGGGATGACTGTTGGCCTTTATTGCTTGAATGTGAAAGCTTTCTCTGTGGTGCTATATTGATCATCTTGCATGTACAATAGTTGAGTGGGTCTAATAAAGAAAGAAAAAAAAAAGATGTGAAAGCTGTAAAGCAGATCAGATGAAAGTTATATTCATAGGCCAGGAATTCTTGGAAGTGAGAAATTAGATTCTAGGGATGGGACAAATTCAGAATCTTCTGAATCTGAATCCAGATCCTTGGAAGGTTCTGGGAATCCATGAATCTCGAATCTTTTGAATCCTTTTTTTAAAAAAGGGTTTAAAAAGCAAGGGAAAGAAAGCACTTCTACTGAAAAGTATTTTGAAGCAGAATTTGACATCTTTGTTTAATGAAAAACAAATAATAATAGTTTTCAGTTCAAGAAAACATATCCATACTTCTTAATAAGAAGATACAAATGCAATTGACATGTTCATCTACTGCATGAAGTACATAACTCTCAAGTCAAAAGAATAGAGATCATGACTTTGCAGAGGGAGTCGGCTGCAGGGACAGGCAGCCTGAGCGAACATAGGCAGCCCGTGTGGGCACAGGGAGCAAAGTGCGCACAGACAGCAGGAGCAAGCACAGGCAGCAGCCCTGGGCGCAGGCAGCCTCTGGCATGCGCACACAGCCTTATGCCATGATTTTCGTGCACCCAGGGCCTGCTTGCCAATCAGGCCTTTGGCAGGCTCCAGAGGTGCCAATTTTTAAAAACACGCACGAGCTCAGGCCCCGGGCGTGCAGGGACACGGTGATTGCTGGACTTACACGCCCCTGCAGGCCTGATCCTGGGTGCTTGGATGAGTTCAGGCCACGGGGCGTGCAGGGATGGGGAGATTGCTGGCAGATTCGAAAGATTCAGTTTGCTTATTTTGGCTCACGGATTCGGATCCATGAATCTCGAATCCTTCCCAAGGATTTGAGGATTCATGGATTAGGCTGGCCCATCCCTATTAGATTCACTACGGCCTTAGAAGATGCAGACTTTATTATTCCATAGTTCCTTTAAAAACTAAAGCCTAGGATTTGCCAGGTGAAATACAGTGCAGGACTCTTCCATCTTTAATGGTTGTCTACAAGAGGAAATTTCATCAGGTGTTGCTCATGTGAAGAAAAGCCTCTTCTATGCCCCTGTTAAAGGTACAGGAGCCCTGTCTGTATTTCATATGGAACACTACTAAAGTGCCAAACCACCAGTCCTTCAGATACCTGATGGAAAAACTGGGGTAGGTAGTCTATATTTAATGTGGACCGTTCTAACAAACAGTCCAGAATCAAGTCCAACCAGACTTTACTAGCTCCTCCCTTCATAATGTCCATCTGCAAGTCTGTGGTTCTTACCAGCACTGAAATGGTCCATTTGTGCTTCTCAAAAGCACATCAAATATTGTTGGTATGAGGCACAATGCTGTTCATATTACAAAGGTCAGAGCATAAAGCACTATTGAGAACAACATTCTTTCTCTCAGTTTGAAATGTCAGTTCCAACTCTTTTGCTTCTGGATAAAGGGAGTGCTCAGTGTTCACTGGCCCACACCCTGGCTGTGAGTTCAGTTTGCCATGCAGTATTACTGTTCCGAAACAAGAACCAAAACCGTACACAGAAGAGTACATCTGTATCCTGCCGATTAGTGTGCATCCCATTCCGATGGCCTTGCTGCTGGGGATCTCAGCACTTGCTTTCTGAATTGATAGCTTCGCTGAGCCTATGGGTGGTGGTCAAGGAGGTAAAAATGAGATGCCATGCAATGAAATTTGAGCACTAGACAGTTATTTGTGGTGGAAATGGTCCATCCATTATTTTGCTCATAAGCTGGAAACATCAGTCCCAGCATCATCAATCATAAGCCACTGAAAGGCCTGGTCAGAGAACAGGATTAAGGTATTCTGCAAAACTAAACTATGCTGAATTTAGAAGTCCAATAGCATTAATCTCTCCCTCTCCCTTCCTTGGGGAGGGGAGGTTTATTTAAGGGCTCTTCATCCTCTAAGTCTGTAAATTGTTGCTTATTTTGCTTACATGCAAGTCTTGTCCTGCTGGATCACTTGCTATTGAAACATCCATTTCATCCCTTTTGATTTGTGTCTGGAAACAAATGTAGTTGTAGTTCTTTATAAATCTTGAAGTGAGAATTTTAGCTTTGGGTACAGCTTTTTGGTGTTTCTTTTTATTCTGTTTTGAGTTATAAATAGCACTGGGGAATGTTTTAGTCTTTACACAATTGTAAAGAAGCAGGAACCCTGTTCTCCTTTGTGTATAGAACTACTACAATCTCTCTCTGTCTCTCTGTCTTTCTCACATACGCGCGCGCACATACTCAACCCCACGCACCCCTCCACCATGAACTCATGAACCTGCCAGAAAGAGAGAGAGATGGAAAGAGAAATGAATAGTAGGTAGATAAACTCATAAGAAGTTGACTTAATAATTCCCCTCTTCTGTAAGCTCAGCATTCTCTTCTCTCTGCTTCCCTTGTTATCTGGCCTCAGGGTAGGGTTATCCAGGGCTGCCTAGAACATGCTGATTTTCTGCTGTGCCCTGATTGTGCTGCTTCTCCTGTTGCTGAGAGGTGAGCCGCTTGGATGTATCAGAGTGTGTGTGTGTGTGTGTGTGAGAGAGAGAGAGAGAGAGAGAGGGCTATTTCAGACAACAGAATTTGGGTATCTGCAAAGAAGAGCAAATTACTTGTGACTGTTGTATTTTCTTTAGTTTACTTTTTACAGCTAGAGAGATAGAGTGTTTATATATACATGTGTGCCTGAAGTTTCCTCTACAATAGGAATTTGAAACTGTGTAGATCAGTGGTTCTCAACCTGTGGGTCGGGACCCCTTTGGGGGTTGAATGACCCTTTCACAGGGGTTGCCTAAGACCATTGGAAAATACATATTTCCGATGGTCTTAGGCTCCATTTCCTCCTCAGTGGTGGTGCGCAAGCGCGAGCCACGTGCTCGAGTCCTCCTGCCCCTCTTCAGAAGAGTCTGAAATCACTCCCCTTCTCCACTACCGGGAGGATCTCCCATCTGATGGGCCAGATTGGGGAGGCAGCGGCAGCACGGGGGGCAGGCCGCCTCCTTGCCATGGCCCCTGCCCCACTCGCCATGAAGGGGGGCGCTGTGGAAGGGCCGGGGGGCCGCAAGGCAGCGCTTTTCTGGGGGGGCGAGCTGTGCCTGGCGCAAAAGACAAAGGCGCTGGGATTCCTCCCCCCGGCCAGGGTCGACACTCTGGAAACTTTTCCCACAGTGCCCCCCCCCAGTGGAAACGAGAGTGAAGCAGAAGCAGAGCCCGGCGGGGGTGTCTTGGAGTTTTTTCCCAGGAGAGACACGTGGCTCGTCTTTCCCTCCCTGCCCATCCCCCCATTCCTGGCTGGTGAGGCGGCCTTTGCTGGGGGGAAGGCATTGTAAATAATAAATAAATAATTTTGTGGTCGGGGGTCACCACAACATGAGGATCTGTATTAAAGGGTCGCGGCATTAGGAAGGTTGAGAACCACTGGTGTAGATGGTGCTGAAGTGTAACACCCAGCAGCCCTTTCCAACATGGCCATTGGTGAGGAACTCTGGGAATTGTAGTCCAGCAGCTTCTGCAAGGCCCCCAATTCCCCCCCCCTTGATCTAGACAATCCTGTGGGAACAGTTCTTGTTCTCTTGTTCCAGAAATGATAATTGTTTTCTGTCTTGCAAATCTGTTTGCCAGTTCTAATCTTCTTCAGGAAAGATGAAAGATTTGCTTGGAGGGGAAGGGAGACAGAGGTTGGAGGAGTGACTCTTTTTTGAGACAAAAACTGACCAAGATAGCTGTCATCCTACAGAATCACTGCGAAGGGACATAGTAGAAGAATCTGGTAACAAAGATTCTTTGAGAAGTAGTGGGTCCTAGCAAAGGGCCCTAGAAGCTGGGGAGCCTGGGTACTGTCGTTCTACATGTTAAAGATATTGACAACAGGAACTTATGCTTTTCATGTTCTGTAATGGGGTTTGTGTGGAAGTGGGAACTATTTCTAGTTAGAGCACTTATGTCTTGGATTTAGAATCCTTAAATTATATTGCCAGCCCTGGACACTACTTTATGCCATTTCTATGCTGACTGCACTGCTGATCAATGCTAACCCACCCCTTAGCAGCATCAGCCAGCTGCTTTCATATTAGTGAGTTGGTGAAGCCACTTCAGATTTTAAAAAGAGCTTTATGAAGAGCTAACCTGTTTGGAGGATAAAATTTAGTAGCTTTGATACCTTCTTCATGGTTTGTTTGAAAATCTAGAGCAGATTTACTGCTTTCCTCCCCATGGAAGCATGGGGAAGCCACTGCATTCCCACTGCTGCATAGTTGGCAAACTGTTCAATTGGTGGTGTTTTTCTCTTGATTTTTGGCACTGGACTAAATATAATTAGTTAGTTCCAACTAACATAAATCTCTTGAATCAATTGGCATATGGCCAAGATCCGATTGAGACAAGACACTCAGGCAATGAAGTGTAGCTTGAAGAATTAGACATTTCTCTTGCTCATGCAACAAAGCATCCAGGTCCACACTGCAGGAATGAAAGCTAGAACAGGGTTTGCTGTGGGTACAACCTCAAGTTCCACTACACTGGCTGTGAGCTGAATGGGAGCTCTCCTGCTGCTAAACCTCTAGAGCTCCTGTTCATCTTAGAGCACCTACAGTTGAAGCGGCAGTAAAATCAGGACTTAATCCTTCTCCCAACAGCAGATCCACCAGCCCACCCTCCCAAGGGGAATGGGGAGCCTGAAGGGGATGGTAGGTGATATCAATAGATCAAAGTTTAAAATGGTTTTCTCCTTGCTCTTTAAAAAAGTCTTACACTCCTATCCTCTGAGTATCCGGGTTCATCAAACACTGGCACTTAGGGAATTATATTCTCAGTTCTGGCTGCCACTTTAGCTCCTTGCTTTACTCTGCAATTAAGAAGATGAAAAAAAAATGACATGATGGGCAAGATTTTATGAGTTGTTATTTCTCTTTGTTGTTCTTTCAAGTTGGCTCTGACTTGTGACTCCCTTTAGTGGTGTCATTCAAGATAATTAATCATCGGTTCTGTCTCCCTTTTTGCCTGCATGTGTAAATATGCCCTGCCTGTTTGCTTTCACCTGTTGATGTTTGCTCCCTCCTTGCCAGGAGTTGGTAATGTTGCTTTCCTAGCCCCATGTCTGGCTGGTATTTCCTCCAGCCCCTTGGCAGCATCCATGCTGGGTGGTGGGGTGCTCAGTGCTTACATGTCTCTGGCTCTCCCCAGAGGTCCTGAGGATTAAATTCTCCCCCATCTTCTGACTTTCTTGCTTCTCCAGTTTTCTTGTCTGCTGCAGTTTCTTCTTCCTCCCCTCCTTCGCTATTCCTGGCCTCTATGTTTTTTCACTATTTTAACAACTGGTTCAGGTGGCTAAGGTGGTACTGTTACCCTGATTTCTGGGGGGTCCCTTAGGGACACCTTAATTTGCTCCAAGTTATAAAGGTTGTGGAAATTAATGGAGTGCAAGCAATAGCAAAACGAGAGGCAGGGTAACCTAGCAGGATCTTTTATCCAATTTTACAGGGTCAGGCCAAGCGAAAAACCAGACAAACGTGTAAAAAAAAATGGATTTTATTGAATGAAAGTGTTCACACTCCCCAACACAATCACTCACTCACTCACCCACTCACTCACACAAGATCTATTGAGAATCAAAAAAGTGGAAAAATGGATAGGGGATATAGTAAAGGGATTGTAGATGGGGTAATACTGCACCTATCCTGAAGTCCTTGGTCCGGGAAGTGGCAAGCTAAATTGAACTCAGCAAAGAAGCAGCTGAGGGGATTACTCAATTAACAGAGTGATGGTCTGCTAGCGAGGTGGGGAGTTCTCCAGAGAAATTCTCAAAAATTATGACTACTTGTAGGGCAGAACGTACCTCAAGGGCAAATCCTCTCCCGTGGAAAACACTAGGCATAGCAGAGATTGTCCATCAAAGGCAACTTGGTTTGCATGATGTTTTTAAGATGTGTTGCCAATGTTTCAGGATCTTTGGTTGCAATGGATTGCAGTGTAAATTTATGTAGATGGACCTCGCTTTGTATGATTTTCCAGAGTCACAGGTGCTCCACCTAGGGAAAACACAATAATCCCCTCAAGTTGGCTCCTCTTGGCCTGAGGACCCTTTGTTTTTGTGAGTTTGCACAGCTTGAGGTCTCCTTGGGCTACGTGACTGGGGATTTTCCTGGCCTGACCTAGTTCTCGGTCGTTCGACTATTTTGCCTACGTGCCCATCCGGGCAACCTCTCTGGCATGGTGATCACATTTGATATCAAAATTGTAGTCTGCGGGATAGGGTGTGCCAGTGGGGTAACAGTACAAACCAATTGACTGACATCATAAGCAGCCCTATGCATGAGAGACCTCTAAGACACTCTTTTATTTACACCCTTGCTCAGCTCTTGCAAATACAGGGCTGTGGCTTTTTGACTGAATCATACCATCTGTTCTGTGGTTTTTCTCTTTTCTTACATCTTTTATTTTTCCCAGTGTTATCATTTTATGGTACGTATGATCATTTTGGGGAAATCATAATTTCAAGTAATTTAGTATCCTTTCATGGCCATTCGGTGCAGATTTCTGGTTTTTCTTGTGTAGTGCATGGGAAATCCTCATGCAGGAATTAAACTGTTTCTACCCCTCTGTGAGTATGGGAGGGCTGGGTAATTGCTCTTTGGTTTCTGAGTACAATGCTAGGGGGACTGGAGTTTTGTTTGTCACACTTCAGAGAGATAGATCCATTGTGGTGTTGGCCGTGAAACTTTTGGGCAATCGTTTATTGGTTTCAGTGGTCCGCCTAAACCTGCTACACCCCAGAAGGAGCCACATTCCATCATGATGACTATATTTGGCATTTATCTGGGCTCATTGATAGAATGTACTCAGCTCCTTGAGATTAGAGCAACAGTACACAGTTCAGTCTGCAATTCTTTGATTCCCATTTCTCTTTCTCTTGCAGGTGCTGAAAACAGTTCTGCTCAAACAGGTGAGAAAGGTTACTTGGCAAGAGTCAGCCAACCTCATGGGATGGGATCTGGTTCCAGGGAGGACTTGAAGTGGGAGGAATGCTTCTCTTACCCATGATTCAGAGAGGGATCTGTGACACTTTTCCTCCTTGCTCTGGTGATCTCTGCCTCTCTCCTAACATACTTTGACAAAAACCAAAGAGTGAAGCACAGGTGAAATACGGGAGCATTACAAATGGAATTTAACTCATTCTCTGTGCTTTTTATCTCATTCATTATCAGTTTAATTTTCCCTTGCCTCTTTCTCAGTACTACAGTGAATGAAACATCCTCTCATAAAAGATATACTTGTATCCCACTCCACATTAATATCAGTACTTTTATTCAAATTATCTTTGAAAAATTCTTTTATTTTCTTTTTGCAATTATTTTTGCAAGCTACCTTTTTGTTTGTAAAATAGTCTCATTTAGTCTCCATCTAAAATGCCCCGTTTCTTTTTTAACAACTAGAGCATCTGGGTTATGAGATTGGAAAGACTGGAAGAAGTTTTTTTTTAATTACATCTCCCACTTTGCAAGTGTGACCATGTTGGTTTAAGTCATCTGTGGAAGATGCTTAGGTTCTGAATTCCATAATTGTTGAGCAACAATTTGATCTCCCCCTACATCTGTTCAAATACCTTTGTAATGTCAAGGGCAGTTTCTGTTGTCTGTACACATTCTGTTGATCTCTACATTCATTTAAGCATAATACAGGTTCTTGCACCTGTACCAAATTGCATCTGTGTTATATGTACTCACCTTTATCCATCTCTATGTGCCATTTGTTTGTACACTCCCCTCTTCCTCTCTCAGTTTTAACTTCCAGTATCAATCCAATATCATTGTCCCCTGGTAACCTATGTGCCATGTGAATTAGACTTTTTGGAAATGGATTAAAAAGCAATCTGACTAAATATGGAAATATCACAATCCGGTCTTTGATTCTGTTCGGTAATTCTAAGTGCCTTTTAAACCACGTGCCAAAGATGCAATCTGTCTATCTAAATACAATTTTTAGTACAATTTGAAAAATGGAACTTGTCTAAGGACTTTTTGAAACAGAACATGAATACTGTAGTATGTCTGCTTACCTATCTTACCAGTGAATTGACCATTGATGCTAACTGATCACCTTTCTTCCCCTTGCAATCCCATTCTGAAACTTCTTCCCTGTCCTACAGAGAAACTGCACAATCCTGCTGGTTATTTTGTGTGTATGTGTGGGCAGAAAACCCACAAAAGCCCTGAGTGCATTCGTATGAAGATAAAAACAGTTAGATAAAGCACATCTGGCCTGAAATGCTTGAATTAGCCACACCAAAGCTAATGTTCCCTAACAGTACCTCTGCTCTGTCCCATGTTTCTTATACTTCTTCCAATTTTTTTGGCAGCTTGTGGACACCCACAAGTGGCCTCCCCTCGGATCATTGGGGGCAGTAATGCCAAAGAAGGGAAATGGTCATGGCAAATTAGCCTACGGAAAAACAGGGAACATATATGTGGTGGCAGCTTGATTTCAAACCAGTGGGTGGTGACAGCTGCTCATTGCTTTGAAGGGTGAGTATTAAAAATCATGTTGTAAATACACATGCTTCCTTGACCACCTCAGAGAGAAGGGAGATGCCAGAACTGTTAATCTGATATGAAACTTTTGGGTTTAAATTTCAGACTTAGGTGTTGACTTTAGAAGGTAGAACCTTCCTCCTAGTCCACAACCCTGGGAACTTTTGCTCATGTCCAAGTGGTGTGTGCTCAATCAAAGAGATTAAGACTCTGATTAAAATTAATTAAGTAGTCAGGTTGCAATGCTTCCTCATATCATTTTATGGGAAACAAGTAGAAGGGAGCCTGTTTTTAATTACGTGCTTGTGTTACATATTACATATTCTGCAGTCTGCTGAATGCTATGGTTGCTGTCATGTATAGGAGTCTACCTACAAATTATCTTTATCTATTGAATTGCTATAATATAACCAGACAAGTGGGAGCAGGCTGGAGAGTGAAAGAAGTAAAAGAAGTGTGATGTGTTATGAGAATGAAGTGCTGTTGACATAATGGAGAGGTCTAAGCAAGTAAGTCAAGAACTGCTCAGGATTGGGAAAGTCTGGGAGAAGCACCAGCCTGGGAAATATGGGGCAATGCTATACTAACCAGTGAAAGCTTAGCACACATGAATTTGTATTGGATTGCTTATAAGAAACTGTAGGGCAGCTGGCAACTTTGATGGAAGTGTGCAATTGTTACCCATGATTATCCTTTGAATAAGCTACTATTAACTTCAGAGTGTGTTCTTTGGAGCAAGGGGTTATCACGTACATGACTTAAGTATACTTTAGCCTAACACTGAAATAGACCATAAAGAGGAAATGCAATGAAGAGCCCCTGCAGATGAGAAGTAAAATCTCTGGAGGCCCAGATTTTGCTCCTGTACATACCAGTTTTATTTTGGATATCCACATGACCTTTTCTTCATTCCAAAACATTTTCTGGGAACTGCCAGCATGATCAAGGACTTCTTATCTCTACTTCCCAGGTTAGTTTAAATTAACCCAAAATGGAATCTATCTCACCTTGGCACTCTGTGTTCTTCCAAAGTGAGCTAAAATGGCTTCCGCCAATAAAATACAGCTATAATTTTCAGAGCACAGATTCAACAGAGATCAAGTGTAGGAAAGAGGAATTTCAGCACAATAACAAAAGGATTTTGAATACTTAACTTGTTTAAAATTGCTATGTACTTCAGTACTTTGGCTCTAACTCCTGAATAATAATAAAGAAGGCTCAGTGGAAATTGATGCACATCATTTTCAGAAATATTGCATGAGACTGGGTGTGACACATGATGAGAGGAAGGGAAACTCAGGACATTTCAAAAAAGACCCTAAAATGGTCCAAGGTGGCTAAAAAAAATGGTAAAATGCCCCTTACCCCAGAGAGCATTTAAGGGCTTTTTTTTTTTCTTTTTGGCATAGCAGTGTGTGGCCTTTCAAGTTCTCTGTGGAGATTGTTCAGCCCCCTAGCCTTGTGCAGTTGACCACTCCTGGTGTACATCTGTCCCTGACATAATGTCTATCCATTGAACACTCAAGTGATAATAAAACAGGATGGCAATAACTACTAAATGAATCAAATGTCAAGTGCATGCTGCCCTACTGCTGCATTAAGCTACACCAGTACTTTTCCAAAAGATTCCCGGTAAACTTCAGGACTGCCATGGATTTGAACCCTGGCCTGGTAGTAGATTAGATGCTTCTTCTGTCTTGTCTCCTCCAGACCGCTGAATCCAACCGAGTATAAAGTAAATCTGGGAGAATTTGAACTTTCTAAACCAGACCCCAGTATGATCTCAGCCTCCATCAACCGAATCATAGTGCACCCATATTATGCTGGGGTTGGTCCTGGTGCTGACATCGCCCTAATGAAACTGAAGGAGCCTGTTAAATTTTCCCAAACAATTTTACCAATCTGCCTTCCAAATTCTTCAGACCCTGACCCCTTCTCTCCAGGAATGATCTGCTCTGCTACTGGCTGGGGCCATGTCGTAGAAGATGGTAAGGATGAGTTTTTGTACTTTGCCTTTGTGACAATTGTTGTTGTCTTTTGTAGATTTTAAATGCCAGAAGGAAGAGAATCGAGTTTGGTAAGGGTAGGTTTTGGGATAATTCCCAGCATTGTCTGACTATAGGATTCTGGGAGTTGTAGTCCTAAAAAGGAATTTTTCCTGATTTCCTAACTATGATTAGACATCATAGCCAGCAGCCCTTGATAGCCTCATATTCTGTGTTTTGTCTAAGTGGAAAACAGATGGAGATGTTCCTCTTGGTTGCGCTATCTGTTGCTATAGTTTTTGGTTTTATTTGTTAAACAACTGAAATAGTTGCTTTTTCCACAGAACATGTAGAGATAATTCTCAGCATAAAAGGCACATTACCTTGGCTATTTCAGCCCTAAGCTGTTATAGTGCTATTATTCCATTTTCACCATCTTGTGGAATTGTGGGATTTGGAGTTTACTGAGGCCAAAGAGCTCTCTGGTTGAGAATTCTAAATCCTGTTCCCTGAACTGCAAACCCCAGAATTCCACAGGAAGATGAAAGTGGAATAATAGCATTATAACAATGTAGTGCAGAAATAGCCCTAGAGGTTAGGGTTTTGTTTTGTTTTAAAAATCCAGAATGTATCACAACTAAACCAAACTACCTTTGAAGAGGGTATATGGTTTTCTTTTTCTAATTAAAAGGCATTCCTCTTTGCTGAATGGGAAGGGAAGCACAGAGCCTTTACACAAGAACAGTAAGATTTTTGGAAAACTTCTTTTGGGGGTGGCAAAAGAAGCCATATCCATCCAGATCTCCAGAGCCAATAGTGAACAAAGACAGAAAGGAGAACCATGATTAGCTAATTATGAAATCTGAGTGTTTATTGGCTTAATTGCTTACCTAGCTTCCTTTAACCTCCTTCCCCTCACTGCAAGCTGGAGACACCCATGTAGATTTAAAAACCCCATCCAGGAATTCCCAGCTAGTAATAAATAAGACTTTCTGTTGTGTGAGTCCTCAGTTTTTTGCAATAGTTTGGACAGGTCTTTAAACTATCCAGACTGATGATCATAAAACTTGGTAGTTTTTTCCCCTTTTTGCTATGCAAATAACTACTTGAATGCAATGAGGCACTGCTCCAAGCATGGACAAGTTTTTCTTCAAAATATGCTTCCCCTATTTTATTTCACAGAGTACCAAGAGTGGCACTGGCAAACTCAGAACTTAGAAAGTTCTTTTTTGCACTATAACTCCCTGAATTTCCCCAGCTAGCTGACAATTCTCAGCTGTTAAGAGCAGCTACCTATTAAACCAGCTCATTCATATGTCTCTTCAACTGCAGCTTGAACACTAGCATTTAGCAGTGTGGCCAAAAAATGTTATTGTAGTGTAACTGCCATTAGCATTAGGCACTCCTGCCAGAGATCAGGGACAATAGGAGTATCAGTTCTGGAGGTCTAGAAAGATATTATCTTTGATGATGAGATCATGTATATTTACTTTTGCTCTCTTTATCTCTTGAATTTGTTCTAACTGTGATGTTCTTTTATAGCTTTTACAATTTTATAATGAGGCATAGTGTGCCTTTCTATGTTCTAAATAACAAGCCATGTTGAGCTCCCTGTCATGAAAAAAGGAACACTCATAAAAATTAGAGCCAGAGCTTGGAAAAATCACCTTTTTGGTCTCAAATCTCACAGCCAGCATGCCCAACACTAATTTTTTTGAGCTCTGATTAGGGTACACTCATTGATTTAAAAGCCATAGCAGTACCCATGTGGGACTAACAACAAACCATTGCAATATATTGATAGCTTGCCTTAATATTCTTCTGTTGAAGACATTTCATTCCAGAGCTATCATTTTATTTTTTTATTTTTTTGATATTCCAGGGCTACACAGCATGTTGATTCTTCAGTTTGGAAACAGCTCAGTATTTCTCACAGTCTTGATTCTGCATTTGATGTACTGAACTGAAGTATGTTTCTGGGGAATGATGCTTGCTCCTGATCATATCCAGCCAACACAAGTAGGGCACCATTGTCCTCCAAACCAAATAAATATGATCCAGAGCTAGGGGTTACTTTTTGAGCTAAAACCCCCACTCAGCATGGGCACTTGATTCTGGGACTTGGAATTCCAAAACGGTAATGTTTCCAAGCTTTAAGATAACTATAGTCTTCAACATGGTTACATCTTCCGTCTTGAGAGGAGTCAATGGGGATAAATAGTCAATTCATGGTGAGAAAACTCAAACTATGTCTCTTCTCTGTATTTCCTTTTTCTTGTACCAGGTCCTATAGCTCGGATACTACAGGAGGTTGATCTGCAGATCATAGATATTGATGAATGTAACAAAAGATACCGGAATGAAACAAGCACACTTCCTATGCCAGAGAACTACACCTTGATTTATAAAGACATGATTTGTGCTGCATCTCCTGAAGGAAAGGAGGACACGTGTCAGGTTAGAATCATACAATTTTGCTTGGACAGAGAAAGGATCATACAATTGAGCTAGGGACAGGGAAAGGATCATACAATTGAGCTAAGGACAGGGAAAGTTGCAGGTGAGAAGGAACTTGAAGTTACAGGAATGCCATCCATCAGTGTTCAACTGGGCTAAACCACAATTTCTATTCAAGTATGGGTACCTCATTCTGGGTTCTGTGGGGCCAACTATAATTAAATATTAAAAACACAATTGAAATTCATATCCATAGATAAATAAGCAGATGACAATACAACAGATTATCTATTAGACTTGACACATACGTGGTGTCTCCAAAGTTTCATGCATCCGATGAGGTGCCAATGCAGGACTTGATGGCTGGACTCTTATTGAGGCCCTTATTGAGGGTGAAAAAGGCCTACTTCTAAGCCCTGGTAATTGTAACTTCTCTCCAGCTCACCACCTCTTACTGAACCTGACCAGCAAGTACAGCCCCTTCCTTTGGGTTCCCCCACCCATTAGGCCAGACCAATCCTATAGGGACTATCTATGTAGTACATTTAGGGCTCATTCAGACTGGTCAAGCATGCCAGGATACAGTTTTCATTGCTGTATGTATTAATTTCCAAATAATGCTTCTTTTGTCCCAATGTACTTTCAGGTGGTTCCATCAATCACCACAACTTTTTACCTCAACTGAAGTAATTTGGTTCCCCACATTATCTCTTTACACTGAGGGATTGGGGTCCTTGCCACTTGTCAGCTAACCTGGATTCTCTCTGGGGTTTCATGATCTTCTTCTGGCCACCTGGGCTTCCAAATCATCATGGTGATTAAAACTAGTGAGGGAGAGTATGGTTTGTGATGGTGGTTAAACTTGACATCAACAGCCCACTTTTTAAGTATTGGACTCTCACAATCCCACAATATGGGATAATAAGCAAGCTCTTTGATAATCTTTTAGGCCATTTACTATATACATTTGTAGATATACAAATACATATGTTCCCCTTGGAGAGCAACATAGACATATTAATGTCTGGGCACTTGCTTCCACCTCATTACATTACAGTGTAGGTAAGGCATCATACACTGTTTACATTACAGTATATGGCAAATAAGATGTTACACTTCCATAAGAACTGAACCTTTATTGTCATCTCTGTAACAAACATTTTAAGTAGTTAATACAAAGGAGCATAAACATGCTAAACAATATAACTTTGCCACCTATCTATTAAGAATATATACCTTATATTGAGTGACTCTACGTCTCTAAACATACATCTGTGAACACACAGGCATCCAAGGGTTAATCTTCTTCAGTGTTGTTTAATCTTAACAGCATCCATTGCATCTACAAGCATCTTAACAGATCTCCTTTACAGTCACAGTGGAATGTATATCTATTTTAGATATATCTTAACATATATCTAAAACATCTAGCATAAGCTAGATATTTCATATCAGTATTATCAACAGTGTTGACAGATGTGCAAGTGTTCTCCTCTTTTATCTTGTTTACCTTGGAGTAGGCATTTTGCCCAGATTAAAGCTGCTGCTAGGTTCTCTATAATACTTACACACATCTTCTACTACATCAAGCTTTTGGCATTATATCTTATACCATATACGCTCTATTCTATAAAAGTTGGGAAATAAAATACATATGAAATCAAGTCCATTACATTACAAGTACATTAAAACACATAAATTGAAATTTCACTATTTGAGGAAAAAAAACACGGACATGATGTCTTCCAAAAAATTGGTATTAAAGAAGTAGACTGGACTATTGGCTCAGAAAAATCTAGGGTGGGGTGGAATTTATATCAACAAGGCAAACTAAAAGAAATAGTGTAATTCTATATGTTAAATCCAATTTTGACTCAACTTTAACCTTTTCTAGTGAAAAAGTAAGTGCTGAGATAAACATTAATAATGTTAAAATGTTAATAGTTGGAATCTGTGCACTGGTTAGTGAAAAATTAAATATAAGAATTAGTGTTTGTTAGGAGACTTTAATGGAGGAGTGGAACCTCAAATGGGTAGACAGTCAATAAGAAAGATTAAGAAGAATCAAGGGAAGCTAGTGGAAGAATTATTTGGGTAGCTGAGGAACAATTAGTAGACTCTTGGAGAGTAAAAGAAGATAACTTTTTTCCCCAATACACATAGATCACTACCTAGGATTGACATCCAGCATGTTCACTGGATTCTGGGAGCTGCAGTACAAAACCACAGCTTTCTCAAATGTTGCTGTTAGCCTCATCCTTGATGATGCTCCCTTCTCTTTCTCTTTCAGGGTGACTCTGGGGGGCCCCTAGCCTGCAAACTGAACAACACATGGTTCCTCGCTGGAGTAATAAGCTATGGGGTTGGATGTGCAAACCCTATTCAACCTGGTGTCTACACTCGCACTTCCTCCTTCATGGACTGGATTCAGGTTACTATGGTGCAGAACACAGCCCCTTGGAGTCAGACCAACTGTGCTGCTTTCTTGCTCTTGTACCTTCTGTTGGTCCTGAGCAACACATGTTAGCTCCACTCTGCCTTAATATCAAGTTGGATGAGCCTCAGCAAGAGTTTCAAAGGGGATAACTGTTGGCCTTTATTGCCTGAATGGGAAAGTGTTCTCTGTGGTTCTGTCTCAATCATCTTGCCTGTAGCTGTGTGGGTCTAATAAAGAAAAAAAAAGAAAAGAAAAGAAAGGTGTGAGAGCTGTAAGGCAGATCAGTTTTTTAAGATGATGAATGCTGTATTTGTAGGCCAGGAATTCTTGGAAGTGAGAAGGTAGATTCACTCTGGCTTTAGAAGATGTAGACTTTATTATTCTATAGCTCTTTTTTAAAACTAAAGCTTAGGATTTCCCAGTTGAAATGCAGGACAGGGTTGCTCCACATTTAATGCCTGTGTAGAAGAGGAAATTTCAGCAGGTGTTGCTTGTGTGAACAAAAGCCCTGCTAAAATGCCCTCTTCTACATCACTGTTAAAGGTACAGGAGCTCTGTCTGTATTTCACCTGGCAAGCCTACTAAAACTGAAAGTTCTTCAGATACCTGACAGAAAAGGTGTAGGTGATCTGTACTTGATATAGACCATTAACATGATATGGTCCAAATCTTCTTTTAGTCCTGACTAGAGTAGGTGCCAGTGCAGTGTAGTGGTTTTGAGTGTTGGACTATGACCCTGGAGACCAGGGTTTAATTCCCTACTTGGTCATGGAAACCCACTGGATGACCTTGGGCTCCTCACACACTCTCAGGCCTAGAAAACCCCATGATAGGGTCACTTTAGGGTTGCCATAAGTCAGAAGGCACACAACAACAAGAGCAGACGCATTCAATCCATTAGATTTATCTATATATTGGTTCACCATTCTGCAATTGATTGAACTGTCCTACCATAGTTGAGACTAACCAATAGGATGTTCTATCACATTGCAATACGAAGTGTCAAGAAATACACAGGCTGGAATGTGACATATGCACACTTCACTTGGGCTTACAGACATGTGATCTCCCTGCTGCAGGGTTGCCTCCCTCCATCTCTGCTCTTCTGCCATAACCATTTATTGACTGTAACAGCACCCTACAGGGCTTGACAGTTTCCTAGCACAGTGCGAAGCATGGAGCTGTACAAACAAAGAGTTATGTTCTGCATGCGTAATGCAGGATCTCAGTCCCACCCACCCCCACAGATGCATGTGAGTGCTCTTCATGTTGATGTCATGCCCTGCCTTGGAGACCGTGACAGCATGGAAAATGATTCTGACTCTGAGGCAGAGGCTTCCCCAGAGGCTGAAGTGTCCCCAAAAGCTTCAGAGGGAGATAATGCACAACAACAACAAGGGCCTGAGGCAGGGGAAGAGATAGAGAAAGACATAGCTGACACACCTAGCTTGCAGTAGAGACGCCGTAAAAAAGAGGGCTTGTGTCACTTGACCCGTTTAAGTAGCAAGTGAACCGTAATGAGGGAACACCTGTGGTGACAGCATCCATAGATAAAAAAGGGCTCCAGCTGGCCTTTCCTCCCAGCGTCAGCAGCTGGTCTCTTTGATCCTGAAACCCTGTGCTCTTGGATCTGGTTATCTTGGAACTCTGCCTGTTTGGACTATGGTTTGGATTTGCCCCCTTGGATTTGTTTGCTCTAGGCTTCCTTTCTGTTTGGACATTCTTTGATTCTTGCCTCATAAGTAGGAGCTGTGCTGCTTGTGATTTACTGCCTGCTCTGCTGCAGACATGACAGTTGAGGGGAAGAGGGCAGCTGTACATAGGGCAGACCACTCTTCTGAGGCTGGGAAGGCTGTCTCCAAATTACGGTATCTCACGGGGGGGGTCTCCTCCTTGCTTTCTAGGACCTCCCTACAAAGGATGTTACACTTATGTATGAAAACAGACTCTTTGTACTGCCACTTCCCTTTCTGTAGTCTTTCCTCCTTTTGCCCATTCTGCAGTCAGGAGCTGGAAAAGAGCAAATGTGGAGGAGGAGCCTTTTAGACATTAACTACTACACATTGAGACCTGGAAAAACAAGTGTTTGGATCACAGCTCCTAGAATTTCCCCCCTCTCCCCTTGTAAACATGACTGACAACCTTGACGTTTGTGGGACTCTAGGAACTGCAGTCACTTTTCTGAGCAATGTCCTTGACTGTTCCCCTGATTCTTCTTTCTCTGAGATCTATAACTTTTGATTGGTGATGGTGGTGGTGAGAAGTGGAGAACACAGGTGAGAGAAAGCAGAGAGTGTCCCTACCTCTTGTGTCTTGATAGCTGTTTTTGGGGAGGGAGGGAATGGGGAACATATTGGTGTCCAGAGGCAGAGCCTGAGCACCTGCTTCTGCTTGCTCACCATGTATCTTTAGGGAGTGCAACATTGAAGATCACTAAAGGAGCAGCCTCCTCATCTTCTTATTCACTCAGAGTGGCCGAGTAAGGAAGATTGGGCCCAACCAGCCCACTCCTCCATACAAACCCAGTGAAGATGGTGTTCAAAGACATGGAGCCTGTTAGTCTGTATCAGCATAAAGAGATACAAAAAAATCCTGTAACACTTTTGAGATTGAGGAAAAGATGTTTGCAGCATGAGCTTTTCATCAGATATGGTGGAAATGGGTGAGTGAACCTGAGAAGAATATGACTGCTCTCTTGAGTGCTGAGATGGTCCAGGGATGCATGTAGGAATGTAAAAATCTGCAATCTCATTTTTCCTGCATTTGTTACATTCTCAATGGCATTCATATCTCATCCTGGTTCTGCATTGGATTGTGAGACCTTGTACTGAGTTGAGATACAATGCTGCCCTTTCCATACCAAAATGTGCTTTCACCCATGATCAAAATTTGCTTTTTTTTCTGGCCAACGTTTTGCTAACGTACATATTTGACAGGTGGCCATAACATTATTTTGTTTGTTGTTATGCATGTTCAAGTTGTTGAGTGCCTTCACGGTGACCCTAAGCCCACTCTATCATGGGGTTTTCTTGGCAGGATTTTTTCAGAGGGGTTTTTGGTTTTACCCTCCTATGAGGCTGGGAGATTGTGATTTGCCCAAGATCACCCAGTGGGTTTCCATAACTTACCAGGGATTCAAACCCTGGTCTCCACATTCCTAGTCTAACATTCAAACTGCTACAAACTTCCTAGTCTAACATTCAAACCTCTTTATGTTCCCATTAGTCTTTAACCTTATTCAAAAATAGGCTTGGTTTGTAGATGGTTTTCTTCACTGAAATGCACAGCAAGCCTCAAAATGATAGATCTCTGAAAGGAATGTTCCTTCTGTGTAACATTTACCTAAGTTTGGTATCCTTTGGAAGAAGATCACTGGAGGCTTATTCACAATTTGCAGTGCTTGCATTTATTTAAAAAATATAGAGGCTGAACAGAGGTGGAAGAAGCACAGCTTCAGTGCTCTGACAGGCAGTCAGACCAAACTATAGGAGGTGGCACTCAGAAAACTCAAATGCTTCCAAACCCAGCTCAGCATGAGGGACTGAATCTATGCCTATGTCATTCTGGTATGCAAGAATGAATAATTTAAGAAGTTTTCATTATGTTCCTTGTAAGTGTTGTAATGCATTTGTATTTTGGAGAGTTTTTGCAAAAAGACCCCAAAAACCTGTTTATGAAAACTTTATCTTTTACACAAAGCCCTTGTTTTTTGTGCAAAACCTTGTCTTTTGTGCAAAAACCAACATTTTGTGCATAAAGGAGTAGATTTTGTATAAAATACACTGTTTTGCATGTAAAATGTGGGGTTTTTTTGCATGAGACAAGTTTTGTTGTGCAATTGAATTGTTCACAAAGTCACCAAATGTGAAAAATGTCAGTTGACCATTTTTTCTTGATGAGGCATCTCAGCATGTCCAAAATTTGCAAGAATTCTTTACATCCCTGCTCAGAACCTCCCTTGGTGAGTGCTTCCAGATGGAACCACAAGATGGAGCCACCAGTCAAACTTGATTATATAGCTTTTCTGGAGACAGCGATAGTTGTGTTTCTAATTTATGTTGACCATGAGACAAACATATCACAGGGTTTTCTTGGCAAGATTTTTTTCAAAAGCGTTTGCCTTTGCCTCCTCTGCGGAAGAGAGTTTGTTACTTATCCAAAGTCACCCAGTGTGTCTCCACAGCTGAGCACGGATATGAACTCTGGTCTCCAAAGTTGTGGTGCAAAACTCAAACATACAGGTTCTCAGGCAGTGCATGAATGCAATTAACCTGCTGCTTTTTAAAAAAAGTAGTTTAACTAGCAGGACAGAGACTGAAATAATAAACTCGAAGTAACGTAAGCACCTATAATGAGTGACTTTTTTGGGAAACAAAAACTAGAGAAGTTACATTTAAAAAACAACACAATGAGTGGGAATAAAGCCACTTTGCTGGTATTGCAATTCAAATGTTTCATTTACTTCAAGGACATTTTGGTGGACTGGAAGGGATGTGTTACCATTTCTGATCACTTTTTAAGGCTGTTTTCAAGGCTGTTTTGGGATGGGGAGGACATGAAACAGTTTGGAAGTAACTAATCTGCTTCAGCAGTTTTTTTTAACCTGAAAAGCTCAGTTTTTTGGTTGACATTTTTTGATGGGGGCGTAGTGCAGGTTGGAGGCACCTTGGGCATGAGAACCACCTGCCCTGGGCTGCATAATAGCCATCTCTGGTTTCAGTGAAATAGAGTGCCATCAGATGTGAAATACAAAGCCAAAAAGAAGTAAAGAATTCTTCCTTCCATCTCATTGTGGAGTAACAAGAACACAGTAATGCATTATAAGTATGCATCAAGGAATATCAGAAAACATTTCCAAAGTACCTTCTCTTCAGAGGTAGAGTAGTAGTAGTAGTGGTAATAGTGATAATAATAATAATAGTAATAATAATACTAGTAATATTAGTAACAGTAGTAGTAGTAATGTGTTCCAGTTACCAATTTGTTGGAATGCTGGTTCAGCTGCCCATTTTGTTCAGTGTTTATAAATTCTAGGTGTAAACTGGAGTGGTAAAAAGGAAAAGTTCATTGACTGAAAAAGCATACAAAGGGGAATGGAAATAAAGCATTTATAAACATAATGTATGATCATATAAATCCAGTGTGTTTAAAAATTCACAATAATCTCCTTGTGTCTGAAGTAGTACAAATATATGCAGACTGAATCAAAGTTATGAAATTCATAGCTCAGCATTTATCACACGGTCCAAATGCTGAATTTTTTTCACTGCTTCTTGGTGCAATCTTTTAAAAGTCCTGAGGGATTTTTCCCCTCCGGGTGCTTGCAGATGAGGAATTTATTATTCAGTTAGCCTACCTCATTTACAGAGTTTTACAAGTTTTGTCCAAATGATGTTCTTTTCTCCGTGCAACTGCTCTGCATTTTCCAAGTTTTCTTTACTAAGGATGGAAGGATGGAAACACTACAGTGTTTTTTGACTGGCAGTGCTAGGAGCTGAACGGTTTGAAGCATCCCACAAAAATAGAATTATGGGTGCTAAATATCCTTTTTCATGTTATCATGTCTTTTGGCTCATGGTTCCTAATCAAAACTCATGGTTAGATCAGCATTTTGAGCACCATCCTTTGTTAGCAGTGGGGAACAGAGCCACTGCACTTTACACAAAGAACTGAGAAAGCCTACAGGGCCAATAGTGGTAGAGCCAGGTATATAGGGTGACGTGGTTGTTTCCCCTCTTGTCTTTCTGTCCTGTCCCCATGTTGATATAAATGGATACTCTTAAGGCCTGTTCACACAACATAATTATAATTATAGTGCTATGATTCTATTTTAATTGCCATGGCAACATCCCATGAAATCCTGGGATTTGCAATTCAGTGAGGCAGTTGAGTCCTCTGGCTGCAATTTGTAAATACCCCTCCCTGAACTACAAACCTTAGGATTCCATTGGGTGTTACCATGACAGTTAAAGTGGAATCACAGTGCTCTAACTGTGTAGTGTGTAAGAGATGTCTTCACTTCCTTCCCCTGCCAATCATCTTTTTCCAACCATCTCCCTAGCATGCAGTAGTAGCACAGTATTCTAATCAACTACTTTATTCTTAGATGGAGTTCCTGTAAAAAAAAAAAAAAAAGTACTTGAGCTGCTTTCTTTGTTCCTGAATTGGACCCCCACATAGACTCTGGTTTCACTCCTTTATCTTTGAGTGGAAATTCCCATGGTTGATTGGGTAAGCCACAGGAGTTAAACAACGATCAAATCACTTTTAAACTATTTAAGTGAGCAATGCAGATGGACCTAAATTAATCAGAAGGAACTGGGAGGTGAGGTTTCTGGAAACCCTTCTCTACATTGGGTAATGATTTTGTACAGTGCTTAATTGAATTCAACAGCACTGGACAGACAGAAGACACAGAGCTGGGTACCTCACAAGAAGGCCACTGCAAGAGATACCAAGAGAAGTGTGACAGTGGGTGTGTTGGTTAGTCCATCGTTCATATTTTCTTGAATCCAACCGATGTAGTAAGGCACTGAAGTATAGACACCAGCACGGTCGACCCTGGCACAGCCATCCCCCCAACTTACAACCCCGGCCAGATTCCAAATTCCATTAAGTTTGCAAACCAAAGGTCCTCCAGAGTCACCCTGTGGAAAGAGATGAGAGTTAGCACATCACTGTAGGATTTTTTTTGAAGATAAAACTCAGGAGGCTGGATAGAAGAGGAGTTGTTGAAGTTTGAGATCTACTGGTCTGTCACAGAATAAGAATAGCAAATGAAGGAAGTAAACACATGGAGTAAATGTTGCTGTTGGCAGCTGTACTTCTTGCTGTAATTCGCAAGTACTTTTTTAAAAAAAGGTTCTCTTTTTTTCAGAGCGTTTGGGGGCAATTCTTAGTATGAGCAGCAAAGTATTATTCCCATCAAGAAGTTTTTTTTTTAAATCACACAATATATTACAACAAAACCCAATCCCAAACAACAACAAAAATGAACCAAAGGACTTAATATAGCTCTGCATCAGCAATTCAGTCAGGTAACTTGGACATTTCTCTTCCTCCCTGGATGGGAGAGAGAATACGGGTTTCTAAACACTAGTACAGTAAAATTTTTGGAATATTTGTACTATAAAAAAAGGCATGCCCATCCCTGTCTCCAGTACTAATAATGAGCAAAGACATGGAAGAGATCTGGTGACTGGCCAATTGTTTACACAGTGTTATGAGATCTGAGTGATGATTGGTCATAACATACAGCTTCTTTAATTTTCCATCTCTTCCCCTGCCACTGACTTTTACAGACTATGGCAATTTCTGCACTAGATTGTTAACAGTGGCATCATTCCACTTTCAACATCCTATGGAATCGGGATTTGCAGTTTAGGCCAGGGTGGCCCCCTCCTTGCTCTCCTCCTGTCAGCAAGTAAAAACATTTTTATGCGGTCAGGCTTTTAGAAACTGACTGGGGTGGGCTTTTAATTCTGTTTTTAAGATTTGTACCTTATCTTTCAATGAATGTTAATATTTTTAACATTTAATGTTCTTAACTTTATCAATTGTTCAATTATTTTTAAAATAACTTTTGCATTTATATTTTTTAAAAGGATATTTGTATTAAAAACACTGGTTCTGAATATATAAAACAACACATAAAGAAATACATAATACTAATACAAATAACAATAACAAATAACATTACCCCTTACAAAAAAATCCTTTTCTAAAGAAACAAAGGACAAAACTAACAACAAGAGACCAGAAATGTATATATATGACTTCCAGCCCCACAGCTAATGGTTATAAGATATATAAATAAATACACTTCTTTAACATTATGAAATTACAAAAATATTTCTGTTATTATGAGTACAAACTACTAATCATCAAAACCTGAACTTGAAATTCTCCCCACTGATCTCTTAAGTAGACAATCAGCATATCCCAATCTTTCTTAAGTCTATTCAATGGTCCTTCTTTAATCGAAAAGGTCAGTTGGTCCACTTCTACCAAATTAATACCATACATTTATACTTTGGTTGAAGCTTTTGTATAGTTTTAATCTGTACTGTTTTTAAAATCTTGTTAGCCACATTGAGTCTCATGATTGAGAGAAGGGCTTGATACAAATTAATTGTTGTTGTGTGCCTTCAAGTCATTTCTGACTTACGGTGACCCTATTACAGAGTTTTCTGGGGCTGAGAGTGTGTGATGTACCCCCAGTCACCCAATGGGTTTCCATGGTCAAGCTGTGAATTGAACTCTGGTCTCCAGGGTTGTAGTCCAATGGTGAAATCACTACAGCACTCTGCCTCACATAAAAACTAATACTGATAGAAGCCTACTACTCTTCTCCGACTGAAGCAAATTTTGGCTGAGATTCTATCTCAAGGGTGGAATTCCAGTTTGGAAGGGGGCACATTCTGATAATGTAGATGGGAACAAGGACAGCTTAGGCATCACCAGATTGAAATGGATAGGTTTAGATGTCATCGTTATCATTTTACAGTTACATACCTTTCCCCCAAATAAGTTGCCATCACAGCTGCAAATTTAGAAAATAACTCTTCACTTTCCCATTCCTCAAAGATAACTACATACTTAAAGAAAAACAACCCACCCCAGATTCTGAATGCTACACACACTTGTCCAGTGGTACAAAAGGCATTCTATACCACCCACCTCATTGTCATATCAACATCACCCACAGAAAAGCATGAGCCAGCACTTGAATCAGATCAAATTCCACCCTTCCGCATCATTTAGCGAAGCTGCATATGTCGGTAAGTATAAAAGTAACGAACAGTTATAATGTTCCACTAAAGGCCTGGTAGATACGTCCTGTGACATACACACAAGCCTAAGTCCAACAAATGCCATCATATGTCTTTTTTTTGGGGTGTGTGTGTCATTCTGGAGGTTGGTATTCTCTCTCTCCCTCTATAATAACCGCAGGCCCTGGATTCAGGGTTTGCTGTAATAGCCCTCCTTTGATGGCCTTTCAGGGGCTGATGGAGAGCATGGAGTATTAGAGAAAGGTCTGGCTATTATCCATAATCAGATAGAACAATTACTTCACCTGTCAAGACCTCTGCAGGACCCTGATGGATCTTGGCAGATGATGTCTTCAGGGCTACAGCCAGATGCTTCTCTAATCTTCCCTACTCTTCACTAGTCATTGCCTGGCTGTTAGGATGGGTGGCAATAGCAATGCAGGATCTCAGCTAAGGAATAAATTAATCCCTCATTAGTAGAGCCAGAGTAGTATGGGTTTGATTTCCTGCTTGGCTGTGGAAAGCCACTGGATGACCCTGGTGCATCATGCACTCTGAAATACTAGAAAACCCTGTGATAGGTTTGTCTTAGGGCCTCCATAAGTTGGAAATGACTTGAAGGCCCACAACTACAACAAGTTACAATTCTGACATACCTTAGCTTGTGCAAAAAATGGGATTAATTGCATATAGCACATTATTTGTAATGAATTACTTCTAAGCTCTGAGCAGGAGTCCAACTGGTTCTGAGGAAAGCTAGGGCACAGTCTTTCTCTGCACATGATGGGCAATAGCTCTATCAAAAGAAAGTTATGGAGCAACTTACATAGCAGGCATCCTTCCCACCTTCTGGGTAACCAGCACAGATCATGTCAGGCTGAATAGGATTCATGCCCAGATCTGCAGATGGGTTTATGTTAAAGAGAGCATTGCATGTGTTTTGGTCTATGATCGGCACCTGCAGTTCCTGAAGAGTTTTTGGAGGCCCCAGCTTCTCTGTAAAAGCAAGACAATTGGGTTTTATAAAATGTGAGTGTGGGACACTTTGGGTGCATTCTTGTGTTCACAATTCTAGTAGCCCCACTGGGAGTAAGAACACTAAATACAGTGTGGGCACAGGAATCAATTTCTCTCCCATTTACCATGTTTTGGGAAAACTCTTCTTCTTTTAGTGGGTTTTCAGAGAGTTTCTGCTTCCTGCCCATTTCACATAGATTTTTCCTTCCCTACTGCTGCTAGTAGTGAGGAAAAAAAGGCAATCTGAATGAGGCTGTCTGGTGAAAGAGATGGAGAAAAAGATGGCTGCTGGGAGGAATGGAAAGCTTTTCTTTCTTCCTCCTACAGTGATCATGGCAGCTGGTGGCTGCCATGTCAACAGGGTAATAAATTCCAACCTAGTTTTAGCTTGGATTTTACAGGTGCTAACCAAGGGGTGGCAACTACTTTGGGGATAGTGTTCAGCCTACATTTGCTAGGTTGAATGTGCGATAGTGCTCCTGTAAGCTTTTGCAGATGGTAACTCTTGGATCCAAGTTTTTGTCCAAATTTTAAAGGACTTAGATGAGGAGAAGAACCTGGGTTGTTAGGCTGGATACAAGACAGGGCTCCTGCAGGTTTAATAGGTGGCAGATCCTAGCACAGGAAGACATACGGTAAATTTCCATCAGGTGTGGCATCTCATCTCCCTTACCCTGAAAGTCTCTCTCTCTACAGTGGTGCAGAAGCATCCACTATGAAGCATGCAGTATGAGACTGAAGGCGTTGTGTGTTCAGCTGCAGGGATGGAGCTCAGTTTTAATACAGTGGGCTCTTAGTATCTGCTAGTGTTTGATTCCAAGAGCCCCCTTGGATATCAAAATTTATGGATGCTCAGGTCCCAGTATATAATTGTGTAGTAAAATGATGTCTCTTTTATAAAATGGCAAAGTTTGCACTTTGGAATTTATTTTAAAAAGTATTTTCAAGCCATGGTTGGTTGAATCCGTAGATACAGAATGCGGGGATGTGGAGGGGAGACTGCAAATAATTTTAATTGTGTATTTTTAATTGACAAGCTGGAATGTGTCCAGAGAAGGGTGACCAAAATGGTGAAGGGTCTGGAAATCATGCCCTATGAGGAATGGCTTAGGGAGCTGGGTATGTTAAGTCTGCAGAAGAGAAGGTTAAGAGGGGACATGATAGCCATGTTTAAATATTTGAAAGGATATTAAAGAGGGAATGGGCTTGTTTTCTACTGTTCTAGAGAACAGGACAAGGAGTGAAACTACAGGAAAAGAGATTCTACCTAAGCCTCAGGAAGAACTTCCTAAATGTCAGAGTTATCGGGCAGTGGAACACGCTGCCTCAGAGTGTGGTGGGGTCTCCTTTGGAGGTTTTTAAACAGAGGCCGGATGGCCATCTTGTGGGAGTGCTTTGATGTGGGTTTCTGCATGGGAGGGGGTTGGACTGTGTGGCCCCTGTGGTGTCTTCCAACTCTATGATTCTAATTCTTGTGGGACACCTTGAGCTTTTTTTTAAAAAAGGAAAAACCCTATATTGTTGTAGTTATGGTTCATCATAATACTACAAAGATAAATTTTAGAGCATATTTTAAATAAAAAGGAGCACACTTAACCATCCCTCAGCCAGTAAATAATACTATATGTAGTTCAGCTGTGTAGAATTTGATTGAGAGGACTATAATATTTTCTCTCTTTCCCCCTCACCTTCTTCTTGAGTGTATCCCCATCCGGTGACCCAGCAGTCAGATCCTGAGTCGAACTGTACAGAGGCATCGGGAAGGCAGGCAGGGAGGATGTAGTCAGTGAAATTCACAGGGGAGTCCAGCTTCACTAAAGCGATGTCACCACTGGAGCCCTCATTGCCATCATAGGCAGAATTTAAGATAATCTGCTGCACACCAGAGATCACCACATTAGGTGAGGGGTTCGAGAGCTGATAGGCACCCAGCAGCACTTCGTAATTATTTGTGAAGGAAGAACTATGAGAGCAAAAAAAAGGATAAAATGCTAAAAATCTTTTCTTCCCACTTTTTCTGAATGAGGACCTTTGAAGTGATGAGATCATTCCTGGATTATACCCTCCTCCACCTGTATGACCACACATCTTCATTAAAAAAAAACCTTGATGGGCTCACATAATTCTCTGTACAGAGGGACAGAAGAGAATTTGGAACTGATGACTGTGATGTACAGCAGGGACTGAAGCTGGGCATCACCACTCTGTATTGTCAACAGAGAGAACTGCAGGTAAGCTGGCCAGTCCAGACCTCCAGACAGCAATTGGCTAGTTTGGGTCAGGTGAGACATTTCCTGACTGGTATAAAAGTTGTGCATTCATTGGTCCAAGAAATAGTTCTTGTTGGTTACAAGAAACAGCTGCTCCTGCTGCTGATTTTTGTGGAGGTACTTTGGGGCTCAAACCGAAAGGTCCAAAAGTCAGGCCAGTTTTTCACTGAGTAAAACAGACAGCCTACTCTCAATCCTTCTTTTGTTCCACAAATCAACAGGGTCAGACCAGGGATGGAAATATTTTTTTTTGAAAAATTATGAAAGAATGTGGGCGAGTATTTTACACTAGCTATTCAGCTGAATATACACAGTTACAGATTAGTAAATCTAGGTAACTGTTTCATCTTCATGATTGCTACTTAGGCCTTTTCCGCATTTTGTTTTTACAACGGGGCAGCGCGTCCTCCAGCGAGGATGTTTGCACTTGGGGGCGAACTGGGTCTGGACTACTTTCTGTAGTTTCAGACTTCAGCCTGCTCCGGAACGACCAGAACTGGTGGTTCGCCGTGCTATTGAAAGACCGCTTAAAACAGGTCTTTCAATAGCCCGGTGCACCCCACTCTGTCACTGCGCTCCTGCGTAGATCTACAGGCTCACACCAGCGCAAGGCTGCAGATCTTCCAGGGGCAGGCTTCTGGCTGGCGAGCTTCTCCAGTTGGTGGAGAGCCTCCACCAACTGGAAGCCGCCGTTTTCGTCCCTGGAGCAGTGTGTATCGCGGCCACTCACTGCTCCGGATCAGCGTGGATCATCGGAGGGAGCACACCAGTCCGGTGAGTAACAGAATACCCCGTTTTCTTCCCAAAGTGCAAAAAAGCCCTTAGTTACAATTGTGACACTATTGCCATAATCATACCCCCCCCCCACTTTACCAGGCATCAACTGCGTATGCAGAAGGAGGTCTGCTTTGTGGAGGTGAATGATGTCAGGTTTGTAGGGTTCCTTAGTTAAGTACGTTTAAGTGTGCTTAACTAAGGCCATTTCTACACAGGGTAATAGAAACGGTGCAGAGCTTCCTCCAGGGAAGACGTCTGCACCTGGGAGAGGACTGGATTGGACCTACTTAACATAGATCCGCACCTCAGCCCGCTCTGGAATGACCCCAAGTGGTTGTCAAGCATGCTTTTGGAAGACCGCTTAAAACAGTTCTTTCAAAAGCACGGAGTGCACCATTCCGTCCCCACTCTCCGGTGCAGATTTGCAGGCTCGCACCAGTGCGAGCCTGCGATCTGCTGGGGGCGGGCTTTAGGCTGGCGAGCTTCAGCGGTTGGTCAAGACTCTCAACCAACCGGAAGCTGCCATTTTCGTCCCTGGAGCAGTGCGGAGCGACGAGCACGTAATGCTCCGGAGCAGCGCGGACCGGACCGGGGAGCCCAGAAGCCTGGTAAATAGCGGCACTGGGCGATTCCCTCACCCCATGCTGAAATGGCCTAGGTAGCTGATGTAGAATACTGGCTGAATTTCTCAATATTGGCTGTGTTTCCCTGATGAGAAGAATCTTGGACTGATGAGAACCTTTGCAGTTCAGGACTTATTCCACACAAAATGTACATACTGAAGTTTGGCACCGAAAACAGCATTTTCTGTGCAGCAAAATGCATTCTTCTCTCCTGTTCCCAGGGCCTCACCTCCTGTTTTCTAGCACTGCTGCTTCTGTTCCATACACCACACTTTCTAAGAATCATGCAAGCCCCCAGTGCCTCCACAGAGAGTGCATGGCTGTGGTGAGGGAGGGAGATAAGAGGAGAGAGGTGGATGGGTCATTGAGGTGTGGGGAGTGCAAGAGAGGGACAAAGACAAGCAGAAGGAAGAATTGGCTGCTGGCGGCTGTACCATTCCTCCTAGAGACTGGAAATAAGTTAAAAATACAAGTACCCTAGTTTGTTAGCAAAAAAATTAAAATCTATTATTTTACTCTCTCAGCTGCTCAAGAAAACTTTTGCAATGCTTCTTGTTGCATCAACATGTTATAGTCATCTCCAGTAATTGTAGGTGTTACTTTAGAGTTTAATCTTTTAACAGTTAAACAAATGTAGTAATGAAACACAGTAATGATCAACTTAAAATTAGGGATGGGACAAATCCAGAATTTTCCGAATCCGGATCTGAATCCCTGGAAGGTTCTGTGAATCCATGAATCTTGCGAATCTTGAATCTTTCGAATCCTTTTTAAAAAGGGGTTTAAAAAGCAAGGGAAAGAAGGATAATCTTGGGCAAGACACACTCTCTCAGCCTTAGCAAAAGCCTAGGCAAAGGCAAACCTCCCTCTGAAGAAATGTGGCCAAGACAATTGTCATAGTTTTACCTCAGGATCTCCCCAGATTGAAAATGACAAGAAGTTCCTTTCTCCACAGTCAGGAAAATGTGGATGAATCCCACATTTTCCTGCCTGTGTAAGCAGGACCACTACAGTACAGAGATAATCTAGGTCAAAACTGGATTTTCTTTGCATAGCTCCTTCTGGCATGCTGGGGTTTGTAGTTTGATGATGCACCAGCACACTTTGGCAGAGAAGGCTGTGACACCTTCTAAAACTACAAACGCCAGAAATGTGTACGAAAGAGCTTTGCAAGTGAGCTATGCAAAGAAATCTCTCTGCTGTCCTTGAAATCTCAAGAAGACCATACCTTCCAATCAAGTGCTGAACTTAAATCTTAAATGTTCAATTTAAATATCTTAGAATACAAACTCAGCTGTAATTTCTGAAATTGTTTGCAAAGGCCATTATTACTGCAAGGGAAAAACTCACCTACTTACTATTTCCCCTCGTATGTCTAGTCTTCCAGGTTTTCAGGTGTCCCAGTCTCCCTGGTTTTCAGGTGTCCCAGTCTCCAACAATCTATTTGGTTGGCGGATTTGAAAGATTCAGTTTGCCTATTTTGGCACAGGGATTCGGATTCGGGAATCTCAAATCCTTGCCCAGGATTCGAGGATTCGGTTGGCCCATCCCTACTTAAAATCCTTCATACTTTAGACTCAACAGACTAGATTCTTGTAACAATTTAAAGTTAGCATATTAGGGCTAACTTTTCCATAACAATGGATTCTGCCACCTCAGGCAGTGGGTGAGCTTCAGCTGTAGCAACTTATCCTGGATACTTACTAAAAGCAGTGAGCAGCGGAGAGCACCCATTCGTTGGTAATGAGGGAGCCTCCACAGAAATGTTCGCTATTTTCATAAAAGCTGACTTGCCAGGGCCACGAACCATCAGAAGCTGGTTGCCCTCCAACAATTCGTGGATTGATCACTGGCTGTCCACAGTCTGTAAGAAAGGGATTGTTGTGTGAGAGAGGGCCATGATCATCACAAACCAGAACCCCTACAGGGCAAGGGGGCCGGGTAAAATTTCTCAATGTGCATGTGCTTGTGAATATTTACAGTAGAATTTTAAAGCAACATTTCTACCAGCTAACGGTAGTGAGTATTTTTTCTGGCAAATCAATGTTAGGACTGATTGAAGAATTTCCTCTTCCCACATTCTAACACAAAGCAATTTGATGCGCACCTCCCATAATGTGCACATCAGAGCAATGTATAATATCCTTTGGAATCTGAACTCTGACTATGTGAAATAGCTTACAGGTAATTTCTGCTTGAAAATGCATGTCCTGAGATAAAATGCATTCGAAATTACTACTTTGTTGTTCAAAATAAACTTAGACATCCATATTTAACAAGGAATTTCACCTCTACATTTTTTTTTGCTGTATCTTCCAACAGTCCCAATTTGGCAGGGACAATTCTGAGTAATCTTCTTTCATCTCACTTTTTCAGCTACTTTTAAAGTGTCCCAGTTTCTCTTTCCCACCCTCCTTGGTCCTCAGTTTACTTCACTTGCTGCAAGATGTTCAAATTGCAAAAGTAGTTTGCATTCAATTCAGCAGTGGGGAGAGGAGGGGTACAGAGTCTTGCTCTCCCCTGTAGACTTGGGCTGAAGCCTCTCCTTGCTTTTGTGTTCTTCCTCAGTAATAACTTTTGCCATTTGGCCACTCTGATGTTGCTTGGCCATTTGTGTCTGGGTTTTCATCTGTGAAATGTTGCAGGATACATAACAACAGTATGGTTGTTGAATGACTAGAAATGTTACCATGATATAATGTTTCCAAGCTTTGGTCATCAGGAGGAAGTTTTGCCTGGATGATCTTTAGATTTATACCAGCTCTACAATTTTAGGAGTTTCCACCTTTGTTTATCTGCCTCACTTCTGCCTGTGAAACTCTTGGACATAATGGACCCTGATGTTATCACTTACCTGTTTCTGAGCAAACAGCACCTAGATAAAAGGAAAAAAAGGAGGTTATTTCACATAAGAGACATTGAAGAAGAAGTAGTTTTGGAAACTAGGTATGCAAGTAGGAGCAAAAAGGATTCAGAGGACAGGGTTCTGGCTTATGGGGAAAGTCTCCACACGTAGAAGAAGCTCTCTATTTCAGAACCATCACTCTTCTTGTGATCAATTGATGTTAGGGGCAGGGCTAGATGACTCAATTCTTCATGTGTTGATATGCCATATTTGCTGGCATATAAGATGCACCAGTGTATAAGACACACTCCATTTACATGCTGGCAAATACTATTTGCGGGCATATAAGATGCACTGGCATATAAGACACGCCCCATTTTCAAAGAGTATTTTTTAGGAAAAAAAGTGAGTCTTATATGCCAACAAATATGGCAAACCCTTTCTGAACACCTGAATAGGACTTGAGTGTCTAGATCCAGCCCAATGTCTGTTACTTTTAAAAATGAGCAGTCTATGTGTACATGTGCAGACTTAATGGCTTGGTTTTACACTGAGAAGTGTTATCCCTCCCTGGTAAAGGACAACAGGCATTCTGTATGCAGGTATGGGTGTAAAAAAGAAATATTGTTCTAAAAATCCTGACTCTTTCTGATTTACGATCTAAATCAGAGGTGAGTAGAATGTGTGGCAAAGTCTACTGGTAGACTTCTGGTTGATTTGCTGTAGTTTGACAAAAGTTTCCGACTAGCAAATTACTTTCCCCACCTAAATTAGGCTGTTAAAATAGGGAAAACTTGGCATATCCAGGAACGGACATTTTAGTGAATTCAATTCAGTTCTGGTACGTAAAATGCATTCCTAGGCATGGGGTGTGTTCTGTGGTGGCTTATCCTTTACTTCTCAGTGTTTGGATTGTCCTCTTGGCTCTGGCTGGTAGATTTCATAGCCTTAGTAAGATTTTTTTTAAAAAAGGAGAAAGACAGAACAATTATAGTGGTTTAATGCCATTTTAATTGCCATGACTCCATTCTATGATAGCCTGGGATTTATTGTTTTATGTGCTGCTTAGAATGTACTGCCTGAGAATTCTAGTGCTGTAGTTCTCAGGGGATGTTAGCGGATTCCGGGGATTTCCTAAAATTACAGTTTCCTGGTACCAAACTGATATAATTCTATAGTGTGAATACAACCAAGCTATCTCCCAGTCCTGGCCTATGGGTGTTGATGCTATACCTTTGTTCAGGCCAGGATAGAAGATTGCTGGGGAAGCCTGTCATTGCTATTTTGAGTTTTGTGGAGAAAAGGCAAAACATAAATAAAATAAAGAACCTTGAAAATAAAGATATATTTTCCCTCCTCTTCTTTACTTTCAGTCCAGCACAAACAGAGAACTACCTGTAAATATTACACGCTTCAGTTTTCAATGTAAAAAAAAATCAAATCCACCTATCCCTAAACAGTGTTGCAGCCACGGATAATGTCTAGAACTCCAAATGACCACCCAGGGAGCATCAGATGATAGTTGCTGTAGCAAGAAACAGGCCAATTGTCAGTGGGGTTGATGTCGGTCATGCTGAGTGACAGATTTTGGGAGTTGTGGCTCCTCCTAAAGTAATGATTCTAAGCCTTGCCTATGCCAAATCATGACTCTCCTGACTTCATTTTGGACATCTCATTGAAAGACCCTCTTTGACTACCCTCTTCTGTTCCATGAAAGGTATGGGAAACACAAGGGGCTCTTGCCATCCCTCCACCCTCCCAAATCTCCCCATACCACCAATCACCTTGTAGCATCATGAGCTGCAACAGCCACACCACCAGCCGAGAGGGTACGATTGTCATAGTCTGCCTTCCTTTAGCTTCTGAGATCGTGTCCTGTAGTATCCTTGAAGTGGTTTTTCTCCAATCAGTTTCCGGTAAAGCTGTTTCACTTCAGCCTCAGTATCTATGCTATAAAATTCCACAGCAAAGGTAAAAGGGCAGGGCGTGTGGCATTTCCTCCTTCCTGAATCTGAGGGTGAAACCTTGATGTCTCTGCCCCTAGAATCTCTTGGCACCATCAAATTCTCGCTCTCTTCCACAATCTCAGATATCTTAGCCCCCTCCAGTCAGCTACCAGTCCTTATCTTGATGTTAGCAACTTTTGTGGCAGGATGGCTCAGTCTTTAAAACAGCAGCATGGGGGGCAAACTTTCCATACAGCAGGGAGATGCAACTTCCTTTTCTTTCCTGTGGAAGAAAATTAAAACCTCATCATGACATGCATCAGTTAAGAGCAAAGCAACTAGGGCTGTTGATTAAGACATTTTAGTTAATTAATCACCCGAGCTTTGCTTGAGTAAGCCAGCATGCATATGAATACAACTTGGATTTTATTTTATTTTTAAAAATATCTTCTTAATTTACAGACTTATTTTTGGGGGGAGGTGGGAGATGGACCTGCTTTTCCTTAGAGAACTGCAATGCTTGATCACATCAAATACGCCCCACAGAACATTCTGTTCTTAATAGTTACCATTACATATAATTCCATCCAAGACCCCAAAACGAAAAAACAAGACAGATTTACCTGGGGGGAAATAGGCCTAAACCATCAGATAGTGGCCACATTGGTCCCATGTCAGTCAGGTGGCAAATCCACACTGGATTTTAGTCTGATTTTTACAGTATCTATCCAATGTGCTGAACCCATTTTTCTTGAATGGGGGGAGGCAACATTGGAGATGAGAGCCAGTGTGGTGTAGTGGTTTGAGCACTGAACTATGATCTTGGAGACCAGGGTTCGATTCTTTGCTTTGCCATGGAAATCCACTGGGTGTCCTTGAGCACATCACACACTCTCAGCCCCAGAAAATCCTGTGATACGTTCACCTTATGATCTCCGTAAGTCAGAAACAACATGAAGGCACACTACAACAACACAACATTGTGGATAAATCTAAAACTCAGAGTGGATCCACCACCTCACTAACATAGAAATTACCATCCATTGCTACCATCACACAGTATGGTGGGATGGGCAAAGTGTGGCCCACAGGTCACATGCAGCCTCCAGGGCTGTTTTGTGGTCTTCATGAGGTCAAAAGATTTCTTTGCTACAAGATACTCCAGGATGCCCTCTAGGGGTATGCGGAGGGCGTTTCCACCATGTTTAGAGGTATCCTCTTCCACAGATGCCAGCCAGATGCAAGACTTTCCCCTTCTCCAGGTAAACAAGATGGCAACTCTCTATAATCGGTGTTCTGTGGAGCTGGGCTCTCTCCTTCTCACAATCTTCTCTCCTGACTTTAAGTCCAAGGACAGAACCTAGAAAGGCTGGGCTCTACTTTCTCCATGCAGTTGTCTATGACAGTGCCCTCTGATCACCCCTCCAGATACAGCAGACTAATCTTATCTCTTTTTATGATAGAGTTATGAGCTTGATAGATGAAGGGAATGTTGTGGATGTAGCATGTCTTGATTTCAGTAAGGCCTTTGACAAATTTCCTCATGACATTCTTGCAAAGAAGCTAGTAAAATGCGAGCTGGACAGGGCTACTGATAGGTGGATTTGTAATTGGATGACCAACCGAACCCAAAGGGTGTTCTCCAATGGCTGCTTTTCATTCTGGAGAGAAGTGACTAGTGGGGTGCCACAGGGTTCTGTCCTGGGGCCAGTGCTATTCAACATCTTCGTCAATGACTTGGATGAAGGAGTAGAGGGCATGCTGATCAAATTTGCAGATAACACCAGATTGGGAGGGGTTGCTAATACGCCAGAGGACAGGATCAAAACTCAAAATGACCTTTACAGATTGGAGAGCTGGGCCAAAGCTAACAGAATGAATTTCAACAGAGACAAATGTAAGGTCCTACCACTTAGACATAAAAAATGGAAGGCACAAATATAGGATGGAGGACACATGACTGGATAATAGTATGTGTGAAAGGGATCTAGGAGTCTTGGTAGATCACAAGCTGAACGTGAATATGGTGTCTAGATCAAGAGAGGTAATGGTACTATATTCTTCTTTGGTTAGACCTCATTTGGAATACTGTGTTCAGTTCTGGGCACCTCAATTCAAGAAGGATATTGACAAGCTGAAGCGTGTCCAGAGGAGAGTGACCAAAATGGTGAAGGGTCTGGAAGCCACAGGGAGCTGGGTATGTTTAGTCTGCAGAAGAGAAGCTTAAGAGTGGACATGATAGCCATGTTTAAATATTTGAAGGGATGTGATGTCGAGGAGGGAGTGGGGTTGTTTTCTGCTGCTCCAGAGACTAGGACAAGGAGCAATGGAATCAAGCTGCAGGAAAGGTGATTCCACCTGAACTTCAGGAAGAACTTCCTGATGGTCAGAGCTGTCTAGCAGTGGAATATGCTGCCTCAGAGTGTGGTGGAGTCTCCTCCTTTGGCAGAGGCTGGATCTGTTGGAAGTGCTTTGATGTGTGTTCTTCCATGTCAGGGGGTTGAACTGGATGGCCCCTGTGGTCTCTTCCAACTCTATGATTCGATGATACACTGAACTTCAACCACTATCTCCCTGTATTGGATGCGGGTGAAGGGAATTCTAGTCCAATATATTTCAACAACAACAGATTGGAGATGGTTGATCTGTGGATCAGGGATAACCTCAAAGCATTTTGCTGCCTGCAGGAGAGTAGAAAATGCCCCCCTCCCCACAAATCATTGTACATAGACCAGATTCCTAGTCCCAGTTACAGTAGGCTCATTCAGTCAATAGGATTTACCTATGTGTGGCCTCACCATTTAAAACTTAATTCAGTAGGTTAATGTTTGTTGGGTGGGACTGACCTATAGGATTTAAGCCAAAGTATCCAAGGCCTATCAAGTTTCCTTGGCATCAGAGGTAGAAAATCCTATAAGGAATCTCTTCTTTACGTCCCTGGCAAGAGAAATACAATACAAGTACACCTCAGTTAATGAAGTAGATGTGTTCTTGGGTGCTACTTTAACAGAACATTTGGTATCAGAGGCAGAAAGAACATGAAAAGAACAGGCATAAGTTCTTATACCACAAATAAAGAAGAGCAGTTCTAATATGCATATGAGAAATGAAACAACAAGGTCAGGATAGCCTTGCAGAAATAAACAAAATCATTTTGAACCTTCTCGAGCAGTGATTCCCAAGCTCTAGCCCTCCATGCATTTTGGTCTTAAATTCCCAGAAGTCCCTGCTCCCTTGGCTAATGATCCGCAATTCTGGGATCTGAAGTCCAAAATGCTTGGATGACCAAAGTTTGGGAAACATTGTTCTAGCTTGTGAGGTGGGCTGATCTCTCTCCTTTTTTCTTTGTTTTGTTGTACACACATGTTCAGTAAGGGAATCTTGAAGGTAGTGGCTGTTTACCTTTCCTTATTGTAGGCAGGCACACACTGCTGCAGTAGTTTCGGCTAGAATACTCTTCTTTCCCACCTCGTCTTTCTGCATTGTTTGTTGTAGAAAATCTGTGTTTTGCAGCCCTCTTTCCCAATGCTGAAGCTCCATTAAAAAAGAAAGAAAGAAAGAAAGATGGGGGGAGAGGGGACAGACAGGCAGAAAAAGACTTTCTAAAAAGGAGCTTCTTTGTCAGAGGCTTTGTTAATGGAGGTATGCTGGTGCAATAATTATCAATTAATACCTAGTCATTTGCTACCTTTTCATGATACCCAGAATCTACTGCTTGATGCATCTGTCCTTTAAGGAAAGAGCCTTGTTATGGGTTCATAGAAATGGCCTCTTGATAAATGGGCTGGCATATCTTGGCCATAGGATTGCCAGATCTCAGGGCCTGGCCCTAGGTCTCTTGTTTCCATGGGTCATCTCCAGGTGGGAGACAAGGGCGTAAATTCTCCAGTTTTGGTGGGCTCAGCTTCAGGCCAGAGGAAAGTTCTGGGTGGCCAACCTCCAACTCAGCCATTAGAGCAGCAGTTTGTAAGTTTTAATTGATTTGCTGCTGCAACTTGCAAAAATTCTCCAGAAGCTCGACATAATTGCATCGTTAGCTTCCTTCTTCTCTCCCAGTTGCTGTAGCACCAGGGCTCACCCTTCACTCTGCTGAACAATGACATAATCTCCCATTCTCCCTGGGTTCTCTGCTCTCTCAGACCTTTACTCTTCTTGCAGTGATATATTGTTGTGAAACATCTCTATTATTATCTAAAATGTGTAGAGGGATTTGTTCCTGAATGAGCAATTAAGACACATTGGCTTTACAAAAGATCTGTGCCTGGTGGAGATGAAAACTGTGAGAATTGGCTTTTTTTAAAAAAAAATATGGATCAATAAAGTTCTGTCTTTAGTCTGATCTTTAAAGGGACCATCCACTTTTGAGTTTAGAAAAACTTTCCTGGTGGCATTTTTGGACTTTCCTTGTGGGATGGAGTGTGCCTAGAAGGACAGTCATGATGAATGCCTATGGCTCAAATTTACCACTGCGCTACCCATAACATGTACTTTGTGTTACCTGTGATAGTTGGTCATCTGTTTTTTTCCACCACAAATAGTGGAACACAAAGATTGCATTGTTGAAAAAAATGACATTTTAATAATTCTCCTAACAAAGAACATTTCCTGAACAGCTTGCCCAACTCTCAACCTTTCACGCCGTGTAGTAATTTTACTCTTCAGTATCTGTCCATGTATTTAAAACCCAAAGTGCTAGTTCTCAGGGTTCCCTAAATTGATCTATGGTATCTATTGGTATCATTGAAACCAATCCACCGGTCTAGCTAGGTAGCAGCAGTGTGGGAAATACCCAAGTGCACAGGGCATGTGTGTGTTTACTGCATACATGCACTTTGGACAAGATGCATTTTCCCCACCCTTCCTGTCAGAGAATTAAATCACACATGGAGAGAACTGATCCTTGAAGAATAGCAAAGTTAACAGAACTCTAAAACTGTGACCATTTTTGTTTTTGACAATTAGTAAGATGTTAGCAGAAGAAATGAACAATGTAGTGCTACAGAGAGATGTTTGACTATATTGTATGTATGCGTAACTCTTGAAAAGAAAGTCAGAAGCCACCTTTCTTTTGTTCTGTATTTCTTTCTATAACTTCCTTTCCTTTCTTTCTCCTTTGCCCCCTTTTTCTTTTCTCTTCTATTTAGAAAACTCATCATGAAAATTACTTTAAAACGTAAAGCTGTGACCACTCTTGAAAGGCAAAACTAGAGGCAAGATGAAGAGAGACTGATCATCCAAGAAAAGACACCAGAAAGAAATAGGTTTGTTCTCCTCCATTAACTGGGCACATTGGAAGTGCTACCAGCCTTTATTGCTCTAACCACTAGATCTACTCCCCTCCCAGCATTTCCCTGCTACTCTTTTTTGCATTCCTCCCAGCTTATAGCAATAAAAATCTGTAGAACTAGTTTCGAGTCTCTTTCTTGGCTTTGCAGCAGGTAGATTGTTTAATGTTCAACCTGCAGGTGGATGGTGTTTAACCTTTATACAGAAGAACTCTGGAGCTCATTATTTTAAGTAGCTGGAGCTCATTTGAGAATCAACACAGCCATTAAAGACAATCCAGCTTACATCCCACTGAGTGCTCTCTGTTCCCATTCCATGCTACCAACCTTTGGCAACGTTGATGGTGCTTCCCCTTTCCCAGCATCTTTTGGTGTTTTATAGCTTGGTCTTGCTGGAGTTGCCTGGAAAGATTATATTCCATGAAAGACAGTTGATTTCATTGAGGAAGAGAGAAAGTAAAACACACCCTGTTATAAACACTCAGGCTCCTTGGTTAGGACAGCTTATGCCTCAATTGCTCAGAATAAACACATTTGCTTCCTGGTTTGAACAAAGAAACACCATCTCTCTCTCTCTCTTTTACTGTAACACAAATGAAAATGAGGCACACTTCTTTAGAGATCATCATTTCTTACAGGAGCAAAAATAGGAGGATGTTTAAAAGGCAACCATCTCACTAAAGCATGAAAAATACTGCCCACAAACCTCTTTTCCATGGGTGGAAAGAGACTCACCTTGTCCAGAAAAGGCACTGAAGTGCCAGCATTAAGTTCTGTTCTTGCTATGTGCTTTCAAGTCACCTCTGCCTTACTGTAACCCTCTAGGGTTTTCTTCACAAGATTCCAGTCAGTACCACCTGGTAGCTGTGAAACTCAAGCTGGTCAGTAACACCTGGTAGATGTGAAACTGAGAATAACAGCAACTAAGCAAGCATACCCTGCACCAAGTGATATTTGATGTCAGGATTCTGTTGTTCTTGTTTTGTGCCTTCCAGTGTACTCCCATTTATAGAATTATAGATCATGGGAATGCTGGTGACCCCATCCTAGGGTTTTCTCGGCAAGATTTATTCTGAGGACGTGTATCATTGTTTTCCTCTTAGGCTGAGAGAGTGTGACTTGCCAAAGGTCACCCAAAGAATTTCCATGGCTGAGCAAGGATTCAAACCCTGGTCTCCCAGAGTCAAAGTTCAGCACTCAGACCACCACACTACACTAACTCCCTGTCAAGTACTATAACCAGCCAAAGAACAGAGTCTTGTAGTATCTTTCAGAATAATAGACGTACTGTAGCATGTGCTATCATGAATTACCATCTAATTCTTGAGATGTCTGGACCGTTATTAGTATAAACAGTAAGGGTAAAGGCAGATTTACAGTAGAACATCAAGAAAACAAAAATAATACCCACAGAATATTTACATAACTTTAAGGCAGACAATGAAGACATTGAAATAGTTCAAGATTTTTCATACCTTGGTTTGGTCATTAATCAGAAAAGAGACTACAGTAAAGAAATTAGAAGACTAGGAAGGGCAGCTATGAAGGAGCTAGACAAGATCCTGAAGTGTAAAGATATATCACTGAATATTAAAGTTAGGATTATCCCTGACATCATATTTCCAATTTCTATGTAAGGTTGTGAAAGCTGGACAAGGAAGGAATCCGATAGGAAGAAAACCAACTCCTTTGAAATGCAGTGCCGAAGAAGAGTTCTACCGATACTGTGAAAAAGACGAATGGGTCGTTGAACAAATCAAGCCTAACTCTCCCCAGAAGCCAAGGTGACTAAACTAAGGCTGTTGTACTTTGCCATATTATGAGAAGACATGACTCACTAGAAAAGATAATAATGCTTGGTAAGGCAGAAGACAACAGGAAAGAAGGAAGACTGTATTGCAGATGGATAGACTCAGTGAAGGAAGACATGTCTCTGAATCTGCAAGGCCTGAGAAAGAGGATAGGGTAACCTTGAGGTCTCTCATCATTGGGTTTCCATAAGTTGAAGTCAACTTGATGGCAGTTAACAACAACAGTCTTTTAGAAAACTATGATAAGGAGTGAAATGATTCGGTGGTAATAATAGAATACTCAGTTTCTGCATTTTGCTTCAGCCTCTTTCATCTCTGTGCAAACTAACACAAAAAGATAAAAGCTCAGAAAATGGGTGCTGCCCAATAACGGAATAGTGAAATTCTGCCACCTAAGAATAGCATAATTGCTGATCCTTTTGTTTAAAAGTGAAACAGCTAGGGTTCCCAGGTTGGGAGCATCCCAAACCCTGAACTTCATAGCCAAAATGGAGATCTATAGTCAATAGCTGGTTATGTCAGAGAGGGGTTGTTCATTAAGCATGATATACTAAGTACCAATCACAATTGTTCAGTGCATGTCTGAAAAAAAAGTCTAGCAAAGGAAGAAAAGGAAGAGAGATGGTTTCTGGAGTGTCAACAGAATCTGCTCCAAAGTGGCTTGCAGCAATGGAAGTCAGCAGCAACCAGTTTTTTTGCTAAAAAATATCTTTAGGGCAGTGTTGTCACTCTGGGATTCCTTCCCCTTATCCTGAAGCCCAGAGAAGTGGTTCTAGGCCCTGAGAAACAATTGGGGAACTACTGCTCACTATAAAGGAAGCTAAAGTTCTCCTTCCAGAAAATCTCCAATGCTGTGTTGCTAGAATGAAAAAAACTCTTCCATGCTCCAATATACATGGGAAATTTAAGATCTACTAATTCTCCTGCCCACGTGCATAGGCAAACAGCATTGGATGATTCACAAACAGAAGAGCTTGAAGCAGTAGAAAAAATATCACAGCTGAGACAAACCAACTACATCATCGTCATAATAGCAAAATATTAAGAGCCAGCAATAAAACGTAAACAGTAAAGGCAAAAAGAAAAATATACATCAAAGACTGCATACGTGTTGAAAGGAAAGCTTTCACATCTAAACATTACTAATTAAGATACTGGGGCTCTTTAACACTATACAGTCATAGTGCTGTGGTTTTTCTTGTCAGGGAAGCAATTCATACATTTGGTCCAAGGCAAAGGCAGAGTTGGCTAGTCTGGGAAGGGCAAGTTTTCTGGCCCACTGGGTAATCAGGACTGCTAGCTGCTCTCTCCATTAAGAGAGACCTGGGAATGATAGAATTTAGTCTTGTCAAGAGAACAAATTAACCAGGCTTCTCTCAGTTTTGTGAAGTTGTAGCCCTGTCTCATTGATTTACAACTGTAAAACCTGCCTGACATCTGGTGCTGGAGGCCCCTTGCTTAAAAATCATTCTGGCCTGGGAAAATATAGACAAAAGGAGAATGAAATGCATACTATTGATAACAGAGAAGGACAAGTAGGAAAGAAGGCATAAGTGTCTCTACTTGAAGGGAGATGACAGAGAGGTGCTAATTGCCCCAGATACTATGGGACGCTGAGTAAATGACAGGTTCAATATGCTTGCCCCACTGACACTTGATGCCCATCAGATTTTACACAGAAGTGATGTAATTTTAGATGCTTATTCATTAACATGTAGAAATGTATAACTGGTTGTGAATTTCTTTGTTTAAGTATATCTGCTTTGTGGAAGCTATCCCTTGGTACGTTTTTGCTCCAGCAGATAAAGAAAACTGGATCTTCGATCCAAGGGGTAGATTATTGGCTGTTTATGTTCTGGGAAGAGCCTGCATTGTGGGTAATACCTTCACCTAGTCCCCTTCCATGGGAGGAGGAAGAGGGAAGAATGAGGAAGATGATGGTGGCAGCATTTTCATTCTCCAGCAACCTCTGTTGAGAATTGGAGTTGGCAATAATACCTATATCCTCCCCCAAGAAATTGAGCCAATCCCTCTGAAGTGGAGACAAGGAAGACCTAAGGTTCCCAAGGTTCCACTTGAAAAGTTTTCTTTAGTTTTTATTGCTTCGGGCAAGTGAAGTTCTGAATTGTACTTGTTGGATTTTAATCTTTTAATTAAAGGGCAACATTCACTAGACTGACTAGTTTACCAGCAAAGTAACAGTGCAAAGCTTTGTATTGCGTTATGTTCCCAAGGGTTGCTACATCGAGCAGATCTTTATGCAGAGGGTAGAAAAGGAAGGATATGGCACAACTGGACCAGGCTTCTTACAACTGATTGGATTCCCCCTCCAAGTCAAAGAAGCATTCCTGGACTGAAAATATTTTTTTCCTCCTTCCTTCAGTTTTATATTTGCTTGTTTTTGAGATCAGCTGATCTTTAACAGTTTAGTTTTAGTGGTTTACTTCTCTCTGTTCCCTTTTGTTTTGATATACTAATCACCCCACCCTGTGTGTGTGCATACATGTCAAGGGCTGCACTGTAGCACAGGAAAGAAATTGTAACTTGCAGCCAGGTCCAGTATTGGGAGACATTTACTATCTCCTTGCTTTGAGGGAGGTCCCCCCTCCCTTGTAGAGCAATGTTCTATTGACCTTTACCATGCAGTCATATTCACATCTACCCAGAAGCCCCAGTGAATTCTACGTAAATGTATATTGGATTGTAGCCTCTCTAAAAGGCTAATTGGAATGTATGCTTTTGTGTATTACAGTTGTGTGTGTTTTTTCCAACTATATCTTTATTACCTAATTTCATTCCTCTGTCTCCTACACATTTTTCCTACCTTCATCTACCCTTCCATCTCCATTTTTATTCACATATATTATTAAAATTTTGAATAAAGAATTAAAAAAAAAACCCTTGCCACCTCCAAGCATCTTTTTTCCAGTTGAGTCTGTGTTTACATTCCATACAAACATTGTTTCTGCTTAACACATATTCTTACACTATTACTTTTAACATTGTTATATTATTACTACTTATGTTTTTTCTATAACATCATTAATTTACATTATCCACATTATCGACAATCTTTCTTTATTCCTTCCTTTTCTTATTCTTTTATCCAATTCAAAACTTCTTGCCATTCTCTTTCAAAGTTCTGGATTGGCTTATTTTTAAGTGAAAAAGTTAACTTTTCTATCTCTACCCTATCCAGAACTTTTACTTTCCATTCTTTTATAATCAATATAGTTTCTTGCTTTCCAATATTGTGCATATGTCAGTCTTGCAGCAGTTATTACATATAACAATGTCTTCTGATGAGATCTTATTTCTCTTTGTTGCCCTAACATATTTAACAGATAAAATTCTGGCTTCATTTCAAAATTTAAACTACACATTCTTTGAATTTCACCATATATTTCTTTCCAAAACTTTCTTGTTATTCTAATAACAACTCTGTGAAGTAGGATAGATTGAGAGTGTTATATTATGGGGTAGATGGTATTGGACCTAACCTATAACATGCATCGGGTAGAGGAAATTACTGTATTTGCTGGCATATAAGGCACACCAGTGTATAAGATGCATCCCATTTATACACTAGCAAATGCTATTTGCTGTGTATTAGAATACACGAGTGTATAAGACGCGCTCCATTTTCAAACAATATTTTTTGGGAAAAAAGTGAGTCTTTTATGCCAGCAAATACAGTAATATGAACACAAAGTTCATGCACTGACTGTGGTTCTGAGAGAAACCTGTAATGTTGTATAAGTCTGATGAAGGAATTTGCAATACTGTATTATATAATATTATATTTATTGCTAGTCATGCTGCGTGCCTTCATTTATACACATAGACTCTCCTAAATTTGGTTCATGAATTCCAAGTTTTCTCTGCTTAAAATAGTAGTCTTGTGTGTGATTTCTCATTAAGGACTTTGGCCCTTCTGTCAGCCTTTTGACCATACTGTGATGTTGCTTAGTGGTACTTGTCCTGGTTTTCACCTGTGAAATGTGGGAGGATATGTACTGGATTTTCAAGGGGAGGAGAGTGAATAACTATGCCTAACACTTACTGTAAACCTTCATCTAGATCAGTGGTTCTTAACCATGGACCCCTTTTAAATATCTTTTGTTGCTGTGGACCACACAGACTTAGCTCAAGGCTGCTTCTGGCTGTATGTGTGGTAGCAAGAAATGTCACGTGTTTTCTCCCAGCCACTCAGCGTCCACAGGACATTTCTAGGTCTTATGGAGATAACTTTGTCAGGAAATTAACAATAACAGTAATGCTAATACAACGAAGAGCCTGTAGGATATAGTGGTCTGAGTGTTGGACTATGATTCTGGAGACCACAGTTCACATCTTTGTTCACTCATGGAAACCCACTGAGTGGCCTTGGGCAAGTCACGCTCTGTCAGCCTCAGAGAAAGGCAAAGTTAAATCTCCCCTGAACAAATCTTGCCAAGAAAACTCCATGATAGGTTCGCCTTAGGTGTAAATTGAAGTTGACTTGGACGCACACAGCAAACCAATAGTGGGACCCAAAATGAATGGAACAAATGTCCAGCAAAAATGCAGATGTGTCTCAGTTTGATGTTTGTCTTCAACAAAGCTTCAAAAAGTTATCTTTTTTGGATCACGCCTCCAAGGGAAGGGGATTAGGTAGTAGCTAACTCTCCTCATAAATGGTACACTACTTGCATCTCAAGTAGTTTCTGGAAAATTAATGGCTCCTGCACTGAAGGTATTTAATGCAGAAGCTGGATGACAGTGTGTTAGGAATGCTGTAGATGTATTATAGATTGTGCATTGCATGGAAGATTGGACAAGAATCAATGAACTCTAAAGTTCCTTCTAACTCTATGATTTCTTAACAATGCCCTGATGATGAAGCCATAAGAAAACAAGGAGATTCGTGCTGGATCAGATCAAAAGCTTCTCTAGTTCAACATCCTGTTTCCCAGAGCAGCCAATCAGGCATCCATGATAAAGTCAACAACCAGGACAAATGGAAACAGTTCTCTCTCCAGTTGTTGTTTCCCAGCAACAATTTACCTTTGGAGCTGGGTGAAAAATCCCTCTTAACAAGGCTTCTTTATCACCCTGTAAAGATCATCACTTTATTGCTCACACCACATTTCACTGCTGGTCATTTGCGAACCCGTTAAAACTCAACACTCCTTCCAATATGGAAACTTATGGGACCCCACATGTGTTACTGTCCTCCATTAGTGTCATTGGTGAGAGTCTAACTACACAGTGACCATTGGAAACATTTCAGTCTGCATACTTGTTGACTTTCAAAAAACTACAAAAGATTAAGGAGATAAGACTTATCTTTATAGGCTGACTCTTTTTCAACAAGATTTGTCATTCTATTTGTTTGATAGTTTTATCATAATAATACCTTTACACCAATTTATCCTGAACAGTCATTAACTTCCCTCTGAATTTTTTTTTTAATTGGTATTTCTCTGGACTCTTTCCTATCCTTTGGTACAAATGCTGATCTTATGGACAAGGTACTTGGAGTTAGAAGATCATCTCTTGAGCATTCAAGGTCTTTAAGAACTCTTTGGTGGATATCACATAGGGGAGAGGTGAGCAAGTTGCAGGCTGTGAGCTGCATGTGATCCCAGGACTGTTTTGTGGCCCCTACGACTACCCCAGAGATAATTTTGTTTTTGCTCCAAGTGCCCTCAAATGCACTATAGGGAGTGGGGAGGGCATTTCCACCACATTTAGTGCCCCCCTTAGGCCTCCCAGGGGTCAAAATAAATTATTGCAAACATTTTCATTTTTTTCTGCCCCCCAAAAAGCCTCTGGTGGCCCCCAGCAGCCTCTGGTGGCACAGGATTCGTTTTCACCACATTTGGTGCCCCAGGCCAATTTAGACCCAGGAAAAGGTTTGTTTGTTTTTTAAACAGGAAGTAAACAGGAAATAACTTGTTTTTACTTAGAATGGCCCAGGAAGGTTCCCAAACATAGTGAAAATGCATGCTATACCCTATAAAGGAGATTTGGGGGCAAAAAAAGGTCCCCCCTCCTTTTAGGAGTCAATATGGGTGCAGACCATGGTGTTCCAAGATCTCTTAGGAGATTTATGCAGCCTTCCATAGTTTCTCACCTCTGTTCTGGGACTTCATTTCTTAACACCACTATTTGGCTCAGTAATTTTCAGACTCTTTCCAGGCATGAGTATCTGCACAGGCTCTTCCCAAGTGAAGACAGATACAAAGAATCTGTTCACCTTTAACTCCCTTGTGGTTCCCTGATCCCTCTACTGCCCTGCGTGTTTCCTGCTTTGCATAGTGTTAAATTATGTTGGCAGTTGGTCTTAGGCCATTTCTGCACTGCACTCCACTTTCAACACCCTGTGGAATCCTGGGCTTTGCAGTTTAGGAAGGGAAATTTAGAATTCTCAGCCAGAGGTCTTGGGCTTCAGTAAACTACAAACCCCAGAATACCATCAGATGTTGAAAGTGGAATAATAGTGCTATAACAGTGTAGTGCTGAAATGGCCACAATGTTTTTAACTATATCTTCCTTGGCTTTTTTCTGTCTATATGTCCATCCCTTATTGCCAGTTTGCATTCCGTCTGCCAACCTTGTGTTCTTTTTCATTCCCCTTTGCTCAGAGTGGCTGGTTTTTGATGGAAACCTCCTTCCATCTACTGTAATAACCAAGTGAGTTTCCATGATTGAGCAGAGTTTGAAACATGGTTTTTCAGAGTTCTAATCCAAAAGTCCAGCCACTATACCACATCAGATCTAAGTGTATCCTCGATGATGTAATTCTTTGCTACATTCTCTGTATGGTGAGGGCAAATCTCCTGGTATCTGAAGGATCTCACACACACCACCACAAAACAACAACAAAAACAACAAAAACCTGTCCCAAGAAGGGTAATTAATTCATCATTTGTCACATTACTTAGAGTTATTGACATAAGTTAAACATCTCAAGGAGTTATTGTAATATTTTTCAAATTTTGATTATAGACATTAAAACATATTAACTGTTATGTGAAAACATTCTAAGTGCAGTGGGCCCTTAGTATCCATTAGAGTTTGATTCCAGGGTCCTGTGGAAACCAAAATCCGCAGACGTTCAAGTCTCATTATATACAATGGTGTAGTAAAATGGCGTCCCTTATATAAAATCGTGAACAACTCAAAATTTTTGCTTTTTTGATTTTTTTTTTAATATGGTTGGTTGAATTCATGGGTGGATTGTATTATAGTTCATCATTGAACTCCATAGTTTGGTATAATAATTTCAGCATATTCTCCAACTCCCTGGTCTCAGATTTTTTTTTTTTTTTGCAGGGAGGCACTTAAGTCACAGTAAAATCATGGAAATGGATCTTGCAGTTGAAACAGCTGGGCCAAATGCATCTTAATTCATGAGACAGAAGTGCAGGAGAAGCTCTCCCAATTCCTTGTTATTTGTAGAGATTTCTGGCCAATGCCTTACCAATGTTCCCCGAACAATGATATTCCATGCAGTGAGACAGGAGTTGGAGAGCTCACAGGTCTCACAAGAGAACCAGCATGAGAGACAGAATGAGGATTGCCAGAAGGGGTACATTCTGTGACCCATTGTTTGGATTTCTACCATCCATAACAGCATCAATCCAGTTGGCATAGTAAGACACGGATGTGTAGACACCAGGATAGTTGGGCAGGGCACAGCCTGCTCCCCAACTCACAATCCCAGCCTGGGTCCAACCTTCTTCGACTTTGCAAACCAAAGGTCCCCCAGAGTCACCCTGCAGAGGGAAATGATAGCTGATAAGACATGTCATATGCAAACATTCTTAATATCAGATTTGCAGTGCTGAGTAAATGAAGGTGCTTAAATTGCTCTTAATATTGCCTCAGTCACATACTCAATAGAGCTGGGATGGAGTTACATGTAATGGCATCCTTTGGGATGGTCAAAGAGCGGCCAATGGGCCACTTGTGCCCCCAAAGCTGCTTTTGTGGCCCCAGGTGCCATTTTTGACAAAAAGCTGCTAAATACCTTTTAGGGGACATTTTAATGTTTCTGGCCCTGGGCCATTTTAGGCTCCAGAGACACCTTTTTCTAGAATAGGAAGTGAACAAGAAGTAACACATGGTCACCTCCTGTTACAGAAAGGAAAGTCTCTCCCTGGGCTCTTAATGGCTGCAGGACCCTAAAAACATGGTGAAGATTGTTTGAATGTTTAGATGCAGAGAGATTCTTATTGGAAAGAAAGGCCTGTTAGAGCCTTTTCTCCAGCAACAGCAGAAGTGGCCAAGTGCCCACCTTAGGAGAATGAGTTTGCAAGAACCAAGTGGAGGCAGAAAATAGGCTTTAGGATCCTCAAAAGAAGAAGATTTATTGGGGAAATAATTGAGATAGAACAGTCTGATCCTCGTTGAGCTATTCTAGATAGCTACAGACGTCATCTTCTATGAAGATCGAGCAAGAGAGAGAAACCACATGGCAGAGACCAGAAAAAAAGGAGTGGTTAGCCTGGGTTAGTTCTTTTTTGTACAACAAAAGGCAGTCTATTTGAGTAACCCTGGCTGAACCAGATGATGTAATCTGTTCATAAATCCTTGGGATAAATGAGAGACAGAGGCTGCACTGCATTAAGGGTTTGCGTAGGCCCTAGGCACTCTTGTGTTAGACTCCTGCCTCATCTCAACATACCACTAGAAATATATTTTTTTTGTTAAACCTGTTTTCGTAAGCCCTAGACAGAGGAAGTAAACAGGCAGGCAAGAAAAAGTCAAGTTCCTAATCTCTCTCTGTGTAAGCCATCTTCTCTCTAGTGGACAAGAGAATGAGAACAAGTGTTGGACCTGCTGTGGGATGTCATGATGTCTTCACAGAGTGTCAGCAAAGGCTTGAAGAAATGTTGTGAACTTTTAATGTTAGGAAGGAAGGATGGATGGAAGGAAGGAAGGAAAGATGGACAGACAGAAAGATGGACAGGAATCTTTTTCCAGTGACAGACATCATTTGTATAGAGTTTCATTACAATACCTCAAACATTTCAGAAGTTATGAAACTATTTGATAGCAAAAAATATACTCGGCATGTGCTATTTCTGCATGCGGTGAGAACATGCAAGTGAATGATGCTGAGTGGCGGAGAGAAAGCATCTGACATTCCTTGCTATTATGTTTTAAATCTTGAGTTAATGCCTGGTGGTCTGCGGTAACAAAAGATATGTAAAAGGGGTCTGTGGTAAAGAAAAGGTTAAGAATCACTGTCTTAGTAGTCTCTCCTCCAAGTCCTAACCAGGGCTAATTCTGCTTAGCTTCTGACCTCAGAAAAGATTTGGTGCCTTTAGGGTATTTAGACACTTTGTGCTGCATATGTTTTTGTTGGGAGTGGCAACATTGGCATGCTTAACTAACTGGCTAGTTAGTTTGCATATGTATTGTAGGCATAAGGGGACTGTTTACTAGAGTAAACATTCTGTTGTTTAGTCAACACCCACTTCTCCATGCATATTCTCTTCCTCTCCCTTCTTTTTCTTCGGCTGCCCTCCAAGCATGTGGTTTCCGATCCTCTGGCAAGCACGCTTTCTTGTAAGCATGTGAGTTCTTATTTTCATCTTACCTTTCTTCAAGAATTTAAACCTGTGTAAACTATGCACAAGATTATGTGAGTAAATCCTTTTTACATATTTTTAACTAAACTGTTTGTGTTTATTCTGAGCTAGATTTAGTGTGTCCAGGGTTAAAGTGGGACTGGTAATTTGTTCAACTTCTGCCTGTGCATTACAAAATACTCTGCTGATTGAGAGACTTACTAAAAATCTCTCAATTCCTCAACAGTTTTGTGGGAAAATGACCAATTTGGTAAGAATTACATCACCAGCTTTGCTTTGAGCCTGCCTCATGATGCTCTTAGCCCTGGTCACTCCTAGAATGCAGCCCTGAGAAGTTTTCCATATAGGAATTTGATCCCTGAGCAGAAAACAAATCTTCCCCATCCTTGAGTTGAGTCATCTTGGTATCTTTCCCTGAGGTTTAATTGAACCATAGGAAGCTGAAGAAGTTGTAATTGACACCGCCAGTGAGACAATTATAGAAGAAAAGACTTTCACATACCTCTCATATTTGCATATCTCTTGGCCAGACTGTACATCCCACATGCAAGCATTTCATCAGAATTTTCTTTCTCCTCTGTGTTCCACCAGTAGGTGAAATGCAGGAGCACATGTGAGAAGTCCTTCTCTGCAGTGGCACTCCAGTTGTGGAATTTGCTCCCCCTGGAGATCTAACTGGTGCTAGTGTTGTGATCATTTTGGTACCAAGCCAAGTCTTGGCTTTTTATTAAAGCCTCTGGGCCTAAAAGATTTTATCCAGGCTTCTCATGTCTAACAGTTCCATTATTTAACCCTGTTTGAACCAGTTTTTAAGTTTGTTTTTAATTGATACACTGTTTTGATATATTTTTAATCTATTAAAATTATTGCTATTATTTCTTGTTCTTAATTGATTTTATTAATTTTACCACCCTGAGATATTTGGATATAGGGCAGAATATAAATATTTTAATAAGTAATATATATAGTAAAAACATATATAATATAATTAAATAAAATATATTCTCTCTCTCTCTCTGTGAGAGAATCTCTCTCTCTCTCTCTGTGTCTATTTATCTAATTCTCCATTGATTTTTTTTTAAATACCTTCAGCTTAAATGAGAATGATTGGGAAAAAAATGCAAAAGACATATTTGGCTCAGAGTAGTAATTTTAAACCTGATTCTCTCCATGTAAAGGGAATGGATTCATATTCAGAGAATTTCTCTAAAGGTGGGGCCACATTCAAAGTTTGTGAGTTTGTCTGTGTCAGGGAGGCGAAGACCTCATATGATTGGCTGTATCAGGTAAGAAGACCTCATATGATTGGCTGCCTGTGAATATTCTATGGAATCCTGGGGCTGGCAGTTTAAGGAGGGCCTTTAGAATTCTCAGCCAGAGAGCTCTTGGGACTGACTGGTTCCTATGGAGATGAGGTCTTGCAGCAAGAAGAAAGCCAGTGTTTTCCCTCAGAAACCAAACCTCTGTATGTTAACAACTCTGAATACAGATTGAATTGGGGATTATGGGAAAAAGTTACAGATACTGGACAAGGCAGTTTGGGGAATTACAGACACAGGATCTCAAATCTTTCTAACAAGTATTACCTATGAGAAAATAAAATCCCGGGCAACACCAGGTATATACACTAGTTAGGGATAAAATGAAAGCCAGCATGGTAGAGTGGTTTGAGTGTTGGACTACTATGCTGGAGACTAGGATTTGATTCCCTGCTTGGCCATGGAAACCCACTGGGTGACCTTCAGTGCATCACATACTCTCAGCCCCAGAAAACCCTGTGATAGGGTTGCCATATGTCAGAAACAACTTGAAGGCACATTACAGCAACAGTGGATAAAACAGAGCTGTAAAAGGACAGAGAAGAGGACAGAGCTCCTGTATCCTTTAGTCAAGTTAACACTTTGGCACTTGCTGAAATTCTTCTTTAATAAAAGATGTATAGCCTAGTCTTCTTTTGCACAGGGGCCCTCTAGAACCTGCCAGAAGCTCTTTCCAGATGACACCATTATAGCACTAGGAATCCATTTTATCTGCTGTGACAACTTTTTCTGGAATCCTGGGTTTCACCGTTTCATGAGGCACTAGAGCTCTCTGGCTTTGAGTTCTAGATGCACCTGCCTAAATTGCAGATCCCACGACTGCATAGAATGTTGCCTGGAAATTAAAATGAAATCATTGTGCTATAACTATGTAGTGCAAAAGGGCCCCTGAACAGGTTAAAAGAGGTATTTATCCTATTGTAAGCAATGACTATATGAAGGTGATGGAGCTTCTTACCTGACAGGAATCCTTTCCACCTTCTGCATAACCAGCGCAGAACATATCTGACTTGACAGGATCCACGCTTAAGCCTTGGGCTGGAGCGCTGTTATAAAGACTGTTGCAGGTTTCTCGGGTGATGAGAGGCACATTCACTTCCTGGAGGGTCCATGGTCTTTCTAAGCTCACTGCAGGAGAGAGAAACAGAGCACAATAATAGGAGACCTTTGGTACATTCAGAGTGGGCATCCATATTATTAGTAAGTCAGCATTCTGTAGAACTACAGTCAACACATTCTGGGCATTTACAAAACACATCTCCAGAGCTTGTTGCCTTAATTAACAGAACCCTGGTTTGCAGAAAGATTGACTAGCCATACTTGATGTCAAATATGAAGACAGATTCCCTCCTCCTCAGAAGAGAGTAATGCTCTGATTGGCAGCTTGTTGGGTCAGACACAAAGCTGTGGGCTTCCATTCTGGGGTAAACAGCAGCTATATCTGAGGGCCTTTCCACACTACACTGTTATAGTACTATTATTCCACTTTCAACATCCTGTGGAATTCTGGAGTTTGTAGTTTACTGAGGCAATGTAGTGTGGAAAGGCCCCTAGTGGCCTTATATCTGGTTGTATTTATTGAATATATAACTAAAGACACATTTAGAATTGTTGCTGTTAACTGCTGTTGACTTCATCTTATGGCAGCCTTATGAAAGAGAGACTTCCAAGTCATTCCTAGCATCAATAGCTTTGTGCAGGTCTTGCAGAATCATTGAATGTGTCTGTAATGGATTGAATCTGTAATGTGGTGTTCCTCTTCTCCTACTGCCTTCTACCTTACCAAGCATCATTGTCTTTTCTCATGAGCCATGTCTTCTGATGATACGTCCAACATACGACAGTCTCAGTTTAGTCATCTTGGCTTTTAAGGAGAGTTCAGGTTTGCACCCATTTATTTGTCTTTTCAACTGTTCACGGTATCTGTAGAGCTCTTCTCCAGCACCATGTTTTAAATGAATTGATCTTCTTCCGATCAGCTTTCTTCACTGTGCACCTTTCACAACCATACATAGGAATTGGAAATATGATGGCATGGACAATTCTAACTTTAATACACAATGATATATCCTTACACTTGAGGATTTTGTGTAATTCCTTCATAGCTGCCCTTCCAAGTCCTAGTCTTCTTCTGATTTCTTGACTGCTGTCTTCATTCTGATTAATGGCTGATTGATGAGTTTACTCTCACTTTGATATTAGCAGTTCATGGTCTGGGCACAATTTCGTTCTGGTCTTGTATTTGCACAGAAAAATGGAGCTTCTCCAACTTCTGCTTCCAGTTATGTAATCTGTTTTATTTCTATATTGGCCATCAGGTGATGTACATGTATAAAGTGACCTCTTTGGAAGAATCAACCCTATGCTAATTTTTCCTATAGTCTTTGATTCTGCTCTGTTTCCTACTTTTGTATCCCAATCACTTATGATTCACTGCAAATCTTGTTTTGGTGTGTGATTAATTTCTTCCTGGACTCCAGCACAGAATCTTCTTCTTCTTCTGTCTCTATAGTTGGGGCATGTATCTGAATTAAGGTTATATTGATAGGTTTTCCTGATATTATTTGGTCAGACTTATATCTTTTATATCTTTTATATCTTATATCTTATATCTTTTATATCTTTTATATCTTTTGACAGCTTTTGCTATATCTCCCCTATTAAAGACATAGTAAAACAAGAAATGGAACAGATAAACATTGCAATACTTGGGTGGAATGAGCTAAAGTGGACAGGAATGGGACATTTTGAGTCAGATGGTTACACTGTGTTTTATTCAGGAAGTGAAAATCTAAGAAGAAATGGGGTGGCATTAATAGTGAGGAGAGACAAAGCAAGAGCAGTCAAAGAATACAATGCAAAGTCTGACCAAATCATGTCAATAAGACTTCAGGGAAGACCCATCAATATAACCATAATCCAACTTTATGCTCCAACTACAGAAGCAGAAGAAAAAGAAACTGATTCTATGTAGGAGTCCAGGAGGAAATTGATCACACAGCTAAACAGAACTTCTTGTTAATCATAGCCAATTGGAATGCAAAACCTAGAAACAGAGCAGACACAAAGATTGTAGGCAAACTTGGCCTAGGATCAAGAAATGAAGCAGGAGAGCAACAGACTGAATTTTATGAAGTTCGTTGCAAATGCATGCTTCAAGCAACCCAAGAAGCGACATCACCTTAGGGCCAATATAGAGATGAAATAGTCTACATAGTGGGAAGGTAGAAGGCAGTAGGAAAGGAGGAATACCTCATTGTGGATGGAGAGACTCAATCAAGAAAAACATATCTGAATCGGCAAGACCTGAGCAGAGTGGTTTATGATAGAGTAGCTTGGAGGTCTCTTACTTGTAGGATCACCATAAGTCAAGATCAACCTGAATGCAGTAAACAATACAAATACCATGAAAGTCAGCAGAAACTGAATGGGCACCACAGAGAACATTTCTCACCTCCAGAACTTGTATCTCCCCATCCAGTGACCCAGCAATCGGTGTTTGTATAGAATTCTGTAGACAATTCTGGCAGGCAAACGGGGAGGATTTTATTGGTGAAACTCACAGGAGATGGGAGTTGAAGTAAAGCAATATCCCCACTGGAGTCAACAGCACCATTGTAGTCCGAATGGAGGATAATGTTTTTCACATAAGTGACTACTACATCATTAGAGAGGTTCGCGAGTTGATAGGCGCCAAATACCAACATATACTGGTTAGGGAATGGTGCTCTGTGAACACAAGAGAAAAATGCCAGAAGAACTCACTGTGCTAAGCAGTACACCAGTTTAACACAACAACATGACACAACATGCAGAATCATGACATTGTGTAACCTGTCAATGGCTAGCTTGAGCGCTCTGTAACCTCAGTGGACCATGCAAAACTGCGGTGCGCAACTGCAGTGTACAGTGTGCCCAATGTGCAGCTGTGATGCACAAAATTGCTAGATGTGGAACTCTGCTTCTGCTGTTGTCAGCAGAATATATCTGTTGTTCTATAGTGAATACTTCACCTGTTTGGTAACATGATTTATGCAGGCGTAAATACCCTAAAAGCATCAGACCCAATCTGATATTGGAAGCAAAGCGAAGTTAGCCCTGATTAGTAGTTGGATGGGAAACCGCCAACAAACGCCAGGCACTGTGGGCTCTATTTCAGAGGAAGAGACTGCAAAAACCACCTCTGAAGATTCCTTGCCTAAGAAAACCCCATGAAATTCATGGGGTTGCCATAACTCAACAAGTGATTTGAAGACACACAAACACGCATGTGGCACTTACAGGATGCCAGCTAATGAGTTTATTCTAGTTAGCATTAACCATTGGATTTAGTAGTATGAATGCTGGAGTAGGACCCTGGGAAACTAGACTGGAATCACTGCTTGGCCATGGAAACCCACTGGGCAAGTCACACTGTCTTAGGCCATTTCTGTACTACACTGTTATAGTGCTATTATTCCACTTCAGCATCTCGTGGAATTCTGAGGTTTGTAGTTTACTGAGGCCAAAGAGCTTTCTGGCTGAGAATTCTAAATGCCCCCCCCGCCAAATTGCAAACCCCAGAGTTCCATAGGACATTGAAAGTGGAATAATAGCACCGTAATAGTGTTATGTGGAAATGGCCTAGGGATTTAGTAGGTACAGCATGTTTATTGTTATTTCCTGTCTGCTTGTGTGTTTGTTCACATCCACTCTCTTCCTGCTTCATGTAGGCTTCCCTTTGTCCTCTGGGGTCTCATCTACTCTCACTTCTCTCTTTCTTTCCCAGGCCTTAGTCTCAGAGGAAGGTGATAGCAACCCCCTCTGAACAAATCTTGCCAAGAAAACTCAGTGATAGGATGTTGTGAGGGGTTACTATAAGTTGGAAGTGACTTCAGGGAACCCAACAACGAGATAACTGAGAGACCTTGAAGAACCATATTAATAACAGCCCTGCTGAGGTCTTGGAGTCTCAGGGCTGTGGCTTCCTTGACTGAGTGTATTAACCTGGAATGCTGCCTTCTTCTTTTCCTATTGCCACTTCACTTAGTTTTATTGTTGTTTCTCCTGAATCATGTTTTTTATGATATGTCTAAAGTACAATATCCTTAGTTTAGTCCTTTTGGCTTCTAGAGAACATTCACACTTGAGCTGGCCAGAGAATATGTGGTAACTCACCCTAACCTCTAGAAACCATCCCATCCTGCTATAAAAAGCATATTATAGACTTTTTAATAGCAGAAACACACTCTTATAAAAGCATCCTTACTTGTTTGAAGAACACCAACCAAAAAGAAATTCCCACTAGTTAATATTTTGTGTTTTTATTGCTACATTGCTATCCATTTTATATATTATACATAATTATAGATTATAGAATCATAGAGTTGGAACAGACCTCAGGGGCCATCGAGTCCAACCCCCTGCTATGCAGGAACATCCATCAAAGAACTCCCAACAGATGTCCATCCAGCCGCTGCTTAAAAACCTCCAAAGAAGAAGACTCCACCACACTCTGAGGCAGCATATTCCACTGCCGGACAGCTCTGACTGTCAGGAAGTTCTTCCTGAGGTTCAAGTGGAATCTCCTTTCCTGCAGCTTGAATCCATTGCTCCTTGTCCCAGTCTCTGGAGGAACAGAGAACAAGCCCGCTCCCTCCTCAACGTGACAGCCCTTCAAATATTTAAACATGGCTATCATGTCCCCTCTTAACCTTCTCTTCTGCAGACTAAACATACCCAGCTCCCTAAGTCGTCTTCATAGGGCATGGCTTCCAGACCCTTCACCATTTTGGTCGCCCTCCTCTAGACACATTCCAGCTTGTCAACATCCTTCTTGAATTGAGATGCCCAGAACTGGACACAGTATTCTAAATGAGGCCTAACCAATGCAGAATAGAGTGGTACCATTACCTCCCTCAATTTAGACACCATACTCCTATTGATGCAACCAAAAATTGCGTTGGTTTTCTTGGCTGCTGCATCACACGGCTGACTCATGTTCAGCTTGTGATCTACCAAGACTCCTAGATCCCTTTCACATGTACTGCTATCCACCCATGTGTCCCCCATCCCAATTTGTGCCTTCCATTTTTTCTGTCTAAGTGCAGTAACCTGCATTTCTCTCTGTTGAAATTCATTTTTTTAGCTTTGGCCCAGCTCTCCAATCTGTTAAGGTTGTTTTGAAATTTGATCCTGTCCTCTGGTGTATTAGCAATCCCTCCCAAATTGGTATCATCTGCAAATTTGATCAGCATGCCCTCCACTCCTTCATCCAAGTCACTGATGAAGATGTTGAATAGCACTGGGCCTAGGACAGAACCCTGTGGCATCCCACCAGTCACTTCTCTCCAGGATGAAAAGCAGCCATTGGTGATCACCTTTTGGTTCGGTCAGTCAACCAATTACAAATCCAATTGACAGTAGCCCTGTCCAGCTTGCATTTTATTAGCTTCTTTGCAAGAATGTCATGTGGAATTTTGTCAAAGGTCTTATTGAGGTCAAGATATGCTATGTCTACAGCATTCCCTTCATCTATCAAGCCGGTAACCCTATCATAAAAAGAGATAAGATTAGTCTGGCATGACTTATTTCTGAGAAATCCATGCTGGCTTTTAGTGATTATGGCATTGCTTTCTAAGTAATTACAAACTGACTGTTTAATGATCTGCTCTAGGATCTTTCCTGGAATTGATGACAGGCTGACCGGGCAATAATTATTAGGGTCCTATTTTTTCCCCTTCTTGAAGATGGGGATAACATTTGCCCTCCTCCAGTCTGCTGGGACTTCACCTGTTCTCCAAGAGTTCTCAAAGATTATTGCAAGTGGTTCAGAAATGACTTCTGCCAATTCTTTTAATATCTTTGGACATAATTCATCTGTCCCTGGGGACTTGAACTCATCTAGTTTAGCCAGATATTCCTGTACTACTTATTCTGTGCTGCATCCTCCCCTTTCTCACCTGCTCCCCACGCCCCAGGTTGTGTACTTCTATCCTTCTGGGAGAAAACTGAGGCAAAGAAGGTATTGAATAGTTCTGCCTTCTCTCTTCCCCTCGTTATTAATTGGTCACCTTCTCCACGCAGAGATCCTATCATTTCCTTGTTTTTCTTTTTGCTGCGAACATATCTAAAAAAGCCCTTTTTATTGTTTTTGATGTCTCTGGCAAGCCTGAATTCATTCTGTGCTTTAGCTTTTCTGACCTTCTCTCTACATCTCCTGGCTATTTGCTTGAATTCCTCTTTGGTGGTTTCACCATGTTTCCATTTCCTTTACATGTTTCTTTTAACACTTCGCTCAGCTGAGAGTTCTTCAGTCAACCATTCCGGTTTCTTTAGAAACTTGCCATGTTTCCTCCTTATTGGCACAGTTTTCAATTGTGCCTTCAGTATCTCACTTTCAAAAAACTCCCAACCGTCATGAACTCCTTTCTCTTTTAGTATTCTTGACCATGGGATTTCAGCAAGTAACTCCCTAAGTTTAGAGAAATCAGCTTTCTTAAAGTTTAGGATGTGTGTCTGGCTACACTTGGCTTCTCCTTCCCATTGAATGACAAACTCCAAAAGAGCGTGGTGGCTCCCTCCTGAGGATCCCACCACCTCCACCTCATCAACTAGGTCATCTCTGTTGGTCAGGATTATACATTTATACATTTTGTACATATACATATACATTGCCATACATTTTATAGCTACATTGCAGAGCTAAGACTAGGAACCTAGAGATCTTATTCTCAGGGCTGTCCCAGAATGTTCTGCTGCCTGTGGCAAAATACAAGATGGCAGCCCCCTTATGTACAGAAACCTATCTGGACTAGCTGCTGGATTTTACTTCAGTTCTGGAAAAAGGATAGTTCTTCACTGTACATGAGGCAGCAAGTTCGGTTGGCCTCAGAACAATACAAATCTCTCCTCTAAGGCAAGGGAATGTCTAACACAAGGAAATGAGGAATAGACTGTTAATAGTGCTGATGTTGCCTCCCAAATTTCCCTTGTCTTTCCAACAGAGAGGGTAGCCAAGTCTTCCATACTACTCAGCATCTGCTGCCTGAGAGACTGTGTCCTCACTGCCAGATAGTAGAGCCAGCCTTCTGGCTGTTCGACTAACTGTAAATTTGCTAACTGGTTCCTGGCTTGATGACCAGCTTAGCTTCAGACTGGAAGCTTCAGACTAGCATCTTCTCTTCCCTAAACTCTTTTGTTGCTCAGTCTAACTGTGTGTGTAGCTGACTGGTAGATACAAAACATTAGCACCATCTTGCAAATGCTTCTGGGACAAACCTTTATAAATGACTTAAACATTGATCAAATACCTACTGGTAGAAGCAGTGAGCTGCGGACAACACCCACTCTTTGTCTATGAGGGACCCTCCACAAATATGGTAGCTATTGGATAGAATGCTGACTTGCCAGGGCCATTCCCCATCTGAGGCAGGTTGGCCTCCAACAATCCGTCCAGAGTTTGCTGGCTGTCCGCAAACTGTAGAGGAAAAAAAAAAAGATAGTTCTATGCTGTGTGATATTTCACAGTTGAAAATTATGTCAGTTTTGGTAGTTCCTAAAATTTTTGTAAACTCTAGACATTGTGCCTAAAGTGCCGAATGGATAAGGTTGCCCCTATCCCTGCCAAATTGGAACAGTTGGAAGGCATGTAATTTATAATTATGACTTTTGGTCCCCCCAGCAAAATGGAACTTTTTCAACAGGAGAAATGGAGCAGAAAAGGAAACAACATCTCTCAATTCAGATTATTTTGCAAATATGCAGCTTCTGAGCACTTTTCCAAAGATCAGTCCTCCTGGATTTAGACTGTATTCAACCTGGTAAATGTACATTTCACACTGAGTAGCTGATTTCTCGAAACAGCATGAACTTGCAATTAAATGTCAGATTGTTCACTGAGACCTGGGTGTGCTGAGACTGAGGGTTCCTGATGCTGTAGTTCAAGAGACATTGTACGTCTATCGGTCTTTCCCCTTCTTAACTTTTTTTTTTTGGTGGAAGATGAAAGAAGCAGTGGAAAAATATGGAAGAGTTATAAGTGGAAGATCTTCTGGAAGTTTTTAGCAGCATCAGAGTTGAGACGATGGTGAAAGAGAACTGGCAAAACACTTTTAGTGTTAGATTGCAGCAGAGTGTCTGCAGTAAACAATGAAATAAAACTTGAGCTGGGAAAAATTGCATTCTACTGCAGGTGATTCTGTTGTAGCTGTGCATGCCTAACTACTAGAGATATACCAAACAGCCTCCAGAATCCCTAAGTGAGCATATATGCACAGCAAAACAGAAAGAAAAGGGGGGAATTGAGATATCTGCTTCACCAGCAATCCCTAGCATGTTAAAAATGTATATAACCCAATAAGCCAATAAAATTACCCACAAAATAGAAATTCTGACTTCTAAATTCTGTACAAAAATAGCAGGCCACTTACTTGCTGATGAGTTAGCAGCATCTGTGGATATATGAAAAAAAAGGAAAGATAATTTTGGGTAAATAGGTTTTATATTGTAGAAGACATACATAACATAGGGTAATGTGTAAAAGGAAGTCAAAATGACCCCAGTTACAAAAACTTAGTTTGGATGATGGATCATATCTTGGCTTTTCCCCCTGAGTAATGCATATTCCTTTTGCTTGCCCAAAGGATCCCTTCCTTCAGTCCTGATAAAGCCTGGAAATCTGTGCATGTAATCATAGGATTCCATTTCACCTGCTTTGCAATTCCAGTATTGGAATAAACTAAGCTATTACACCATGATTTGACATTGGTTCAGTATCTTGGCTTGTTCCAAAGGTAGTAACCATAGTTTTCTGATTTGGATGAAATGGTAAAGTACAGCTAATTAGTTTAATTGCGACATATGGAAAAGGGAAGAGTGAAAGGATTTTTGTGTGGGGACAAAAGGATCGTGAGGGACTATCATTCCAGTGTGGCTGACTGCTTCTCAGTCTCTTGAAAAGTCACCCCGTCTGACAAATGTGCAGTAAGTGTGTTCATCATAGTCAAATTCTTAGGGCTTCATCTGAATCTTGACTTATTGTGTCTGGAACCTACTATTGTTGTTATGGCACTACCTTGTAATATGATAAATAGAAACTTTATCAGCAAGATATTAGAGTTTTTGGTTGGGACTTATCACATGACCTCATTCCTTGTCTGTTGTTCTCCCAGTGGAAGAGACTGTTTGGAAAATGTTTCTTTTACAAAGGAGATCATTAATGGCTTAACCCATTAATGATCTCCTTTGTAAGAAACACTTTCCAAATGGTCTCTCACTGAGAGAACAACAGAAGACGATTAAGGTCATATGATAAGCTCTAGTCAAAAACGCTATTATCTTGATGTAAGTGTGCCTATCTTGTGTGATGTAGCCCTCAGAGTTTGTAAAAGAAACACTTTCCAAATGGTCTCCCACTGGGAGAACACCAGAAGAAGAAGAACTTTGTCTGATAAGTCCCTGCCAAAGATGCTATTATCCTGATGTAATTGTGATTTACCAGCCTTTTGTGATAAATCTCTAGGAGTGAAACTGCTAGTAGCCATACAGCCAGAATGGCTGAGTAAGACCCATTTGGATTTATAGGTTCCAGATAGTTTGCCATCTGTGGCAGCACAGCAAATGTCCTCCTCCACCCCACTATAGTGAAGGTGCAAACACCAAAGGCCTTAGTAGTTATTTACTGCCTTTCTGACAGTGAATGATAATAAATTTAAAAATATGTTAATTTAAATAGTTATCCAATCTTTTGCTGCCTTTTCATGGCACCCCAATCATCTGCTTGAGGGAAGCCCTTGTTTTCTCACTGAGATAACAATGACCTATGGCAGAGAAGGGGAACATAATAGCTTTTCAGATGTTGTGGTCTATATTTCTCATAAGCCTCACCCATCTAGCATGGGATTGTGGGAGCTGGGAAGGCTAAGAGTTCCTCGCCTTGTTCTGTGGCCTACCGAGGACACATCGCTGGCTGTTTTCTTTTTCTTTTTTACAAGGAAGCAGTGTGTTTTTGACAGAATTTTGATAGCTCTTGGTCTTTGTGATGAGAATAAAGAGTGCTTTTTTATTGCTCAGAGCCTGGAAATAAAAGATTCAGGACAGTGGTGTCTAAAAACATCACATGTCAGTTCCTATTGTGGCTTGCATTTCTATACCACTGATAATGGTATATAAAGGTCTTATATGAGGGAAGTATGGCCAATGTTAGGGGCTACTAGCTGATAGATCTTACTAGGGGGGACAGGGGAGAAGATGTGATTTCTAGAAGCCTCCTCTCCATATTTCATTTTAGAAACAAAATCTTAGACTGACCCATAAACATCTTCCATCACCATCAATTACCTTGGGCTGCAGTCAACTGCAGTACCCATACGGTCAGCAAACAAGGCAGAATTCGAATTGTCACCATGGTGTCTGTAATCTTGCTGTGAAATGTGGTTCAACTGCAGTCAGTTCTGGATAACCAAGGTTTTTCTCCAGTTCCAGTTTCTTTTTATATCTGCGCAATAAGATTTTTTTTTAAAATCAGCTACGTCATGGAAGTTAGTATCATTTTTTCCTCTTTAAATCTGGAAATACAGCTCAAAAGACCCATGTTTCTGAAACGTTGGGACTTCCATCAGCAGTGGTGCAAATCACATACCCTGAACCATCCCAGTTTGGCAGGGACAGTCCCAATTAATGTTTTGTTGTCCCACTTTTCAGCAGCGTTTAAAATGTGGCAGTTTCTATCCCTTCCTCCCATCTCCCCCTTTGTCCTCAGCTTACTTCCATTTCTACAAGCTGAGTTCAAAGGGCCAAACTGGTTTGTATTCAGTAAACTCAGCAATGAGGAGAGGATGCTTCTAGTTAGTTCTTCCTTATTAATATGTTTTGTCATCTTGACCACTCCCTGCCATTGCCTGGCCACATGTGTCTCATTAAAGGTGTCTTAAAGTACTGCTAGATTCCTTAAGTGTTCAGCATTTCATTCGGCGGGTCTACTTTAGCTGGGGCTAGCGACTGGATGTAGACCCTGATCTCTCAGGCAGACAGCCCTTTCAGAATTAGTTGCCTCCCAGTTCCAATTGTAACCTTTCTGTTGACCAGTGGTACGTCTGTTTTACCTGGATTTAACCCCAATTTGTTCATCTGCATCCAGCCCATTAACAGAGGCAATGTTCACCAGTAGGTGACAAATAGCAACAGAGTTGAACATCACCATTCATTGGCAGCTGAGGAAAGGCTCAAGAAAGCAGAAGAGTGGTGACTGTCTTCTTAGCGTTCGGTAGTATACCACAGGCAACCAGTTCATATCCTCCAGCATGTCATAGATGAAAACCAAGACATGTGTGGTCAAACAACACGTGGTCAAGATGGTAAAAGTTATTAATAAAGAAAACACAAGCTAGGAAAGGCTGCAGCAATTTGCTTTTGGCTAAGCTATTAGGAAGAGCAAGATTCTGTTTCCACTTCTTCTCTCTCTCCTGCTGAGTTAATGGAGTGCAAATTACTTTGACACTTTGAACTAAGGCCATTTCTGCATGAGTGTACTGTCCTGGGCTGGGGACGCATTGCTGTTGGTCCGTGAGTCATGCTTTTGCACAATGTTGTTGCAGTCCCTTTGCCCACGTGTCCCCAGCCATCTAAATCACAGGTTATACCTTTACCAGAAAAAATCTGGTAACTGCCCCTGATTGTGCAATGCTCCCGTTGCCAGCAGATGTGCGGAAAGTGGGGGAAGCGCGATCTGGGTACTTCCTTCCCCAGCACAAGAAACGGCTGGCTGCAATGCAGAAGAAAGGAGCATGTCCCTTGTGCTACCCTTCCACAGGTAACCAGCTGGATGTGGAGGGGAGTGTTTGGGTCATGATCCCATCTCAGCAATGGCACTGCCAGGATCGCAATGGGATGACAATGGAAAACAGTAAGGTGTGGAAAGAGCCCAAATTTGCAGCAACAGAAGTAAGCCAAGGACAAGGGGAAAAAGTGTGAGAAAGAGAGAGAAACTGGAGCATCTTCAAAACAGCTGAAAAAAAAATGGGACAACAGAGGATTAGTTGGGACTGTCCCTGCCAAACTAGGACAGCTGGAGGGTTTGCCGGTTTCCACACAACTGTCTGCACTGTGGTGGGTGATAGACTACTAGTCTGTGTTACATAGTTAATTCCTTTGTGTTGCTCATATACATGGCATTTTTCAAAGAATGAGAGGTCAGTTCCTTGCTCTGAGGAGCTTACTGCCTAACTGTAAAAGTAGATACAAGAAATACAACAGAGCAAAGAGAAGAAAATGAAGCAGGGAAGAATATGCAACTATTACAGTTACACATACTTAAGCTCATTTAACAATAGGCTGCTGGAGATGAAGGGCAAAGGTTTCAGCTTTTCCCCATACATGCTTTTTATTTCAAATTTGCCTCTGCCATACACAAGAGCTACAACACAGGATAATGGGGTGTCCATGGGTACACAAAAGTTTCCTTCTTTTTAGATTTGACATGGGGAGAAGATTTTGAAATGAAAACCAGATTTTTCAGGCAATGGTTCTGATGCAGATTAGAACTGTGGTGAGAACACTTACTTCATTTTACAAAAAAGAATAAAAAGTTAAAATGCATGCTACATATTTATCAGAGTCTGTAATTTAATTGTACCTGTAACAGGAAATTCTAAAGGCATCACAGAAAAAGATGAGTTCTGAGGAGAAATATGACTGAATTTGGAGAGATGCTGCCTCAGAGACATTGTTATAGCACTGCAAGACTAGGTGGCACAAAAGAAGAGAATTTTAGAGTTGTTTGACAGATGAGGAGACTTTTCAATTACTGAGTATTTGGCATTACAGGCTGAAGATCAGGAGCAGAACAGAAGATAACCAGCACTTTAAACTGTGCCCGGAAATAATCTAGAATCCAGTAAAAATGAAAAGAGAAAAGATGTCCAGCAATGCAGAATTTGACACATAACCGATGATCTCTCAATGTCCCCACAAAAACAGAAGTAATTTCATATATTTTTTTCATTAATCCCAAAGTGGCTTTCACAGGACTTACAGTTAATTTTCCACAAGATGATCAGAACTGGGTAAGATGGAAAGAAATTGAAACAGTACATCGAAAGCTGAGGAGGTATCCTTCTTTTTACCTCTTATTCCTTTAGGTATGGCTGCCTGTGCGTAATGCAATGTTTAGCAGTTTTAACTCCAGGTAATGACTTTACCTGAGTCCAATTAGTTATCAGTCCAATTTCAGTGTGTCATGATCTCTTTGGAAGCTAGCCAGAACACAATAAAATCCTATATTGCACCCTTTTAGTATCGAGATTGCCGAAGAATGTTTCAAAGTTCACCTGAATCTTCTGCTAAGTTTGTTTCAGTTTAAGCTAAGCTAAGCAGGTATTGCTGGCAACTCTTTTCTAATACCAACAAAATGTCACAAGCAATGTTCTTCGGTTCTTGCTCTTTGGTCTGAACCAATGGCTTTAACCATCGTATATCCTTTGCATTATAAGGAAGGCAGGAGCCTAATAAAAGCTCAGTCTGGATTTCTGGGTAAAAATGCTTCCTTTCCATTCAGTAAGCAGACTTCCTCTGTGTATGGCTCAGAATATAGGCAGTATGGTAGCTTTGTAATCTTATCTGGACAAATATTTAATTTAGATGGTAGCAGGGACCCCTTACTGTTAAGCTGTGTGTGTGGAAGGCTCAACTCTGGCACATAGGTCATTATGAATTTTACTTATTTGCCTCTGTGTGTGTGTGTGTGTGTGTGTTTAAGAAACACAATGTGTATGTATGTGTGTTCCTTCAAGTTGCTGGTTGGCTTTTGGTGATTTCATTAATTTCATAAGGCTTCCTCAGGCAAGGAATACTTAGAGGTGGTCTGCCATTGCCCTCTTTTGAAATATAGCATATAGCCCCTGGTATTCTTTGAAAGTCCTCCATCTAAGTGCTCATACCCTTCAACATTTCACAGATGAAGCTTGGGACGCGGGTATTCAAGTATATCACAGTGCAGCCAAGGTGGAAAAGATATTAATAAAGAAGAATACTCAAGCTAGGAGAGGCTTCAGCAGTTTGGCTTTGCCTGAGCTGACTGGGAAGGATAGGATTCCATCCCCTCTCCTTTCCCTGCAGCTGATTTAGGCCCCCATCTTAGGGACATAACTTTGCTGTATGAGAGACACCAGCAAATCTACCTGGGAGCATTTCAGATGGAGAAACATTAACATTGGCCTTTGTGAAAAATCAACGATAATTAACAACAGTCAAATTCTTTAATGCTCCGCTAGATGAAACGGCCCAACATATTCTATACTCAATGAGCTTGGTGAGCAAGATGAGTATGAATGAGCAAACACAAACAGACAGACAGGGTAAGAACTAAGGGCTGATGACCGCTATCTGTTCTGGTATCTATACTAAAAAGATTGAACTGACTGAGAAGCACTTCTAGAAACCAAACAGTAGTCCACCGTACTAGATCCGCATAAGTTGGAAAAAGTAAATTTGCCCATACAGTCTTCAGAGACTACATTGTTTAAGAATAATTAATCCAACCTAAGTTGCAGTTGGGACAAACAGAAACCAGCAAAATTCAGCCTCATATCTTTCGCATTTCTAATGGGGAAGAATCTGTCCCTCCTTTAGTTCACTTAAAATGGGATATTTGGCTTCTGACTCAGTATCATTAGGTCCAATCCTGGAATTTAGATCTCCCATAATGTATATGTAAGCAGGGAACTTTAGAGAAAAAAAATCATCCTCAACTTTGAGGCAGGTATTGTCTATCTGAGCTTTAAAGTTAAATGGGGAAATATAAATGTTAACAATAATTCTTTTAGAATTTAATTTTAGAAAAATGCCAAATGCTAGATGTTCACACTTAATCAGAATGGTTACCTTACTAATAAATGAGGCTGATACCAAATGCCATCTCTAGGGCATACTTTCCTATTTACTTGAATCGTTTCAGCAAAGCAATTTAGGGCAATAGTATCAATAGCCCAAGTTTCCTGCAACAATATTACATCAAAAGAATATACTGGCAAATGAACTACCCCTGCTTTTATTTGTCCATCCTGAAACATTCCAGGAGACTATGCAGGAATCTTCCTGGGGCCATAGGCATCCTACCGGACTAATCAGGTCTGAAAACCCCTCTTCATCTCTTCTGATATACCCATTCCCAGGAGCTTTGGTTTCAGAGGGCATTAGAACTATTTGGGAATCACAAACAGTATAATGTTGGCGGATAGGGATGGCTTCTGCAAGCTAAGAAAGATAGGATTAGTCCTAACTATTGTAGGCTGAAAACTGGAATGGGAAGAAGTTATAGTTTTCCTATGGGTTGTTGGTTTTGATTCAGGAGAGTAACTGTGTTCCTGAGCCATGAGATATACTTTCCCAGGGATATCTTGAACAAATGTAATTAAATCTTAGACTTCTGATTTGTCCTTGAATGCCAAATCCATGTGATAATCACATGACAGGGATACTTCAAACCTGGATTGATGTGTAGTATGGCATAACTCAGGCTCAGCAACTGACAATTTAGAAAATTTTAACTCAAACTGGAGTTCTCTTTGAGCAATTGAACATAACTTAGAAAATCTATCAATAAAAAGTTCTTCTGTAGCAGCAGTGTCATCTATTTGTGCCACAGACTTAAGTGAAGGCTCTATACAAATAGTCAGTTTGATAGGACCATTGTGATGTTGGCAAGAAAGAGCTGGGCATTGCTTAAGCAGAATTAATAGTCTGATACAGTACTCCTTAAAGAGCTGTGCTGGAGAAACACCAAAAGCTTGCAGGTATGTTGCAGGTATGTTGTTTTCCCCATTAATCGATTTGAGGTTAATGGATCCGGTGAAGCTAAGGAGAACCGTAAAGTATTGTGAGAATGAAAATAATAATTCAACAGAGTAAATTGGAGAATCTGATATTCAAAATTTGTTTAAGATTCCAATTAGCTCTAGACACTGAGTTCTAGGAAGGCATTTATCTATTTTTTTAACTATGCTATTTTAACTATGATATTTAATTATGATAGTATTTTGAATGGTTTTGTGTTTTTAGTGTATTTTAGTGTATTTTAATCAAAATGTGTTTTTAATTGCATTTTAACCTCTCTTGTACCCTGAGCATTAAGGAGAAGAGGGCAAGAAATAATAATGATGATGATGATAATAATAGTTGGATACACATTTATCACTACTTGAAAAGCTTGTAATAGCAAGCAACAGTCTCTCTGCTTTGCTATCATATTTTCTGAGTCTTTAGAATTAGAGCAGGAATTAAAGCTTCTGTTTGGATAATGAGGAGAACCATTAGATTGATCTGAGGAAGACGGCAAAGGATTATCCAAGCTACATGAGTCTGAATACTTCTGTGAAACCAGAGATACCAGATTTATTAAAGATCTCAGCACCTTATCTAATTGAGAACCAGTATATTGTAGTGTTTGTACAGTTAATATACACTGCTCTGCTAATAGTTTGATATAAAGTGCATTAGATAAGAGATTTTCCACTGCAGCAGAATCTGTTTGTGTTAAAACATGATTGCCACCTGGTTCAAGCTCTGTCTCCTCTGCTAAAGGTGAAAACCTATTTGTCATTGAAATTTCAAATGCAGTTGGGTGGGTGAGTTTCTGCACTGCAATAAAATAATCCAACTTGCTTTGTTTATACTGGGGTTGATTGCTTGCTTGTATGGGTGAGTTGCTGCTTTTCCTCCTTTTTGTCATGTTAATGATTGTTCAAAAAGCAGACCTGGTTGTTACACCCAAGAGCAAGCTTCTTTGTCAACATGAAGAGTCTGTTATTCACAGAAAGAGTAGAGGCAAAGCATTGAATGGTAGCAACGCTGCTTGCAAGCAATGGTTTCCTGGCTATCAAGAAGCAGCTTCCAAGGTGCTATCAGTGCAAACCAAATGGTCAGTTACTAAAACAATTATTCTGCACAAATAGAGTTTTAAAAAAGGGAATAAAGGGTTAAATATATAAAACTCTTAGTAAAAGACTATTGACTAGTTAAAATTGTGGGATATAAAACAAAAAAACCCCTAACAATACAGTAAAATAAACTGCAGAGGTCTTGGCAGAGCTATCACTCCTGCTGCCATCTTGGATCTTCCCTGCTACTCTCCTAGGCCCATACTCCACATTGGCACCATCCTGGCATGGGTACGCATCACTGCTGCTCTGTGACGTGTGCTGTCACATGATGTTATTGCAGTCCACTGGCTGTCGCATCCCCAGCCATTGCGATAGTGCTGTAAACCATTACGAGAAAAAAAAAAAGCCAGCAATGGCCTCCCTTCTTGCAACAATCCTGTTGGCTGTGGGCATGCGGGAAGGGCGGAAGCACTATCAAGTGCTTCCTTCTGCAATAAAGCTCAGGAAGAGGCTGGTGGTATTGCAAAAGGAAGGAGTGTGTCCCGAACACTACCCATTCGTTGGCAGTCGACTGGTGCAGTGGGGAGCATTTGGCTCCTGAACCAATGCCAGCAATGGCATTGTGATGGGATGACGTGGGATCGCAACATACTGCAATAAGGGCCCTAGTCTCTGGAGCAGCAGAAACAAGCTTGCACCATCTGCCATACGACATACTTTCAAATATTTAAACATGGCTATCATGTCACCTCTTAACCTTCTTGTAAGGGTTTGGGTCAGTGACTAAGTCCTTGCAGGATTCTGCCTGCAAGAAGCCTGACCTTGACCCTGTCCTTCACAGAATCCAGCCTGGTACCTCAGACCCATCTGGCTGCTTAGATGCAGGACAGCTGGAGCAACCAGGTACCAGCTGTATAAGGGCTGGGTTCATTCTGCAGCCTTTGTCATAGCAACATGGTCTTGTGTGTTGCCTCTCTGGATGCTGCTGTATTCCTGACCTTGCTGACCCCTGGACTCTGATCTCTGGCCTTTCTCCTGAACCTACCTCTTTTCTTTGGCCCTTTGGACTCTTGACTCCATGTAGACCTCTGTTGCCTTGAACTTGTTGGATTGTGACCCTTGGCCTCTTGACTTGGTGTCTGTTCCCTGTCTCAGCCTTGGTGCCTGTATCTGGTAAACCTTGCTGCCCATGCCCTGGACCTTGACACTTCTCATCTCCAGGTTAAACATCACCACCACCATTGCCACAGTTGAGTGGTGGAAAAGATCACACTTGGATGGACACTGGAAGTCAAAATAGAAAAGGGAAAAGGGAATGGGGAGCAGAGAGCTGGCCAAAGCTAGGTGTTCATCACACATATCCCCTGAATCCTCCCCTCAATATAACAGGTGAAAGGTCCATACTGGAAGAAGGAGATCAGAGTGTCCCTCAAGAAATTCTGGAATGAAATAACCCCTATGGCAATGGCAACCACAGGGGTACCATGTGTATCATTTGGATCACATCACAGTGAACTTCAAAGTCCTGTGATCAACAGTCCCATCAAGTATGGGATATTAACAACCATTGGGATTTCTCTGTACAGTCAGCCTGTTACCCTGATCTCTGGGGGTCCCGGGAGGGACACCTAAATAACCAAACAACAACACAACTTTGGGGAAAACTAGCTGGAACACTCACTAGAGCTAGCGAGAGGCAGGGTAACTTAGCAGGATCTTGCAACCCAGCGTCTACAGGGTCAGGTCAGTCAAGCAGTCAGACGGTTTAAAGTAATAAAAATGATGTTTTATTAAATACAGACAAATGTAGAGACACCACAGTCACACAGCTAACTAAAAAATCAGAGATTGACTTGGAATAGGGATTTTTAAGAGGGAAATGGGTGATATGACACCTGTCTCGTAGTCCTGGAGAGGTTTGGAAATTGAGTTTGTTGGTATGGAGTCTCAGTACGTGGAACTGAGGTGAACGCTCACCAGGCAAAGCGGCAGTAAGATTGTCTGGGACTCAGGAGAGATCTGAGGAGGGTCTCAGAATCAGGGGTTTTTATAGGGTGAATTGTGACTGCAGGCCATACCTTACTCGGTGAGAACAATGCGTTTTGGGTACGGGACAAAGCTTTGGAAAGGTCAGAAGTTAGCATGATTGACTTAGGGCCGAATTAACAATAGTGTGGCCAGTATGCAAATGCGGAGTGCTTAGTACAGCTTTGTCAGGTTGCCTGCTCGGGGCAGGGAGGCTTTGTTAGTATCGCGCATATACAATGAGGTGTTTGCTGGAAAGGTCCCTGGTCTGGGCTGCCTGGGTGGAGAATGGAATGTCCAGCAATTATCGGCCGTGCCTATTTACATGCTTGTCTGGAGGCCTTGCAAACACGTGGAGCGGGGTGGCAGAAGAAAACCGAACAGTTTGATATCAAAGTGATATCGAGTGCTATCTCCGGGTAGGCCTAGACCGCAGTAACAATCCCTCCACATTTGCAGGTATGACTTCCATGGATTTGATTGTTTGTGAGTTTCTTCAATCCCTGTCCCCTCAACTCCGTGCTTCTTTTCTGGAAGAACCTTCCTTCTCAATAATTTCTGGGAAAGTAGAACTATAAAGGTAAGAGAAGGTTGGGCCCAGGGAGGCACCAGCACTTCCAGCTCCCAGTCAATTGCCACAATGAAGGCAGGACAAGCTGTTCCACCTGATAACTTGTTTATGCAGCTTGTTTATGATGCTCCCTTTCCCATGTGTTAGATATTGCAACCCACTTCAAATAGTACTTGAGTTCCTCAGAGACATGATTCATCACATGTCCATATCTCTTTGAATGGAACAGAAAAAGATGGTGAAGTATATGGGATGGCCAGTGAAAATTTTGCTGCCTCTTTTTCATCTCTACCTTCTGCTGGGGATATGTGGTATGTACACTCTTTTTTAGGGGTGCAGAACACATAAAACAGGTAAGTACAAGGTCGAACATGTACATCCACTGCTGTGCCTCTTAGATCAGCAGTTCTTAACTTTTCCTTTACGAAGGATCCCCTGCAATTATAATTTGCTGCTGGGGACCCCCAAGACTTAACCCAAGATTTAAATATGTAAATTTAGATTTAAATATTTAGATATCTAAATTTAGATTTAGGATTCAAATCCCTGCTCAGACACTGGGTGACCCTGGGCATGGCCCACTCTCTCAGTCTCAGAGGAAACTAAAGGCAATCCCCTTCTGAACAAGTCTTGCCAAAAAACTCTGTGATAGGTTTACTTTAGGGTTGCCATAACTCAAAAGCAACTTGAAGGCACACACAAACAAAATGCAGCTAATAGGGGAAGGTTCTTTCTAGCCATCATGTCTCCCCTTTGAAAATTGACTAATGGTGACCATAAGGCAAACCTATCATGAGTATTTTCTTGGCAAGATTTGTTGCCTTTGCCTTTTTCTGAGGTTGAGAGAATGTGACTTGCGTGAGGTAACCCGATGCATTTCCATGGCTGAGTGGGAATTCAGACCCTTGTCTCCAGAGTCAAGAGTTTGGGCACATGGACATACCTGCTGCTGTGTTCCTTTTGTTGGGGGGGTATGTTTGCAGCCACACAAACTGCTTGCTTGTTTGCAAACAAGGGAGCAATTTCAGCCCCCACAACACCCTTACTGCTATGTCCCAGTTCCTGCTGCTGTTGGTGTCCAGCAGCATTGCACAGCACTACAAATCCCAAGTTTCTATAGGATGATGCCAGAACATTTAAAGTAAGATGAAATCGGATAGTATAGACACACTTTCTGTCATGATATGCTGAGGTAACTTTACACTCATCTAGCATTCAATAGGATCTCTGACAGTATTAGTAGCAGAACCCCAAATCTCTTCCCTGGTCCTGTACTGTCCAACATTTTACATAATTGTCATGTTTTTACTATCACACCATAATTCCCATCTCTTCATGTCACCATCTACCTTGCTATTAACATATTTTAAAGCAACTTTTCAGTCTATGGTATCCCATTATCTATGTACTTCAAGAGTCTTCTCCTGAACTCCACAAGGATGCCTACAGGGATGAATGTGGTTGCATGGATGTGATTGTGGGATCTGGGTTACTGTTGTTGTTTTTTTTGTAAATCTCAAGTATCTGTCATTAGATGAATTAGAATGTATAGGGAAAGCCCAGATGATACTGTGTGGTGACAGTTCATAATGGGGACCAGGTTTACATCTAACTCTAGACATCAATGCCCAAAACTCTGGCCTAATTTTTGGACCTTTTAGGTATAGGTATTTCTCTCATTGCTTCTTTCTTCTTCTTCTCCTCCTCCTCCTCCTCCTCCTCCCCCTTCCCCCTCCTCCTCCTCCTCCTCCTCCTCTTCCTCTTCCTCTTCTTCCTCAAGGGATGAGTAACACCTGGCTTGATGCAGGACTCAAAAGATTGCCTACTTTTTTCTTCGTTCTAACAAAGTTGCCCAAAGGTGGATTTTTTTTCTTTTCTTCTCATGGACCAGCATAACTATCTATGTTATTAGGTGGCTATCATTGTGACCAAAAGCAAAGCAAAACAGAAGGAACAGGAACATCCAATGAACCTGGCTTGAAAGAGAAACTAAGGCCCTTTCTGCATGCAGTTATTAAAGCGGGCCAATGTGTCTTGCCACGGAGGTCTTCTGCATGTTGGAATGGACTAGGTTTGGTTTATTTATCTTCGTTCAGCACGTATTTCCACCTAATTCAACCCCCTTGTAGTGGTAAAGCACACTATTTGAAAACCAGAAGAAATCGGTTTTCCAATTTTCCAGATCTATCCTATTCATACTTTCACAGTGGTGGAGGCACGCACATTTGTGCCAATGCGAATTGGTGGTCAGAGGAGGGTTCATGGGAAGGGCGGGGGGGTTAGTATGGACTCACGCATGTATGCAATGATGTACTAAACCATGCAAAAAAACAAACAAAAGAGCCAATCACAGCTGACGGGGCGGGGTGAGGGGAGTAGCGGGAGTGGCCACTGCAGAAGCAATGTGGATTCATGAACTCACACTCCTCTGAATCAGAATGGAACATACGCAGTAGCTGTGTGGAAGGAAATGAGGGAAAGTCTGCCTAGTTTCGAGCCCAGAAAATCTGGTAAGAAACGGCACGAACCGATTGACCAGTCTCATGTGGCAGGGCCTATGTCTCAGGATGCATTTTAAATACGTGGTTTTATTTTACAAATTAGGCCCATATATTTCAGTCGTGAAATATGTGTATGGCCTTCTTCAAGGGACTGTTAAAAGAAAAAAAAAGGTGGGGGGAATACAAATGCATTAAGAATTATTAGTGCTGTAACCATAATATTATAATGAGGAGATACAAAAGCTATATGTGCACATATATCTCACATTTTATTAGGAAATAAATTACAATAATTAAAAATAATATACTGAACCAGATACAGTTACAGACATGTAAAACAACACTCTCTCTAAGCTTACAAAGCAATTTGAAAACCAACCTTGCAAGGATGTGAAAAAAGGAAGTCTCTAAAGACTGGGTCTGGCAACTGATAGCTCCAAGCTTAGGAGTCTAAGCATTGCACTTTTGCATTTTCTCCCTCTCTCTGTATCAAGGTTGTTCTAGTCATAGCAACTGGAGGGCAGAGAGGGAGTTTAAGGAGGGTGTTAATGACCTTAATGTTAATCTAGAGAGGTATGTTTGAGGCACCAGTTGTTCCATACCCCCTCAACAGTTGTTCTAATTTGCAGAGGTGTATCAAGGGTGCAGCAGCTGGGGTGCATGCCCTGTGTGTCAATGCAAGGGGGGTGCAAAAAGCCAACCCCCACCCGCCTGGCCTGGCTTGGCCTGGTGCCACCCCCACCCCTGCTGGGGTTGCTCCTGGCCAGAGGTGGAGGTGGCAGCAGCGGCCACCCACCCGGGCCTGGCCTGCCGCTGCCCCCCTGCCCCCCGAGTCTTCCTCGACCCAGGGCAGCAGCAGTGGGAGAAGCAGCACCTAGGAGTACAACTTCCATGCTTGCCCTAGGTGCTGTTGACCCTAGATACGTCACATAGGAACAGTCTTGATTAGTTGTCTGTCATCTCACTTCTCCAGCTGCTTTTAAAATGCCTCAGGTTCTCTCTCCTCCTTCCACTTCCCCCTTTGTCTTCAGCTTCTTTCAACTTCTTCAAGCTGAGTTCAAAGCACAAAACTAGTTTGTACTCAACTCAGCAGGGGGGAAGAAGAGGAGAGGTGGGGGCAGAATCTTGCCCTTCTCAATAGTCTCAGGCAAAAGGGAACTGCTGCAGCCTCTTGTGTGTTCTTCCTCATTAATAAATTTTGTCATCCTGACCACATTCTGATGTTGCTTGACTAATTATTTCCAAGTTCAATGGGAACTCAGTAGACCGATCCCGAGATAAGTGAACAGAAGCCTTTCCAAGTCTGCCACCTTCCAGATGTGCTGGACTACAATTTCCATCAACCCTAGTCAGCCTGTGCATCTGAATCCAACACATCTGAAGGACACTGGGTTGGAGACGGTAGCCTAAGAGGATGCTCCCAATTATTTGAAAATATTCAGAAAGTAGAGATGCTCCAGCTATTTGCCAACTTGTAGCAAGATTCATCCTTACATCTCCACTCGACTCAGTAGATGCGTTCCACAGAATGACATGTAAAATTACAAAATAAATTGTTTCTTCAAAGGCACTGACCAAAAATATCAGTCTGAGTTACAAATCCAACAGGAAGTCAGTCCACTGATCCATTTTTAGTATAGCAACCAAAAGCCTTTCAGTTGACAGTGAAGCTCCACTCCCAACATTCATTGAGGTAAACCACCCATTAAATTGTTTTAAAAAAATTGGAGAGTGCAAATACACCGGCATTCTGGATAGATCTGAATTCAGTATGACCACCTGCACTTAGAGTAAGAATATTGCACCTAGTCAGCTGGTGGCCTGAAGGCAGAGTGTCTCATAAGAGGACTAATACAAGAGCTGAGTTTTTCACTGGAGCAACAGTGCAAGAGATACTAAAATGAGTGTCATACTGGGGGTTTTGGGCAACCCTCCATTAATCTTGGCTTGGATCCAATCAGCGTAGAAAGGGATGGAAGCATAGACACCAGGGAGGTTGGGTTCACCACAGCCTTTCCCCCAACTCACAACTCCAGCCTGGATCCAGACTCCATCATGATTGCAAACCAAGGGTCCTCCTGAATCACCCTGTGGAGAGAGATTGTGAAAAGAGACTGGAGTTAGTGCATGGTTGTGGGAAAGCTGCTGCAATTAGATTTGGAAGACCAGGTAGATGTAGGTGTTGGAATACAGTTCAAATCTAGTGCAGTCATAATGTATATTTGGATTATTTTGTGTTCATCATTTCCCTTGAGATATATTTCCTATATGGATGTAGCTTATTGGGTTCGATCTGTTTGACACACCCTACTATCAAAGTTAAAAGTTCTTTGAAAGGCAGGTGTAGTTAGAACATATATGAGTTCATATATGCGCTCTGAGAGCACTCCTAGTAATAGGTTCCACACGCATGGGTTTCCTCTATCCCTGCAGACAACAACACCATGAAGAACAAATTCTGGAGCAACCTACCTGGCAGGAATCTTTGCCACCTTCCAAGTGTCCAGCACAGATCATATCAGACTTGACAGGATTATGCTCCACATCATTAAGTTTAGCTCTGTTAAAGAGTGTGTTGCATTCATCTCGGTCTATGAGTGGCACCTCCAATTGCTGAAGGGTTTGTGGGGGCTTCAGTGGCACTGTAAAGGGAAGAAAGCCTATTGTTTCTGGAACTGAGGACCAGGAGATTTAGAGGGCATTAATATTTCCATAATTCTATCCGTGAGCTCATTGGAGAAGAATGCTCAATGTACTGTAGGCACACATGTACCATCTTTTCTCCCAAACCAAATTCAGGAGGAAACTTAATTTTTCTGCTCTATTTCAGGAGAAGCTACAGTTAACAAGCACTGATTGGTTGCTCCATGCGACAAATGCTAAAATAAGACTTCCCCTTGCTTCTTGGCATTCCTTTTCTGTCAGTCACAAAACAGCCTTCACAACTTCCAAGAGCAGTTTTTAGTTTCCAGAAATTCCCATGCTCCATGCAGGGGCTGCTAAGAATATGGAGCAGGGATGCATATGGAAGCTCACAGGGCCTTGGTGGCCATCCACATGGTGATAGCTATGGGGATATACATGGAAAAGTTACATCTGGAGTGGAGAACATGAATGAGGAAACTGTTCTCAGTTTAGACGGTCTAACATGTATTCTTGTCCTTGACTGAATGGGTTTGAGCATTCCTCCCTTTCCTCACCTCCTGGTTGAATTGTTCCCCATCCAGTGACCCAACATCTTTCTGTTGTGGAGAATTGCAATGAGGATTTTGGCAGGGAGACAGGGAGGATGGCCTTAGAGTAGTTCACTGGGGAACTGAGTGCCACTAAAGCAATGTCCCCACTGGAGCCCTCCTCGCCGGTGAAGTCGGGGTGGAGGATGATCTGTTGAACAGTAGATGTCACAGCATTCTTTGAAACGTTTGAGAGTTGGTAAGCACCTAGCCGGACAGTAATATGCTTTGTGTAGTTAGTGCTCCTGTAAGCATAAAAGCAAGAGGAAAACATAACAAGAGGTTGAACAACTGGGCTTGTTAGAAGTGGAGTGCAATGATGGATACACTCAGTACTGTTCCCTGTCACCCTCCAGGAGCATGACACTATGGGATTCCCTGTGTAACTACACTGATAGAGCTTTGCTTCAAAGAGGAACTTGGCCACAGTGTCCAACAGCATGCTGTGAACACTGGCTTTGTTGATACCAAGGCATGTTGTAGTTTATTACTAGGTGGAGAGGGCTACATCCAATACTGGACTTTATTCAATGAAAAACAAAATCCAATGTGAGTGTGGGTTGATGGATGCCACATGCATCTAACATAAACAGTGCCTAGGGCAAGCGTGGAACTTGCGCCCCTACCTTTTTAACTCTATCCCCACTTTCTACCCCTACATGCAGGGATTTTTTGTGCCTCCCTAGCATTGGCGCCCAGGGCATGTACCCTACTTGCCCCACCCTAGATATGCCTCTGCACACCCCTCCCTTTTCTGGTTCCCCCCAAGCACATTAATAACCCATTCCAGGGAACTGTATAAATCTTTTGAACTGATTTTGGGGGCTCTGAAGACAGCAAAGTTGAGAAACAACATTTCAATGCTACCACCAGCGTCATACTGTATTTCAGCCAGAGTTTTTCGTTGTTCTTATAGCTGCCTCTGTGTAAAAACTTGTCAGAACTTTACAGCCCCACCTGTTGGAGACTTACCAAGGGAAGCAATGAGCTGCTGACAGCACCCACTGGTGGGCGATGAGGGTACCTCCGCAAAGATGAAAATTATGTAGTGAAATGCTGGCTTGCCAGGGCCAGGCCCCATCTGAGGCTGGTTGGCCCCCAACAATAGGTTGGGGATTTACTGGCTTTCCACAGACTGTGGAGAAGGGAGAATAAATGAGGGATGCATCAGAATGAGTGGTATTAATCACAAAATGGAAATCTTACAAGGCAAGAAGTGCCAAAACATCGCAGGAAACAAAATCTTTCAGCGTGGATCCACTTGCAAATATTTTTGTATGAAGTTCGAAAGTCATTTATTTGAAGTTATTCATTTTCCACATTTTGGGGGGGAAGGGGATAGGAGATGGCATTGTGTTGAATCTGGAAAGCTGATATTGCTTACCCGCCAATTGTCCCAATTTGGCAGTCATGATTATTCCTCTGTTGCCCCACCATTTCAGCTGCTTTTAAAATGTCCTGGCTTCTCTCTTATTTTTCCACTGCAAGTGGAACTCAAAAATGCAAAAGTAGTTTGTATTCAATTACATCAACTGTGGAGAGAGGCGAGAAAGCAACAGAATCTTGCCCTTCCAAGAGGCTCAGGCAAAAGCAAACTGCTGCAGTCTCTCCTAGCTGGTGTTTTTTTCCTCATTAATAACTTTTGTCACCTTGATGACACTCTGATGTTGCTTGCCTGGAAACGGTGCAGTTTTGAAATACTGGAGATATGATATTTAGCAGTCATTGACTGGAGTTTATTGGTAACATTCATGCTTGTAATTTAGAGCTGCATGTGTGTATGTCTTTTTTGGACATTCTGCAAGCAGCAATTAATTAGTTCCTTGTGCAACAGCTGCTCCCCCCAATGATAATAATAAACCCTGAGGTATTCCCATAGCCTTTTACCAGATGGAGGTAGGGAGAGGAAAAGTGTAGGTAATTAGGCAGCGTCTGTCCCAGCTGTGTTTCTGTGAGCAGGGAAGAGGAAAGAAATAGCTCTTTTGGATGTTCAACAAGTAGCTGTAGATCTGGAAGAGCATTTTTATTTCTTTTCACTTGTTTGTAGCTGGGTGTTATCTGGTCACCTCCCCATTCCCTTCAGCAAATAAACTGTCAGTATAAACCAAAGCAAACCAAATGCAAAACAAAAAAAGAACGTCACTGGCCACAATGCTATATCATAGTATACATTGCATAGCTCTATGCCTACATGGTTAGGCAGCACAGATGCTATGGAACCTTCCTAGTGAGTTGAAAAGAGGCATATCAGGGTGCTGGCAAGAGTGCCCCAATGCACACTGAGGTCTACCGTTATGTTTCAGTACTTCCTTGTTCCATTTACCATTGGGAGTGACCAAGGTGCATCGGCACCCAATGCACTTAGGTTCTGACGTGCAAAACAAACTTCACTGGTTCCCCTATATAGTAAATCTGTGGCAGGCCCTTGCCGAATAAGGTCATTGCAAACTTGTTCAATTCTGTTTCCCACTGATATAAGTCTACTTGTTGTTTTTGTGTGCCTTCAAGTTGTTTCTGACTTATGGTGGACCTATCATGAAGTTTCTAGAGGCTGAGCGTGTGTGATGGGCCAAAGGTCACCCAATGGGTTTCCATGACTGAGTGAGGAATTGATGGGGGACACGTGGATGGGGGACACGTGGCTGGATAGCAGTACGTGTGAAAGGGATCTAGGAGTCTTCATAGACCACAAGCTGAACATGAGTCAGCAGTGTGATGCAGCAACCAAGAAAGCCAATGCAATTCTCGGCTGCATCAATAGGAGTATGGTGTCTAGATCGAGGGAGGTACTGGTAACACTCTACTCTGCTTTGGTTAGACCCCATCTTGAATACTGTGTCCAGTTCTGGGCACCCCAATTCAAGAAGGATATTGACAAGCTGGAGCAAGTCCAGAGGAGGGCGACCAAAATGATGAGAGGCCTGGAAGCCATGCCCTATGAGGATAGACTTAAAGAGCTGGGTATGTTTAGTCTGCAGAAGAGAAGGTTAAAAGGGGACATGATAGCCATGTTTAAATATTTGAAGGGATGCCATGTAGAGGAAGGAGAGGGCTTGTTTTTCTGCTGCTCCAGAGACCAGGACAAGGAGCAATGGATTCAAGCTGCAGGAAAGGAGATTCCACCTGAACCTCAGGAAGAACTTCCTGACAGTCAGGGCTGTCCGGCAGTGGAATATGCTGCCTCGGAGTGTAGTGGAGTCTCCTTCCTTGGAGGTTTTTAAGCAGAGGCTTGATGGCCATCTGTCGGGATTGCTTTGAGGATGTTCCTGCATGGCAGAGAGGTGGACTGGATGGCCTGTGTGGTCTCTTCCAACTCTAGATTTCTATGAACCTTGGTCTTCAGGATCATAGTCCAATACTCAGACCATTCACACAATACTGGCTCCTATGTAGATGTAAATCTCATACTGAATTTTGTGTTTCCCCTTCTCCCATTTAACTAGCCACTCTTCCATCACTCTCCCAATTCCAGTTGTTTTATAAGTCAGCCCTACTGTTAGGCAGAATGAGGTGGCCATCTCAGATAATCAGTTTCAGGTGGCATTGAAATGCAGGAAATTCTTATTTATTTTATTTATATTAATGGGGTGTGATCCAGGCTGAGTCAGACTTAGAGCAGATTCATTGAAATCGTAGAGGAAAGGAAGTAGTGACTCACTAAAGTCCTACTTATTTCAAAGTTCTGCTTAAAGTCTGGGGATCAAACCTATTGTATTTTTTACTTCCAGGGAGGGGAGAGGTGCTCGTGATATTTTTCTGCCCCAGATACTGGATTAACTTGATCAACCTTTGGCACGATGAACCTTGACTTTGGCAGGGTGGTGCCCTATGGTGCTTAACCTCAGGCAGCAAGAGGTCTTGGGCTGGCCTAGTGAGATGACTCTAATGGGTTCTCATTCCTTTGGAATGTCCCTTTTCAGTTACATACAATTGCTAACTAAATACAGTTTAGATTCATCCACTAAAGGAAGTGATTGATTAATATATACACCTGAAATTTTAAGGTTTTGAAAATTAAGCAACTGGGATTTTGAAATAAAGGAACCCACACTCAGTCTTGCAGAAGGTAGGAGTCTGCTTTTTAGTCTTAGTACTCCATTTCTTTTATCAGGATAAGAATCAATCTGTGGCTTTTCCTGTTTTACTGATTAGAGATCTAGCCAGCCAGAAAAGTGACACTTGGTGGTGGTTGGTGTGCTGTGGTAATTGGAAATAGAAAGTGTCCTGTATGGAAAAGGACTGGTTTGGAAAAGTGATTTCTGGACTACAATCCCCAAATTCATCCATGAGCATGGCTACTGTTTATGCTGGCTGGGGATCCTGGGAACTGTAGTCCAATAAATATTTTTTCTAAGCTCTGTATTACGGTCATGTTTAGAACTAGAAATATTTTTCCTCCCAGATAAACTGAGGCAACCCAGAAGGATGGATGAGATGGGTTCCCCTGCCATGACAGCACATGGCTTGGCTCCCTTCCTTCTACAACCCTGGACAGCTAAGCCACACTCTTCCTGGAACTTTGCAGCCACATCTGAGGTGGAATATTCCATTTATTTGCCTCCACAAAATATCTGAATTGGCTCATTATGGGTTCTAACATCTCCGGTGACTATTAACATAAGGTACATTGAGCAGGTTGACAGAAATGGTCTGGATGATCTCTTCATTTTTAACAGGTAGTTATGAGAGTGGGCAGGGTAGAATGCGTGCTGTACAGAAAACTGACAGAGAGGTTTTTCTCTCTCTGTTTTAATACTAGAAAACAAGGTTGTCTAGTGGGAGAATCAAGGTAGGAAACAAAGTGCTTCTTGACACAAATCTATACAGTGTATCTATACTGCACAACTATAGCAGTCTGATACCACTTTAACTGCTGTGCCTTCATTCTATAGAACCCTGGGATTTGTAATTTTGAGAGGTACTTAGATATCTATGCTACAGAGCTCTAATCAGTTCCCTTAAACTAGAAATGGAACTCTTGAGCAGAGAATTCTAGGTACCTCACCAAACAATGAATCCCAGGATTCTGTAGGATGGAACCATGACAGTTAAAGTGGTATTATGCTGCTGTAACTGCGTAGTTACAGCAGTTCATAGATGAGCCACAAGATACAATGATAGCCATGTGGATAGTTTTAAAAGGGAACTAGACCAATCCATGGAGAATAAGGCTATCTATCAACTAGTCAAGATGGCTTTCCACCTATCTGTCTGCCAGCAGAAAAGACACTAAAGGAGACTAGCAACAATACCAAGTGTAGACAAGTGTAATTCAAATATTATAACAGCGTAAAGTACATTAAAAAAAGAACGATCCCTTTCAGTTAAAACCCACCTGGATAGCAAAGGCCTGTTTATAATACAATTGATCCTTCACATTTGTGGGTTTGACTCACAAATCCACAAATGTAGGTTTGATTATTTGCAAATTTCTTCAACCCCTACCTTCCATCACCTCAGGTGCTTCTTTCCCAGGGGAACTTTCCCTCTCGGCAGCTCCTATCAGGCTGCAGAGCCCTTTAAAAACCAACTTCTGGTCTTCCTCCTCCTCCACCACCAGCCACTCTCTGGCCAGCTAAGGATGGCTTGCAGCTCAATTTTTCAGAACCACAAACCATCTCCTGATACTCTGTTACTCACTGGTACACCATATCCTGGGGTCTACAATTTTAATATTAAATGTGATTCAACATGCCAGAGAGGTCACCCGGTTGAGCACATAGGCAGCAATGGTCGAACGACTGAGAACCAGGTCAGGCCAGTAAAATCCCCCATCATGTAGCCCCAGGAGACCTCAAACCCACAGTAAACAAAGACTCCTCAACCATTGAGGAGCCAACTTGAAGACATTAGCGTTTTATCCCCAAGTTGAGAACCAATATCAGAAAATCATATCAGGCAAGGACCATCTACATTAACACCACAACCCAATGTAACCAACAATCCTGAAACACTGGCAACACCTCATAATCCCATCATGCAAAAGAAGTTGCCATTGTGGAGCTTCTTTTCCTTTGCAATGCCTATTGTTCTCCCTGGGGAAAGGATTTACCCTCAAGGTATGTTTTCCCCTACAAATAGTCCTAGTTTTTGAGAGTTCCTTTGGATAACTCCAGATCACGCCAACAGACTGTTTCTCGACTGTGAGTTGAGTAATCCCCTCAGCTCTCTTTTTGCTGAGCTCTACTTGTTTGCTGTTCTCCCAGACCAAGGACTTCAGGAAAAGGTGCAGTGTCACCCCATCTACAATCCCTTCACTACTTCCCTTATTCAGTTTCCACTCTTTTGCTTCTTAATAGATCTTGAGTGAGTGCATGAGTGATTGCGTTGATGCATGAGATTTTTCAATAAAATCATTTATTTTACATCTTTGGTTTTTGGCTTGGCCTGACCCTGTAAAAACTGGGTAAAAAGACCCCGCTAGGTTACCCTGCCTCTTGCATTGCTGTTGCTCATGCTCCACTTTTGCAAGGGTCCTGCTTGTGCACTGTTGAGTTCCCATTCCCTATCATGTGCAGCACATTAAGGTGTCCCTTAAGGGACTCCAGAAATCAGGATAACAGCTCCCCCCACAACCAAGGAAGGAGATGGGCAAGAGAGGGGAAGTACCATGGCCACTATACTGACCCACCAGCTTTCCCTGTCCTTTCCTTGACCTGGTTTGGACCCTGAGTGCCCACTCTCCCCACCATGCCTAGACCCCCTTCCCACAGGCACACAAACACATTTTGATATTTGTGATTTTTCCACTTTTGCAAGGGTCCTGCACCCTAATTCTAGAGTATATGGAGGGCCAACTGTATTGCCAGTACCCAAGCCAATAGGCACACGAAGATCAGTTGTAGAGGAACACAAGCAGGAAAGTGCTATAACCCTCACATCCTGCTTGGGGTTTTCCCCATAGGCAGGTGGTTGGCCATTAGGGAAACCAAATATTGGCACAGTCAGGGTTTGGATTTGATCCAGTGAGGCTGTTCTTAGTTTGTTTGTTTGTTTGTTTGTTTGTTTGTTTGTTTTAAATGTTCTCTTTGAAATTTTTGGGCAAAAATGGAAAGAGTTTCCTACCTGGATCTGAACTAGCAGTGCCTGTGGAGGAAAACCAAAGGGGAAAATATAAGAGGCACAGAAGAGATATATGCGAAAACAAAACCGCATGGGACCGAGACTCTAAAACTTCTGTAACCTAGTATATTGAGAAACGAGTTATATCTGACAAATAGGCTGGGCCACTGAGTGCATTTCTCTCCTATCTGTTAGTGTTTGTGTAATGCTCACTTGGAATCTGGACTTAGTGCTTCACCAGTGGAACCTGTTGTTAAAGTGGCAGGGCTTTGTCTTGGAACATGTCAACTAGGAAGTGAGCTGCTAAGAACCCTTTGGCCAAATTAGGCTCGACTGAAGCTAAACCCTTTTTCAGTGAGTTCCAGTAATCACCTGCTGGTACCTAGTTTTCTGTTGTAGCTCCAGTACAAAGTACAAATCACCAGCTCTTTATACCTCCAGTAATAGACTTTTGTAAAGCAGATTTAATGATCTAGTTGGGGATTCTGGGAGCTGTAGCCCAGAATGTAATGACCATGAGCAGAGGCATAAAAGGGAGGCCTTCTGTGTGAAGGGGTTGATTCACTCCTCATAGTTCAGTTCTAGGCAGACCTACCAGCGCCTGGCTGCAGGATAGGATTGTACTACAAAAAGACCATGCTGCTGAGTATGTATGAAGTTATTCTCTGCTAGGGATAGTAAAATCCTGTTGTTGTTGTTGTTGTTGTTGTTGTGAACCTTCAAGTCAATTTTGACTTATGGAGACCCTAAATCGAACTTGTCATGGGATTTTCTTGGCAAGATTTATTCAGAGGAAGTTTGGCATTGCCTTTGTTCTGAGGCTGAGAGAGTGTGACTTGCCCAAGACCATTCAGTGGGTTTCCGTGGCTGTGTAGGGACTTGAACCCTGGTCTCCCAGAATCTTTGTCAAACCACTATATTGCTCTGGCTTTCTATGGTAAAATCTGCCAATTCCATTTTTTGTGCATTCAACACTTTTTGACATTCAACACTGAATATTTTTAAAGTTCATATGCTTTCCATCTGAAATAAGAAGTTTGCAAATGCTATTAATTTTTTTCAAAAATGAGCTGAGATATAAATTGCATGGGCCAAATTCAATAGGTAAAGCAAATAGAAACGGGAGGATCATGTTGTACTTGCCTGCCTGGTGACTATTAAAGATGAGGAGCCTTTCAGAGAAAAAGGAGGTGGCAATCCTAATTTAGTATTAACATGGTTGAAATATGCAGGAATTCAAATTTTTAGAATTAAATATTTTGGGTCTGGAGGGATGAATCTGTCTGTTCAATTTTCTCCATGTTTGACTTTTAAACTGAACTGAACTCATGTTCTCCCCGCTCTCCCAAATATGATGATATCTCCAACGTTTTGTATTGCTTTTTTATTAATATGTGAACTGAAACAACAATGCTTCGTAATCCCCACCCTCATCTCTTTGGGATCTTCTCCATCTTAGTTCCCTCCAGATTTGTTGGACTGCTAGCTCCATAACCCCCAGTGAGCAGTTGGCATCCAGTCTGTTGGATGCGCACCAAATTGGAGAAGGCTGGATTAGTGTTAAGGGCACACCTATCTTCTTCTCTCTTTCTTCCTGTACTGGGACAACACCAACCCAGTTTCACACAAAGAAGACAATTTTCTTCCTTTTCCGTGCTAAACACCAGTTTGATTTGCATACATTTGTGTGTAATAAAGTGATCGTTGTGATATCCTCACCCTTTCTAGGACAAGGTCCAGGGCAAGACGTGTCATACCCATGTTGAGTCTGCTCACATCTGGGTATGATCACCGTATGGGTGGAATGAAAGTTCAAAACAATATACTGCTGAGATTTTAGGGATGATATTTTTTTAAAAAAAGAATCTATACAGCCCAATATTTTCTTTAGTGTCCTGAAAGCAGGCTCCCCACACATTTGGAATTAGGGAGAAGGGATTCTGTACGTGAGAAGATGTGTCTCTCCAGGAGCCCCCCTCTGTATACAGTCCTCCCTCCACTTTTGTGCATTTCAACTTCATGGATTTGATCATTCATGGATTATTTGCCCTGTCTCTGCTGCTGCCTTATACCATTTTTACCACTTCAATAACACTGGTGGCGCTGGGAGAAGTCAAACTGGCAGGATGGCAGTGCTTGGCTGTGCACACAAGGGATGGGATGAGAAGATTGTGTGGAGGGAGGGTACTTGTGTGTGTGTTCACTTACTTGTGCAAATGGACAGAAAGGGGATGGGATGAGGGGATTGTGAGGAGGGACGGTGCATTTGTGTGTTTACTCAGGTGGCTGGAGAAGAGACAGCCTGCCAGCTGATTTCTGCCTTTGGAAGGAGCAAAGAATAGCTCCTTTTCTTCTTCTTTGTTCATTCCAAAGGCAAAAGGGGTGGCTGACAGGCCACCTACTAGCCATTGGCATCTGTCTTTGGAATGAGTGATCACAAGCTTCACAGTAGGGTCTGGATGGTACTTGTGCTCATTCGTTCCAAAGGCGGAAGTGGGCAGCTGACATCAAATATTAAGATAGAAGGTTGCGGGGGGGAGTGCCTAGAGATATTAATGTTTTTTCCATTTTTGTGGGGGTCCTGCACCCCTAACTCCCCATGAATGTGGAGGTCCCACTGCATTTATTTCAGGAGTTGTCAGTTTTATAGTCTACCTGGTCCAACGATTAGAGTTTTGGACCATAGTGAGTCAGATTCTATCCAAGAATCTAGGAATATTTGAAGTATTTTTTTTTAAATAATCTGTCACATTTCCAAGTAGTGTCACTTTTTGCAATTGCAAAATTGCCATTTTAACATGTATAAAATCTTGTTATTTTTTTTGTAATTTTAAAATGTAATTTTAGAAGTCCTGGCTGGAATCTTGTAGCAGCTCAAACCTAAGTTAGTACTTAAGTAAATAATTTTTCTTGGATTGACCCCCTCCTCCACCCTCCAAAACTGACAGAAATAACATTCGATCATGCTCTGATTGTCAACAGAATGGACTTCCTTCTTTCTGTACAGCTGATGCCTGGGAAAGCAGGTTAGGAGGGGGACTTATGAACATGGCAATAGTGTCAAAATTGTGACTAAGGCCATTTCTGCACTACATTGTTATAGTGCTTTTATTTCAACATTCTGTAGCATTCTGAGGTTTGTAGTTTACTGAGGCCAAAGAGCTCTCTGATTGAGAATTCTAAATGCACCTCTCTAAATTAGAAACCCCAAGATTCTATAGAATGTTGAAAGTAGAATAATAGCACTATAATAGTGTAGTGTGGAAATGCCCTAAGTAGTGTTCATGAATATGAAACAGTTCAGGATTCTGTAGAGCCAGCATGGTAGAGTGGTCTGAACATTGGACTCTGGACAACTCTGGAGACCAGGGCTGGAATCCTTCCTGCTCTGCCATGGAAACCCTCTGGAGGACCTTGGGCAAGTCATATTCTTTCAGCCTTGGGGAAGGCCAAGGCAAACCACCTGTGAGCAAATCTTGCCAAGAAAACCCCCTGAAAGGTTTGCCCTAGGGTAGTCATAACTCGGAAACAACTTAAAGGCACAGCAGCAGCAGCAGCAGCAGCAACAACAACAACAACAGGATTCTTGCTAACAACAACAATGCATTACATTTATATTTTGCCTTCCCACCAACATTCATGGCTGTTCCCCTTCCTGTTACATTCTCGCAACAACCACAAGACATAGGTCAAGCTGAGAAAAGTGATTATCCCAAGATCATCAAGTGGCTTTCATAATCCGTTCAGAGAGTGGAAAAGAGTTATTGACTATGCCAGCTGGAGGAATGTGGGAACCACAGTCCAAAAAGTTGCTTGTGCAAGCTTTGAACCTCTCAAGTCCTAGCCTACTACTCTAACCAATACACTCCAGTGGCTTTCTTTTTTAGGAGGAAGAGGCCTCTTTTGTTCACACAAGTCACAGATTTTTGCATAAACTTGGCTTTATTGGACCCCCCCTCATTTTTTACTCTTTTGAAAAGGTTAGGGAAATTCAGGGACCAATTCTCACGTCCTTAAGTAATGGCCTCAGTCACCTTGAAGCACTCTTGTTTGCAGTAGCCACGTGACCAGCAAAAAGGAAACCAAGGACATGATTGCTGAATCTTCTACTCTGAATTATCCACCAAATTGTTCGGCTCCAAGCAACTGTGGACAAACAGATGGTTTACCTCAGTCTCAATATCTTTTTATATCTGTGCTGTAAAATGTAATAAAAAGGGGTGAAGAAATAAGAACAACTCAAGCTTCCCCTCATTCCCTTGATGAGAAATGTAGGCATTTCCACATTACACTGTTATAGTGCTATTATTCCTATGGATTTCTAGGCTTTGCAGATTAGGGAGGGGCATTTAGAAGTCTCAGCCAGAGAGCTCTTTGGCTTCAGCAAACTACAAACCTCAGAATTCCACAGAATGTTGAAAGTGGAATAATAGCACTATAACAGTGTAGTGCAGAAAGTGCTGGTCTATGGCCCTTTCTGCACAGGGCTGATACAACACAGTAGTGTCGTATTGTTGCTTTTACATCTGCACATTAAATTGTTTTGACATCATTCCGTCCTCCGTAGTTCCACATGAGTTGAAGTCTTAGCACAGTTAACATCGATGTTAAACCGATGTATTGTAAAAACAGAAAAACTCCAGTGTAAACAACCCAAACTATTTCTGCTGCATTTTTTCCTACATGCGGAAGTGTTACATCAATTCACACATTTGCACTAAAACGTAGCGCTAAAACTTTTTTTTTAAATTGACCAATCAGTGGCGGTGGGGTGGAGTGAGGGAGAGGAATAGGAGTTCCATGAGAATTGACAATGCAGAAGCTACAGACAATTTTCTCTGCTTTACTTCAATAGAAACCGGAGGGTGTGCAGATAGGAATTGGAGTAAGTCAGAGTAAAAAACACCACTCATGACAAGCGGTGAAATGCTCCTCCACTCTAATGCAGAAAGGGCCTATGACTGTAATGAAGATGTGTACTGTATTGCATCAAAAGTGGGAGAATCCACTCCCCAAGCCCCACAACCAAACATTAGTGGATTAGTAAATTTTTTAAAAAGTAGCTTTGTCTGTGGATACATACCCTTCACTGTCCTAACTTGGTGTGGAATTAACTTAGTGGAGGGGAGGAGGAAAGGGACAAAATCTTGCCCTGCTCTGTGGACTTAAGCAAAAACAAACTGCTGCAGCCTCTCCTTGCTTGTGTGATTTTCCTCATTAATAACTTTTGACATCTTGACCACACTCTCATGTTGCTTGGCCACATGTATCCCCCAGTTTCCAACTATGAAATGCTGGAGATCATGTGGATATAGGAAGACAAGTGGTTTGGAAGGAAAGGTTTAGGCTGCTTCCGATGCAAGGACTGGGGCCCCTTTGGCTTATTTGGAAGTAAAAATGAAGGGATAAACTGGATGTTGCATATTTAATATGTTGTGTAGTTTAGCCCTCAGACTTTCTCCCAACCCTTCTGGAAGATATCAAGTGAGTTTCGTCTGATAGCAGCAGCAGCAGCAGCAGCAGCAGCAGCAGCAGCAGCAGCAGCAGCAGCAGCAGCAGTAGAACAACAACAGCAGCAGCAGCAGCAATGGTAATATTAGTAAATAACATTAACAACAATAACTAAATAACTAACATTACTATTATCATTACTATTATCATAGTAATTGTTTTAGTAATATGTAGTAGTAGTAGTAATAATGATGATAACATGCCGAATTTGGCCTGTAGTGAATTTCCTCACATCTACCAGCCCCCCTTCTGGTTACTCTTACCTGCTTGTTTTCAGGTGCTGTGAAAAAGATGTTGCATTGGACAACTTGCTGCTGGTTCTGGAAAAAAAGAGACAAAAAAATCCCTCTATAAATACCCAAACACATTCTTTCTATGAAGTACCATAATGTATTAATCATTTAAAATAAGCAGGCTAGCTTCCTGGTTTGAACAAAAGGTTCATACCTTTTGATTGTTGTTTTTAAAAATCTGTCTGTAAAAGGTGTGGCTCAGTGTGTGTTGAGTGAAGGGAGCATTTCTTAAAAAAACGGTCTTTCGGTTGTAAACATGTAGACTCCCTTTTTTGGAGTAGAGTTTGCAAGGGGTAGTGGGCATGATTCTCTAGGAGGAAAGAAAGAGATTTAAAAATATGCTTCTCAGAATGTTTGTGGTGGATGTGGTGTGGTGTGAGTGCAGGAGGTTGACTGGATCTCCCAGTAATGTCCAAGGGAAACCAAAAAATACATTGTAGTCAGTGAATGAAGAGGCATCTTCCATCATCACAGAACTCAAAACATTGGTTACAGTCCTATTGTTAGACCCAACTAGAGTAGAATGAGATCTGTACATTGATTTACCATGCTACCATTTGCTCAGCGTGTGTGTTGGGACAAGCAATTGGCTTTAGGCTTTAAGTTTCATATTGGTATTTTAGTCCATTTCTGCACTACACAGTTATAGTGTTATTATTCCACTTTCAACATCCTGTGGAATTCTAGGGTTTGTAGTTTAGTGAGGCCAAAGAGCTCTCTGGCTGAGAATTCTAAATGCCCCTCTAAACTGCAAACCCCAGGATTCCATAGGATGTTGAAAGTGGAATAATAGCACTATAATGGTGTAGTGCGGAAATGACCATGGAAAAATCTTCATTTCCACCACCCCCCATTAGAATTTATTTTTCTTAAACAGTCCAATATTGAGCGAATCAATTAGGTTGTGGGTATGGAATTGTGGTAGAAGAAACATTTTGCATATCCTCAGAGCTGTTTGGAGAAGTAAGCTGTAGAGAAAACTGGCTCATATAAATTTCTGCCAAATTTAGTCCCATTTAATCTCTCTCTCTCTCATTGCTTTCTTTCCCTTTACATTTGTATTGAAACTTGACTTTATTATATTAAACTGTGAAATGATTAGATGCCCTTACTTCTCCCTTTGCAAAACAACACTGTTTGTACTGGAAAATATTTTTCCCCCAGTTAGGAAATATATCTCAGGCCATTTCCACACGGGGTTTTTAACACAGGGCAGAGCATCCTCCAGGGAGGATGTCTGCACCTGGGAGCGGACTGGGTCGGACCTACGTAGCCTGCTCCGGAACCACCCCAAGTAGTGATCCAGTGTGCTTTTGAAAGACCTGGTTTTTCAAAAGCAGGTCTTTCAAAAGCATGGAGCACGCCACTGTGAGCCTGCTCCCTTATGCAGTTTCGCAGGCTTGCATTGGTGCGAGCCTGTGATCTGCCAGGGGCGGGCTTTAGTCTGGCGAACTTCAGCAGTTGGTCGAGACCCTTGACCATCCGGAAGCCGCCATTTTCGTCCCCTGAGCAGTGCGGAGCGGCGGCCACACACTGGTCCAGACCGGGGAGCCCAAAAGTCCAGTGAGTAGCGTCACGGGCGATTCCCCCACCCTGGGGGGAAATGACCTCTGTCTCAATTTCATTTTATTTCATTGACTTGTATCTGCATTTTCATCATGGCCTTTGCAAACCTTCAGGGTTTCTTTTTCTAGAAACATATTTGTGTATACTTTTTCACAACTAAAGAAAGAAGTTGTGTCTCCAATATACCAGTTTTCCCACTGACTGAAGTGTTTGGGCATATTCTGAAAAATTCTGCACACTCCCCCCGCCCCAATTTTTGTTTATCTTATTTCTCCAAAATGTATCATGATTCTCAGGAACTGTGAAATGACTGCTTTCATTGAGACTTTTGAACCCAGGTAAAATCTTTTCCAACTTATCTACTAGTAAAAAAGGGGGCTCTTTGTGGTTTTATTCTTTTTTTCATAGTACCTCTATAATGTATCAATATGTGATTAGATGCTGTTCTGGAGAGCTAGGTAATAAAAAAAAACAATGGCCATTAGAACTGCTTTCTTCAAGAAACCATGCATCAAAAGGAAATGAGGAACAGTCTTGAAAAAATGATGAGATACAGTTACCGAAAACTCTTCGTGGTTAGATTTTTTGCTTGAAGACACAAGTATAAGGATGTGACAAGGTGTCATTTTTGAAGGCCTGGGTATCAAAAACACATCACCCTTGTAAATTCCTGCCTGAAGATGTGATGGGTGACGTCATGACAGGACGTCATGTTATCAACAACTTAAAGGCATTAATGGTCTTAACTGTCAACACTCTGATTATGCAAGCCTAGATTTTGTTATGCAACTTACTGACCGAGAATGGAAGCTGCTATGCGTGCAATTTCCTTCTCTCCTTCCTTTCCATGTCTTCTTCCTTTCCTGTTATTTCCTTGGACTCTTTTTTTAATGTTCGTGTGCCAGAATTTTAAATACAAATAACTTGCATTGGATGTGTTGTGGGGTATTTCCTGGATTTCAATGAAAACTCCAAAGTACGAACAGTTAGCAGTATGGTTAGCTTTATAATCTGATGTTACTCATCAGATTAATATCTGATGAAATAGACTATGGCCATTTCTGCACTACACTCTTATAGTGCAATTATTCCACTTTCAACATTCTATGGAATCCTGGAGTTTGCAGTTTAGGGAGGGGCCGACTGGAAATGGCCTGTGAAAGCTTATGCTACTAACTTCTTTTTCTCAGTTAGTCTCAAAGGTGCCACAGGATTCCTTTGCATCTTTTTATTACAATTAGGGTTAGGCTGTAGGGTTTAATTTACTCTCCTCATACTTCCATTAGCCACTCCCACTCCACAAATAGGGCCAATTTACCAATAGACTATATCACTCCTGCTTCAATTCTTGATGATTCTATGAAGAATGGTGTGGGATTTTAAAAATATGACTGCATTATATTGACTAGGACAAGGAAAGTATCGCAGTGGCAGAAAAGCAACAGACTTTGTCCCAGCCACTCATTGACTTAAAAAAATGTACATAGCTAGTGACTGAAATATGGGGACATTGGCTGGATTCTTACTGGTGACATACATTGGTATATCCTCCCATGGGGCCACATATTGTCATTGTCAAAGGAAGTCTCTTGTACCTCCTTGTGCAATGCCCTTTCCTTGAGCACCCTCTGTATTGGTGCTGTACCCAATCAGTGGCCAGGAGGTATTTACCAGGTGCCACCTGACCACAGTTCTGCTGCTGGGGAAATGGATGACCCATCTCCTCTACACATGTTATGGCTCTTCTTTTTCTCCCAGCTACAAAGCTGCAGCCAAATGGTGCTCCCTCAGTCACTGGCCATTTCTGCACTACACTGTTATAGTGCTATTATTCCACTTTCAACAATCCTTCTCCCCTTCCTCCTTATCCCGTGCTCATTCTTCATTGTACAGGAAATGAGATTCTGATCTAAAATGCTTTTCACAGTGGTATGTTCACGTAGGAGGTTCAGATAAACATATGAGAGTTCAATAGCTCAGCCACTCAAAATAGCATTGAACCACATTCAGTCGTGTAGGGATGTGGGGGCAGGGGGGCGATTTGCCCTGGCAGAAATGTGTTTTGGGCATCCCAGCCCGTAGCCATGCCCTCGCTTGCCCTGGTCACACTTCCCCACACCGCAGCCATGTCCCCATGCACAGTGGCCCCTTCACACACTCCAAGCACTGCCATTGATCACATTTTAATGCCTGTTTGGGGAGATTTTGGCATGCATTGATTTCTGACTACCTGGATAGCTGTCACATTTTCATTTGTACATTATTCAAAGGGTTCTCACCTGTGGCTTCCATTCTTTGTATCTCAAAAGCTCACTGCTTTTATCAGCAATAAAAACCCAGGGGTTCTGAGGGGTTAAATCCAGTCTCAGTCACACAATAGAAATCTGTGGACTCATAGGAAGCAGCTGCTGAGTCAGCTACTGGCTCATCTAGCTTACTATTGTCAACTTGGACTGGCAGCAATTCTCCAAGGTATCAGGTGAGATTCTTTTCTAACTCTACTTGCAGATGATTAGAGTGGAACCTGGGACCTTCTTCATACAAAGCAGGTGCTGTTCCTTTGAGCTACAATCTTTCCTATTTGTAGCCATGATTTTCTTTTGTCACACTGATTTCAATGAGCCCTACCTATGATTAACTCAGCCTGAATCTAAGCCATTATCTTTCTAAAAATAAGTTCCAGCTTCTGTTACCCTGATTTCTGGGGTCCCTTGGGGGACACCCCAATGTGCTTCATGTGATGGGGAATGGAAACTCGCCAGGGCATGAGCAATAGCAATGCGAGAGACAGGGTAACCTAGTGGGGTCTTTTTATCCAATTTTTACTGGGTCAGGCCAAGCCAAAAATCAAACGAAGATGTTCAATAAAATGTTTTTATTAAATGGAAGTCTCAGGCACCAATGCAATCACTCACACACTCACTCAAGACCTATTAAGAAGCAAAAGAGAGGAAACTGGATAGGGGGAACATTTAAGGGATTGTAGCTGGGGCAAATCTGCACCTTTTCCTGAAGTTCTTGGTCCGGGAAAAACAGCGAAGAAGTGGAGCTCAGCATGGAGAGAGCTGAGGGGATTACTCAACAGACAGAGAAACGGTCTGCTGGGATGACTGGGAGTGATCCAAAGAACCGCTCAAAAACAGGGACTATCTGTAGGGGAAAAAGTACCTGGAGGGCTAATCCATTCCTGGGGAGAACAATGAGTGTCGCATCGAGAAAGAAGCTCCACAATGGTAACTTCCTTTGCATGATGAGATTACAAGGTGTTGCCAAAGTCTCAGGATCTTTGGTTGCATTGGGTTGTGATGTGACTTTATGTAAATGGCCCCTGCTTGATAGGATTTTATTGCTCTTGATGCTCAACTTGGGGCAAACATGCTAATTCCCTCAAGTCGGCTTCTCAGGGGCTGTGGACCCTTTGTCTACTGTGGGTTTGCACAGCTTGAGGTTTCCTGGGGCTACGTGACTGGGGATTTACTGGCCTGACCTGGTTTTCGATCGTTTGACTGTTGCTGCCTATGTCCTCATCCAGGCGACCTCTCAGGCACATGGAATCATATTTTAATATCAAAATTGTAGACCCCAGGACAGAGTTTTACAGTGGGGTAACACTACTGCCTTAATGACTTTTTAATGATTGCTTAACCAGAAGAAGCCCAAGTATTCATTCTAAATCTGGATTGTTGTGTAAACATGAACACAGGGAAAGGGAACAGACAACTGAGAACTGGTTTCCAGTGTGAGATGTTGGCATGATTGCACGCATCTTTTCTGGCATACAGTTTGGAAATTTAGGCCTATGAATAGATACACCCAGAGTTAATATTTGCCCCCCCTCCAGAATCTGATCCATAATTCTGCCAGTGGGAGTCCACCCAAACCTTCAGGCTGTTCAAAGTTAATTTTCTTTGGAATTCTTTACTTTTATCCTCCATCGTTAAATCTCATCCAGCTTGGTGTGTGTGTGTGTGTGTGGCGGTGAAAATGTAAACCTTTTATTCTATAACTCATTGTTACCTCTCTTGGGTTCGTGCCCACACTCTGATCATTAAGTACCCATCCTGAAACATTCAACGGTAAGTGAGAGGACAGGTCAGGACAGGATGACACGGTCAAAGAAGATCTTGAGTGGTGTTGATATGGCACAAAGAGGATAGGTTCAGTGGTCTACAGAAGTGAATAAAAGGCAAAGTTTCTGGGTTCTGTCTTGAGCTATAGGAGGTCAAGCTGCAGTAGACTATATGAGATTTGGTAGGAACCAGGGCTAATACGCTTGTGCCCATCCTAAAAGAAGTCTACTGGGTTGGGATTGAGCTAGGGGGAAGAGGGAACTCCTTCTAGCTTCCCTGGGAAGAGAGGAGCTATCTAGTGGTTGTAAGATCCAACATTCCAAGATCCAGCATTCTTGAATTCTCAGAGGAGATTTGGATTGGTAGGTCACTACTGAGGCTTAACAGGGAGCAGTGAGAGATTCTTGGGTTATTTAGTGATCTGTTGGAAGAGGAAGAAAGTTTGGGCACTGAGTTTCCTCTTCTGAAAGTCAGGTTAGAGCTGCTTGGATGGGGCACTGAGAATCTGTTAACATTTTTGGTTCATGTGCCTCATTTTTGGCTGGACTTGGGTTCCTTCTGCTTTTAGGAGATCATAGCTCCCTTTTTGTTGGAGAAGTCCACTTCTTGGACTCCTTTGTGAATAGCATTGTCTGCCCATATATGTCTGGTCCTTCTTTAACACTGAAGTTGCATACAAAAGTGAGGAGGCTAGGAATCATGGCCAGAAAAGCCATGGCTGCCCTGTTCCTTCTGATGCAGCTTGGGATGAACAGTGAGTATAAGAGATGAGTACCTTATTTGTATTTTTTTTGCAAGCTTGGTCATTGTACCTCATTCTACAGTTATTCATTTATTTGAGTGAAATGAAATACAGTAAACCTTAAATCAAATCAAATACAGTTTATAGAAAACGTCTTGCCAATTTGAGCTTGTTTCCAATTTGCACCAAATACGATTTTAATCTAGTATGTATGCGGACCTCGAAAGAGAAGTTTTTTTTTCTTTTTCTATAATGATCCAAATACTGTCCTATATTGTGTCAGACCATACGGCTTAGATCCAGGCTGTCTGACAGACCATAGATCTTCATACAAGGCTGGCTAGACCCTGAGATCCTCAGAAGAGGATCTTCTCTCAGTCCCACCACTTTCACAGGTACAGTTAGTAGGAACAGAAGAGAGGGCTTTCTCAATGGCTACCCTTAGACTTTGGAACTCCCTCCCAAGGGAGGCTAGAATGGCCTCCTCTTTGCTGTCCTTCTGTCAGTGGGTGGAGGCTTTATTTTATTACTATTCAGACAGGCTTTTAGAATGGAAGACTTATAACAAAAGGGTTGGAAGTGTTGTATTGTTTTTAAATTGCATTATTTAACTTTTAGATTTTTTTTTTAGCATGTATGTCTTGAATATGGTTAACAGTTTAATCCAGTGGTTCTCAAACTTTCTACCCCTATGACCATCTTTATACTTACATGTGGTTGTTTGACACGACACCCTCTTGAATGCTATCCTACATCTCTCTCACACACAGGCCCCTCATATCACATGTGCCCTCTAAGCGCTCACGATCTCTGCCTCATCTCTGCATTTTGCTCCTTCCACACCTGAGAAACTGCCTCATGGTCACTTAGGGGCATGTGTCTGTTGCCAATAACAGAACATTCAGAGAAGCTGAGTGGGAAAAGCTTTAAAAAAGGAAGCCCATTTTTGCTATGTCTGAGGTTGGAGGAATGTCTAACAAGGGAAGACGCTTTGTGTAGCCCTTTTGCAGAGACTAGTCAATCCTCAAGGGTGTGTGCATGCGCACGCGCGCACACACACACACACACAGAGGCTCACCCTTCTTTTTCCACATTTGCTGTCCTTCCAGGTTGACTTTTCTTGCACACACACACCTTGAGCAAAATCGGCTTGAAGCTCTCAAAACAGACTTGTGAGGCAACCCCTTCACCCTTATTCATGGGAATGTCAACTCTGTTTTCCCGAGCACAAACCAACCTCATAATCACCATACATGCCAATCTACACACAGGAATAGTATCTTCCTTCATACAAGGTGGTGGCATTCACGTGCAAACTTTGTAACATGCCAGGCTTGTAGGCAGAGAATGAGATGTTAGCTGAAGCTCACTAATGAACAGTTTTATCTGCAGGAGCTGCAATGTGCCAGTTCAACTTTTTTCCTTTCAAGGATCCTTCCTCCTAATCACACCTCTCTTATCTTCACAAAAGATACCTTGTCACAAGGCATCTTGTGCTCTTCCTCATGCATGCATTCCTGAGTCAGCCAAAGAATAAAATAGATTCTTCTTCCTGCTGGATTGCAATACTCTTAGGCAAATATTGTATGACATGTGAAACTGAAATGGTAGATAACATTTAATCAATGGCTGTTAAGAGTAACTGCACATTTAAGTGTATACAAACACACAAAGAGTTCCCAACATCAAGGGTGACTTAACTCTGTATCAGAGTTCATGGGTCAATGTATTTTATGGCTGTGCATAATTGACTGTGCCAGATAGGGATTCAAGAAACAACACTGGCATATCAAGACATACTGTATATACTCGTGTATAAGTCTAAAAATTTTAGTCAGAAAATTGACCCAAAAGAACGGGGGTCAACTTATCCACTGATCAGTATAAATACTGTACCTTAGTACTTATTAAAAAAAAAAAAAAAAGGAGCCATCCCCTTTTCTGAGTAGAGTGGCAAAAGGCGAGAGCTTATTCTGTCCTGAGAGAACCTAAAAGAAGCACCAACCTCCTCTACTCTTTCAGCTGTGCTGCTGCTTCTGGCCTTTATGAATGCCTGAGTGGGAAAATGGTGCTTTCCCTCAAAGGAATGCTGAGAGAATAGAGAGAGTTGGTGATTTTTTGAGGTTCTCCTGGGACGGACTAAGCTGTCATCTTTTACCACTCTACTCAGAGAAGGGGATGGTTCCCCCCACTTTTTTTTAATAAGAGTTAATACTGTGCCTAAACTTTATCAAAAACTTTATCCTCCTTTCTGAGCTGAGTGGTAAAAGGTCTTTTTAAATGCCTTGGTGGGAAAAATGATGGCGGCAGTGACCAAGGGCAGCTGGCCTCCTGAAGGAGCCCTGATGGTGCAGTGGTTAAATGCCAGTACTGCAAGCCAAAAGGTTGTGAGTTCGATCCTGCCCAGCTCCAAGGTTGACTCAGCCTTCCATCCTTCCGCAGGTCGGTAAAATGAGTACCCAGCTTGTTTGGGGCATGTATAGAAATGTTTCAAAATACATGCTATTTGTAAGTTGTCCGCTGCCTTGATCCATATGGAGAGGCGGGATACAAACAAACAAACAAACAAACAAATAAATAAATAAAAAGCAGTGCTGGCACTTTCCCCTATCTGTGGAATGACTCTCAACTTATTCACAGGCCATATCCAAATACATAACTTTGGTCCCACATCTGCCTCGACTTATCGGGTCAACTTATACATGAGTATATATAGTGGATCAATTATTCTAGAAACAAGCAGGAGTAGTATGGACCTCATGTGGTCTTCCTTCACCTCCCATTAGTTAATAATTTCATTGTGAGTGGCCATTTCTGCACTATACTGTTATAGTGCTATTATTCCACTTTCAACATCCTATGGAATCCTGGGGTTTGCAGTTTAGGGAGGGGCATTTAGAATTCTCAGCTGGAGAGTTCTTTGGCCTCAATAAACTACAAACCCCAGGATTCCACAGGATGTTGAAAATGGAACAATAACACTATAATAGTTGTACGGCAATGGTCTATGTGAATTAAAGATAGAGAATCATGGCTCTAGAAGTTTATGGGAGGGATGACTGTCCATTTATTCAGTATTTTACCCTCACATAGACCCCAGATAGCAAACTAAGTGACTTGAAGTTCATTTCAGAAACAACTAAGTATGGCCCATGGATGTCCAGGGGAGGAAAAATGGACCACAGATGATATGTGACCCTGTGCAGCAGCCTACCCAAGTCCTAGACAAACCTAGACTACAGTGTTCAGTTCTGGGTCCTAGATAGTAAGAAGGACATTGAGAAATCAGGCTCTGGCCAGAGGAAACTCTTTCCACTGAGTATTGCTTGAAACTCTCAGCTATGTTTTTGTTGGAGAAGAGATGATGTAAGGGGAAAAGTGACTGCTGCTTTCATATATCAGAATTATTGTAACAGAGAAGCGGGGGTATACTTTCTGAGGTTGCACCTTTGGGGGGTGGACTGTACTTAAGAAAAAAAATTATTTTGCTCCTCTCCCCAGTTTGTAATGTATTTCTTCTCTCTCCCATGTCTTTCCTTGAATCTTTTTCCAGAGGCAGATAAGTTATTATCAGGTAAGAAAGTCACTTGAACTAAATTCTTTAATTGTATCCTTTCTTAGTATCTGCTATCATTGTTTAAATATGAAGTTTAATTACAAGTCTCAATTTTATCCCTTCAACCCATCTTCATCCTCCCTCCTGAATTATAGTTCAGTTTGGAATGGTCGGGAGAGAGAGAGAGAGAGACAGACAGACCTGGAGTTTGGATAGCTAAGGGGATGGCTGGGTGGGACATTCAGAAAAAAGATAAGGGAAGGGAAGAGAAGAGAAGGATAGTGGAATGAGCCTATTGTTCATTGCCTTGTATAATGTGTTCTGTGTCAACTGTTATAGACACAAGGTTTTTATTTCAAGAGATAACTAGTAGCAGCCCAGTTTTTAAAAAAGTCATTTTTATCTCAGTGGAACGTTCCTTCTGTTGAAGAGGAGGAGAAAAGGTAGATTTGGAAATAAGGTTATGCGGATCTTCAGAAGACAAGTGAATTCACAGGTCCCTTCCGCATTACACAGTTATAGAATTTTGATAGCACTTTAACTGCCATCATTGCATTCTATAAAATTCTGGGATTTGTTGTGTAGGGAGGCCCTAGAGTTCTCTGGCAAAGAATTCCAAATCTGTCACGAAACTACAAATTCTAGGATTCCATAGGACGTTGCCATGGCAGTTGAAGTGTTATCAAAGTGCTGTGACTGGTTCAAGTGACAAAGGCTTCTCATAATCCTTACTGACAGCCACAATCAGAGTTTTATGATCTCCAGCCTTGATTTGGAGGGGATCAGAGCTGCATTTCCTCTTCAGAAGCCACATTCTGCATCACATGGTGAATCCACCACTATGCCATAAGTAGACTTTGACCAGAGAAACAAAAGTTCAAATCTCCACTCAGGCACAAATCTCACTAGATGACACTGGGCTGACTTCTAGCTTGCATAGCTAAACTACCTCTGTACCTCCCACGCTCACCAAGTACCTCCTGAAGCAATCTGGAGGAGCAACAGGGTTGTAGCTACAAATTATATGGATGTATCAAAAGGATTAGAGCAATTTAGATTAGGATCTCTCAATTGGTTTTGTTTTTCTTCTCCATCCAGAAAGCAGGACTATAATGTTTTTATTTTCAGGAGCAGGCACCCTGTTTCAGTAAGGCAGGGTGCTCTAGTACCAGCAGAGGGGTGAAAGTCAGAGCTAAAACTGATGTGATGTGGGACATCTGTGATTGGATTTCCCAATACTTTCCCCACTTTAATGTAGCTATGAGAAGCTCCAAGTCTGAGGAGATAGTAACATTTGAATCAGAAAGTCATGGTAGTCATCTTTAAATATCTGAAGAAATATCATATACAGGATGAACTGAACTTGTTTTCTGCTGCTCCAAAGACTGGAACATAAACAAATGGATTGAAATTACAAGAAAAGAGATTCCATTAGGAAGAATCCCCTGTCTGGAGCTATGGCCTGTATTTTTTCCTAGTAGGCTTAATGCCAACTGGGTTTGTCTATGTGATTTAGAAATAGAGAAGAATGGAAGTGAGTTAATTCCCCCAAGATTTAGTTCTAATCAAAGTTAGAACCCTGTGGCTTCCATTATTTTACAAAAATAAATGTTGGATGATCCAATCCTATCTGATGTTTGCTTTTTTTTTGCTCTTAGGAATTAGAATCAAAGTGATTTAAGGCGATGGATTTAATGCCAAATCGAATTGAATTGGCTAAATTATTTATTTATTAAAATATAAAAATATACTTGTTTATTAAAATATTACTGCTGTTGCTGTTTGTCTTCAAGTCATTTCTGACTAACAGCAATCCTAAGGTGACGCCATCACAGGGATTTCTGTGGCTGAAGGTATATGATGAGCTCAAGGTCACCCAGTGGGTTTCAATGGATGAGCTGGGAATCAAATGCTTGTTTCCAGGGTTGTGGCTCAAACCCCTACACCACACTGCTTCTCTATTAAAATAATATTCTGCCTTCTATCGAAAGATCTCAGGGTGGTGTACAAGTACATAAAATCAATGCAGGCAGGTTAAAACGATTTAAAACACCACAAATCAACTAAATAGACTAAAACATATTAAGTTTAAAAGACTTAAGTTATCAGTTAATATTGTCTGTTTAGCCATGTTCTACCATCCTTCCTTTCTGTACAAGCCTGTGGTCAACCAGTGATGTCTTCTCGAATTGTGGGTGGCCAAGCTTCCACGCTTGGGGCTTGGCCCTGGCAAGTCAGCATCCGTCTGAACAGGAGACATTTCTGTGGTGGGTCCCTTGTGGCGGAGCAGTGGGTGCTGTCTGCTGCTCACTGCTTCAAGTGAGTATCTGAGAGAAAGCAATGATGAGTATTTCTGAAACATTTTGGCCTTTCTGTGCAACTGTGCCAATCTAGGCATGACAAATGGAGGGAGTGGGGAGGAAAAATTGATACCTGGCTCACAAAATTGATCAGGAGCAAACCAACAGAGTCAGAAATACATCAGTAAAATTATATATGTATATATTAAATACATAATTTGTATAGTTTTGTTTCATTAAAAACACAATGGATGTGAAGGCTTTTCACTGGTGGAAGATTACTGACCTTTGTTATAAACAAGCCAACATTAGAACAAAGGCCAGATGTGTTTCGGCAATGCTGTCTTCATCTGGATCCAACAGTGAAGTCTTCCATATCTTCTACTTCTTCCCACCAGTCAGAGCCAAAGACATCAGAACAGAATTCCTCATATAAGAAGAACAGAAGTGTCTTTTGCTTTCACCAGTTAATGCAGTTCTAATTATGGGATTAACTCTCTGTCAGTTTCTACCAGTGAGAAGATTAACATTCAATGGGCCTTCACATCTATTCTACTTTTAGTGCTATGAAACTGTATGGATTTTGCCCAGGTTTGAAACTGACTGTTTGGTTTTACTGGAAAATGAGTCTTTTAATTTTTTTTTATAATATATTATAAAATATATAATAATAATAAATACAGATATACTCTTGGCGTGATGCCATTTTAAATTGGATGTATGTATGTACTTTAATTCAGATTGCAAGTGTGTGTACCCTTATTTGTATTGAGACCCCACTGGAATTTATGTAAGAGGGTGAGTTTACCCTTGTGGTTTCAGTCTGGATCAGGGCCCCAGACCTGGAAATCATTCTTCAAAAAAGAACTCAATGAATGGTGTCCTCTGAGCTGGGAGACATTAATCTTTTAGCCTACAGCCCTCAGGGTCCAATGGCTACCATGGCCACCATCTATCCTGGCCAAGAGATTCTGGGAATAACTTTCCCAAGCTGTGGGTATTGTGTCAAATATGGACTTTTTTTGGTTAATCTTTGCCTCGGTTTGGAAGCTGCTGGATTATACAGTTGTTAATCCACTATTCCATCGGTATTTCCAAGATTTGGAGGACTCTCAAGGAAGATGTCCTTGGTCATCAAAATGCTTTCTCTGAATGCCCCCTTCTTCCCTACTCTCATGATAAGTGCACTTGTTTCCCCACTCCCTCTGGGTCCAATCTGTACAATTACCCATTGTTGAAGTTTGCAGCCTATGTATGTCTATACTCATTTGTAGTTACATAGCACGTCATTCTCTCGGAGTTTAGGCACAGAATGTTTTTGTTTGTTTGTGTATTTGTTCACACCTGCTCTCTTGCTGCATTAGATAGGCTTCCCTTTGTTGTCTGCCCTCATTTCTCTCTTTCTCCCTGTCTGCTCTCCATAAAATATGTGTGGTGCAACCTCTCTCTAGGTGAGATGCTCCAGCTCTCCTGATACCATGTAGTACTATTTCTTTTTCTTACTTTACTCAAGAAGATGAACCTGTGTTGCTCGTACACAAGTATTTGTAAGTAAAACTACTTTTACATACCTTACGAAGGAGACTAAGGTCAACACTATACACTGTTATAGTGCTATTATTCCACTTCCAATGTCCTGTGGAATTCAGGGGTTTGTAGTTTAATGAGGCCAAAGAGCTCCCTTGCTGAGAATTCTAAATGCCCCTCCGTAAACTGCAAACCCCAGGATTCCACAGGATGTTGAAAGTGGACTAATAGCACTATAACAGTGTAGAGTGGAAATGGCCTAAGTTTGATTTCTTTCTCTGCTAGATTTTGTATGTGGGGTGGAGTGGGCTGGTGAGCTGTTCCACTTCTGCCTAGTGCATCTTATGCTCTGCTTGAGAGATCCACTACAATCGCTTGTATTTCTCAACACCCATCTCATGAAGTGAGCGGAAAATGTTGTTGTTCAGTTTTATCATTGTGCATATGCTTAGAGAGGGTTGGTGGATCGACAGCAACACCATGAAAGATGAGGATCAGGGTCTACAGGCTCTGGAGGCAGTTCATGAATCCACAATGGTAGTGTGAACCTTGGCAGCTGCTCAGCTGTGTTAGCTTCTGCCACCAGCCCGGAGCTGCTTCACTCCAGAAGGAGATGCATTTTCAAAATGCTAATCCATTTCTTTGTTTCCACTCTCCGCCTCTCAGATGGAACCCTCTTTCAGAGATCACAGTGACCTTGGGGGAGCACCAGCTTGGAAACCTAAGCTCCAACATCCAGACTGTCCATGTTGTCCAAGTGATCCGCAACATAGAATTTGCAGGACCTGCAACAAGGGGTGACATTGCCCTTTTGAGGCTCCAAAGACCTCTGAAATACACCCCATACATCCTCCCTGTGTGTTTGCCACATCCTTCAGAGGACTTCCCTGAGGGCATGCTGTGCTGGGTAACTGGATGGGGACACATCCAATATGGGGGTAAGAGCATACTGGGCAGATGCCATACCTTCCATCTGTCCGAGTTTGGCAGCGGGACTCTCAGCTAGTACTCTTTTGTCCCATCTTTTCAACTGTTTTTAAAATGTCCCAGTTTCTCTCTTCTCCCACTTTCCTCCCTTGTCCTTAAAAAAAAAAACAAAAAACAAACAAACAAAAAACTTTTGGAAAATAAGATTGTAACTTAATCTTGTTTTAAATTCCTGTAAACTTCCTTGGGTCGCATTCTGGAAGAAAGGTATAAATTCAATAAATAAATGCTAATAAAAAATTTAAAATGTTGCAAATTGAGTTCAAAGTGCATAAGTAGCTTGCGCTTAGTTAACTCAGGAGGGGAGGGAAGAGAAGGGGGCAGAATCTTGCCCTTCCAGTAGGCTCAGCAAACTGGTGTAGCCTTTCTGTAGCTTGTTTTTAATTCTTCATCACTAACTTTTGTGATCTTGACCACACTCCAATGTTGCTTGAACACTGCGCCCAGGTTTTCATCTGTAAAATGTTGGAGTGCATGAGAGGGATGAATATTAACCTGAAATAAATTTGGGAGGGAAGGAAGGAAACAATGAAGGGAGAGAAGGAGGGGGCTACAAAGCCTTTAAATTCATATTTGCATGTAAACATTTGAATCTGTCCCTTTAAGTAGAAGAATTTATCAGGTTCAGGTCGAGGTTGAATGCAGTGGAAATATCTTAAGTATGCCTTTGGAGAGTTCCAAAAAAGAGAACAGAACATAGAAGAAGGATCTTGCACCTATGGGTCTAATCCACCCACATAAGTTTCCCATATGATTAGCAGAGCTGCTTCTTCTTGCCTTTGATTATTGCTTGGAGATTTGAGATGCTATTTAAAACCTGGGAAAACTTTGCATTGGGATGAATTCTAGTCTGCAGCCCTGATAGATTTTTGCATGGAACAGACACTCTGGTTTGTAGACTGGGAAGATTTTTAATGGAACTGGAACTTCAGGTTTCAGACTCAGGTTTTGAATGCCTGAAAGCCAAAAAAGCTGATGGATATGCCACTGTGAATGTGGTGAATTGGTTTTATTGCTGTTTGTTCTATAGTTGCTCCAATTGGAACAGGCACCAGAAGAACTGTCATTCATTTCAGCAGCTGCAGAAAGAGTAGTGGTAAAATTGAGTAGGTTTACCACTTTTGTAGTAGCAGATTTGTTGACTGCCTCTGCTGAAACCTATTGCATTGGGGTAAATTGCTCAGATTTATACCTGGCCCACTCCAGTTTGATTTTGACTTGTCCTGTTCCTTTGGTGTTGCTCACAGCTGGAAATCACCTGTGAACAGAAAAGAAAGTTTGTGCTGCTGGTTAAAGCTGCAGTCCTATACACCAGGAGTGGGCATTTATGTGGGTGGCAGGGGCCAATCCCGACCCCCAGCACTCTAAGTAGAAGCCCAAATATCCATAGTCCTTCTCAAAATGGTAACATGGAGTATGTCACTTCCTGCCACCATTTTAAGAGGGACTGTAGAGGAAGACAGAGGTATTTGGGGGATTAGTATGGAGTTCTTGGTGCTTGAATGAAGGTCATGCTTTCACACACTTTGAGGGATTACTGTGTGTTTGGGGCAAAAATTGCCTAAAATTGTGACAGATTTTTAAATTTATTTTGGGGTACTTTGAGGGGCTTGGGGGAGTAGTAGGGGACTTCAGGAGTTGTGCTTCAAGATCAGGAATATTGAGGACCAGGAAGTTTTATCCATCTCATTTTTAATTGGGTTGTTTCTTCAAAGCCAGCTGTAAACAAAATATCATTTTCAGTTTTGAAAAAAAAAATCATGCCGGGACTGGAAGGTTTTCACTTAGCAGAAGGAAAAGAAACGGGGGGCTATTCTAGCCTCCAAAGTCTGTGAGCATCCACCAAGCAGGCCCTCTCTTGTGCTCCCACCAAACATGCTTGGAAAAGTAATAGGACTGAGAGAAGGTCCTCTCCTTAAAGCTCATGCTGGCTCATGCAGAAATATATGGTCCTTCAGATATCCTGGACCCTATCTGTCTGTGTGCGCGCGCGCGCATGTGTGTGTGTATGTGTGTGTGTGTGAGAGAGAGAGAGAATATCACATATAGCTCATGGGCCACCACACAATTTCCACCCCTCTTATATAGGCAGGGTTCACTGTCTTCACTTGAATATACATACACTTTTCTTTTCCTTTGCATTCTTAGAGCCACTTCCTTCCCCTAAGATACTGCAAGAAACTCAAGTCGTTCTTATCGAGGTTGAACAATGCAATGAGCTGTTCAGTGTGCCTCAATCCACTTCCAATGGTTCTAAGCCCATCTTGGACAGCATGATTTGTGCTGGATATGAACTTGGTGGGAAGGATGCTTGCCAGGTAAACAGTGTGCACATTGGCCTTAATTGAGGCTGGTGAGAAAAATGCTACCCAGATGTTTCTGGAAGCGTCCAGATTCTCACAACATATTTGTAGATGCCCATAATCCTGTAACATTACTTGCCATACCTTCATGTTTTGATATTGGATGTACTTCATGATCACTGATGAAATGAAGGAGGGAGAAACAGTTCTGAGGGCTCATCTTACCTAGCCTAAAGCACTGGATCTGGTGATCGTTTACTTGTATTTATGTTTGTTGTTGTGTGCCTTCAAGTCATTTCTGACTTATGGTGATCCTAAGGCAAAACGATCATGGGTTTTTCTGGGGCTGAGAGTGTGTGATGTACCCAAGGTCAACCAGTGGGTTTCCATGGCTGTGTGTGGAATTGGACCACTACACCATACTGGCTCTCTTACCTGTCCTTACTGGGGTTTCTCTTTTTTTTAAACTATCCAAAGAGTGTATTTTCTGTCCCAGTCTATCTATTTCTTGTGAATTTCTGGGGCTACTTTTAAAACCCCATAAGAGAGGATGCCCCTCTTTGTTCCAGGAGTTTCCAATACAGAAAGGTATAATTTCTCACATCTGTGTCTATTGTCTCTGGCCAGTCTCGCCAATGACATGTCCAATGAGGTTGTGACCTTTCTCATGGAGGTTCTCCTCTGACCTTCCTCCCTTCATTACATTTCTGATTACCAGGCTGAACATTTTTCGTTTCCCTTTTCTTTTAAAGTTATAATAGTAAAGGGGTATAGTGATATTTTTTTTAAAAAAAGATTGAATGTGCAAGACAGTGAATGTGAATACTGGGGAAGATTGTGGAGGAAGATGCTGAGAGACTGCGGTTAACTATAGCTCAAGCAGGGAAAAATAAAAGGAGTGGGGGAAATTCCAGTATATTTCGGGCATGACTGGAAATGAGAGCAGGAACAGATGCTACAACGCATGACTTCCAGAAACAGACTATCCCAACATTTAACAGAACTATTGACCCTTCTGAAGCAGCCTTCAGAAAAACTTATAAGACTGGGCACTCCAGTTGGAGGAGGACTGTACCACAGTGCCACCTAGTGGGCACTCTCTTATATGCATGTATGTGTATATACCTTTAAGTCACTTGTTGATTTGTGGTGACCCCATGAATTTCATAAGATTTTCATAGGCAAAGAATTCTCAGAAGTGGTTTTGCCAGTTCCTGTCTCTGCAATATTAGTCTACAGCACCTGGTATTCATTGGCAGTCTCTAATCAGGGCTGACCCTACTTAGTTTCCGAGATCAGACGGGAACTGGTGCCTTTAGGGCATTTCAGTTGTTGGGAATTCATATTGCTGCAGGCTTTCCTGATAGGAGTGGCAGAAGAAGGAAGCCGTTCTCTAATTGGGTCACAGCTTTAAATTCTCACTATTCTTCTGACCTAGTGACATTTCTGAGGCATTCCGGGAAACTTAAATCAAGTTTCCCAAAGATCCATCCGGGATGGCCGTTCAAATTTCTTACAGTGCTCTGGAGTAAAATAAAATTTGGGAAAATTAAAATGCTTCAGAATTCCTAGGGCAGTGGCCAAATTAGTAATGGGCCTTGCTGAAACAAATCCCAGTTGGTTTTGGTCCAAGTCAGTACTTTTTTTGTGTGGCCCCCAGGGTTCCCCAGAACACCTCTTGTTTTGTTTTGTTTAAATACACATTTTGGTTTGCTCCTGAAATTTGATGACAGCCAGTAAATGCAGTAGAGCTAATGGAAAAATGAGCTAAGTGAACTGTATTGTGTGGGATGGTCAATATCAGAGTCACTACCTTAGCAAATGTAGCTCTTTTTAGTTCAGTATCAAAAGTCAGTGGGCTCTTCCTCACAAGCAAAATGTGTCAGAAGATCCTGGTTTTTTTTTTTTTTAAATTCCTAGTTTTTTAAAAAAATGTCCAAATAATGTTTCTGATGTCCTGGACAATTTTTGGGCAATTCCCAGCACCAGCTACAGCACTTTATTCCACTGTGAAATTTTAATTTTGAGACTTAACTAGAATGAGACAGTCTCCATCTCTTGTTCTCCTTCTTTTCTAATTTGTTTTTCTTGTTGCAATGCTTCAGTGAATCAGTGAAATTACTTTAGCACTACAACTCTTAAAAATTAAAAAAAATGAAAGGAGGAGAAAATTTGCCTTTCAGGCCATGGGATCACTTCAGTAAACCACATCTCTACTTTTTGTTAAAAAAAAAAAAAAGCTTTGGAAGAGCCCTAGTGTAGTTCCAAGAAATCAATACAACCCCCCAAAAGAATGGAATTAGGAGATGCAGAGGTGGCAACAACCGGCAGAAGCTGGCAAAACTTAAGGAATTATATTGTGAGGACTTGCACTTCTTTAGACCAGTTTGGAAGAGTTCGAAATTATTTTAATTGAACTCAGGTTAAGTACATTGAAGGTTCATGAAGAATAGCTTTTGTGATAGGGGATGTCCATGGAAAGACTCAGAGGGCCGCTTCATTTCCTGTTGTTTTTTTGTTCTTAGGGTGATTCCGGAGGGCCCTTGGTCTGTGCCAAAAGCGATTCCTGGTTTCTAGTGGGCATTGTGAGTTGGGGAGAAGGATGTGCCCGGCCTTATCGTCCTGGCGTCTACACCAGAGTGACAGCATTTGCAGATTGGCTGCAACGTTTCATTCCTGGCCTGAAGTTTGGAGTTGTGCCGATCACTGTGCAAGGGGAAGGGAACTCTTTCAAAATGTTTGCTCGCTCTCCTCTCTTTGTCTACTCTGTTTCCCTCCTCCTTCCAATTTTGCAAATGGAATTCATGAGGTGAGGGTTTCCTTCAACACAGAGTGACATTGCCAGCTTTCCCCTCGGAATCAGGGTTCAGTTCAGGTATCAACGCTGGCAACTAGTGGCTTCTGTGTCAATGAGAAACCACCATTGTTTGACCTCATATTTTGAAGATGTTATCTATGTTGCTGAATCCTATCTGCAAAATAGATTCAGCACCTCAGATAGTTCCTATAAAGTTAAGTTTCCACTCCTACAGTGGCTTCATTGTCCCACTGAGATGGAAAGCCATCAGTCTTTGCAGGGGATCTGCAGCTCATGTTGCAACTGTCTTCCGAATAAGAATCTGTCTGCATTTATTCCACCAAGCAAAGTGGGGTATGGTTCACACCCACATCTTGTGGGTAATGTGGCCATAGATGCTATAGTTGTTGTGTGCCTTCAAGTCATTTCCAACTTATGCAACCCTAATGCAAACCTATCACGGGGGTTTCTGGGAGCTGAGAGTGTGTGATGTACCCAAGATCACCCAGTAGATTGCCATGGCTGAGCAGGGAATTGAACCCTGGCCTCAAAGGTCATTGTCCAAGGCTCAAACCACTACATTATGCTATTATCCCACTGTAATTGCGATTTATCTGCATTGTGTGATAAGTTCCACAGTTTCAATAGCCTTGGGAAATGTTCATAACCTGTTGGCATTTTCTACTTTCTCAGCAATATGTATAAACATCAAGACCCATTGCTAACTTGTCCATCTAATCCAGACCTTGGAACTGTTGATTTTTACTACCACAACTGCTAGCATCCCACAGCCAGCATGGCCAACAGTCATCCTGTCTGGGAATTCTGGAAGATATAGAAAAAGAAAAAAACTTTTCCAAGCTCTGATCTGTGGATTCTTGGTATTACAGTACAAAGGAAGTAATGTTTCTAAACTCTGGTCTCATGCATTGTAATCTACTCTGACTGCAGCTTTGCAACGGAGTTGCTTTTGGTGGTCCCTTCCTGGCAAGTGCCATTTTGTTTTCCCAAAATGCTTTTGTGGGGTTTCTATATTGCTGCCCCCACAAAGGTTTGCTTCCAATGATGGATGATATCCTCTACCTATAACACTCCAGGACAATAATCTGGCATGTTTTAGAAAAATAGAATGCCAAACTCACTTCTACTTCAGCTGTTGCTGCTAAAGAAAGAGAAACGCACACCCACCTCCAGATGAACATGAATATGAATAGTGGAAAACAAAGGCCATTTGTACTTATTTTTTTAAGTTGTCGCATTTGCATTCATTTCAGTTTTTTCATTGCTTCTAAAATGATTATGCACCCATGAGACTTAGCATCAGGATTTGTCTAGAAGAAAAGGCAAGCTGACAGTTCCTGCATTTTTACTTCTAGGCCGACAGTGTGTAAACTCGATTTCTTCTTCTTTGTGGCTTGTCTTTGTGGTTGGGCAACAATGTGTTAAATATACTACCCCCTCTCCATGATTAGATTTCAACGTTGTGTGTTTTCTTTCCGGGTTTTGTTTGACTTTTCTCTTTGCTATTTTTTTTAAATCTTTGCATTTGGAAAAAACTAATAAATTTATTTCTTTCTATCTTGGAACTACCTTTGATAAGTGGCTCTTATCTCTGTCCATTTGCATTGTCCAAACTCATCAGAATGTCACAACAAAGTCTAACTGGGCTAGAAGGGGACAGAAAGCCAACAGGGCATATTTACCAGGAGGGAGGGGGGCAGAAAATGTCCTGGGTGGACAGACAGGTTGGGCCACATTCTCGCAGGAAGCAGCCAGAAAGTAGCTGCATGCTCAGTGCTCTCCTAGGCAATTGAAGAAGCAAACCTGGAGGATTACAAGTTTGAGATTGCCCTGCTTCCTTGGAGGTGAAGCAGAGGCAGCCTCAGCACTATGAGAATCCCCTTCTTTTGCATCTCTGTGCTTCCTCTGATACAAGGTAAGTAACACTCTCTCTCTGTGTGTAGTGTTGGGGTATGTTTTTGTATATCTCTTTGTGCATAAGATCCTGCTTCTCCACATTAAAGAAATGAAAATGATGATTCCAAACCAGTAAGCATAGCAATGTCATCTCTTGGCTTCTTTTAGGAGAGACAAGGGGAACTCCTTTGAGTTTTAAATGTATATTCAACAACATGGCCACAGGGCCTTTTGGCTTAGAATATGTGGGATATCTTCTCCTTTCTGACAACCTCCAATATCTCTACTTAGAAATATGACCAATTCCATAAGGCTGCACTTTATGGAGATGTCTTCCTTCCACAATCATATTCTATAGATTTTGGTAGGATGATTGTTGACCACATTGGAAGCAGGACCTAGTAGTTAAAGCAAGCAGGGTGGGAAGGTGGAGGATCCCTTGGTTCTGCTGCCAGTGGTGGAAAGATACTGGGAAGATGTATGAATATTTACAGTAATTCAGTTATCCTTTTCTGTCATTATGGGGTGGGAATTAAAGAGGGGATAAGGAAGTATCCTAGCCACACTGTTTCAAGTTTGTGCATGGGTTTTCTCAGCTGTCTACATGACTGGGAACTTTATTACTCTGGAACAGAGCTCAAACAAGTTCCTTTTTTTGGCAGGGGGAAAAGGTTGGCTAGAGGATTTCTGGAAGTTGTAGTCTGCAAAAAGGAACTTTTGTAAGCTCTGCTCTGAAATGCAAACATGTATTCATGCCTGTGCATGTGGGAAAAAAATGGACTTCCCAGCTTTAGTGTCTCATTCTGGAGACTGAGATTTAAAAACCATAGATAGTTGGCAGTCAGAACTTTTGGGATGCAGGCTGGAGTGCAGCATACATGGGAGGTCTGTCAACTGGCCATTTTCTAACTTGCTGCATTGGCATCTGTCTCCAAATGAGACCAAGAAGCAGAAAAGCAGGGAAAGCTATTTGGTTGGAGGGATTCTCAGTCCAACTTCTCCCCTGCCAGGAGTTGTTTTGTAGATTTATTTTTCATATGTGTACATTGGGCATGCATGCATCCTGACAAGGTGATCTTCTGGACATCCCGCACATAAGCAGGCCTTCAGCACGTGGAACTTCCAACCCAGAGCAGTCAGGTCATCTCCTACTTTTCCAGGATTCTGTTGCAACTTAGACTTGATTCTTTTCCAGAAGGCCTTTAATTTTCAAGCAAGATTGTGTAGTAGTAGTAGTAGTAGCAGTAGTAGTTGTGTGCCTTCAAGTTGCAGGCTCTAAGATTATTACCCCTTTACTTTCATGGGAGGGACATTTGGCTACTGTGAAAGTGGGCTGGGACAGGGAGCTGAGGTAGGTAAATGTTAAGACTCTTCATCTTACTTTTAAGTAAGCTTTAAGGAATCTCTGCCCGCCCCCAGGGGAAACAGGCTTAAATATACATCCAATTGCTATTTCAAGTAGGGCCAGCAGGCCAGGCTTGTTCCTATTCAATGAACTTGAATTTATGTTCAATGGGGAAGCCAACTTTAACCCTTTGCCCCCCAATAATGTACTGTGCATAATTGGTGAAATGCAGAACCCTGGGGGGATATTGTGTTCCAGGAATGAGGTTGTGCTGCTAAAAGCAGCCTACTAGGGGTGTGATGGAGACTTCCTGTATTGCATCTAGTTCAGCTCTTAGGCCAGGAGACGTAGGTTGGGTTCAGTGATCCAAGTTCATCAGCAGCATGTTTGTAATTCTTCCTGGTTGCTTTCTTCCATGAGCTGAACACATGTGCCTCCTATGGAAATCATTGCCTGAAGAGTGTATTCTGTTTGGGCCATTTACTCAGATAAATCCTCTTTTACTTGCTGGATCCACACTGGTTCTTCAAGTTGAGCTACCAAGAAAAAGACACCTGATATCAAAGGCTACCACTTTTTTCCACTGTCACTCACTCTTTCATCTGACATACTCTCTTGAATCCAGGTGACATATTCAGCCCATGGCAGATGTATAAAACTTGTGGGTCCTCTGGATGCTGTCAGACTCCAGGTCCCATCAACTTAAGACATTGTGGGCTTTTGGTCAGTGATGATGGATGTTGGAGTCTGGTGACATCAGGAGAACTTGAGCCTACAGGCTTTCCACACTCCATCTGAGAAGTGGAGCAGACAAATTGATCAGCTTGTGTCTGGACTTCATCTCTGCACAACAGAAGTGGGAGTTTACATGACTGTACCCAAGTGACTGTCCTTGCATATGGAATGAACACATTAGTGGGCAAAGTTATATCTTTGTCTTCTGCCTGGCACACTATTTTTCAACAAACAGATGATCGGGGGATGTTTTTTTGGGGGGTGAGGAGGAATGTGTGGAGGTGCCTTTAGTCCCATAAGCACCTACTTGTGGTTTGAGGTAATGTAGTGTAATGGATGAGGAAGAGATTTTATCCCTCCTAGAATACTAGAACCTGAGATCCAATAATTGTGGGTGATTCAAGACAGTGAAAAAACATTTCCTTTACATAATATATACTTAAGTTGGGTAATTTCCTACCACAAAATGTAGTTGAAAGATTGAATCTTACTGGTTAATCCCAATTAGAGTAGATTGCTTGAAACAATTGTTGTGTGACAAGTAAATAACCTGTAAATCCCATTGACCCAGTGAATCTACACTAATAGAGGACTGACACTAAGATTTGTGTTACAAAGGGGGTCTAGAAAAGGGGACTAGACATACCTGTTAAGAATAAGGCTCTCATATACCATCCAACATTTCACAGACAAATACTGGGACACACATGGCCAAGCAGCATCAGAATGGGGTCAAGATGGCAAAAGTTATTAATGACGAAGAACAGACAAGCTAGGAGGCTGCAGCAGTTTGTGACAGGTTCACTTTCGGGTCACCATGAATAAAAAAATGACTTGAAGGCACATAACAACAAGAAGAGAGAATTTCTGCTTGTCATGGAACTAGGAAACATGCAACACTTGCTGAAATTCTTCTGAACAACCACTAAATGTTCAGGAGGCTTCTCCAGTAGTCACTCTGGCAACCCTACAGGATCTAGAGAGCTGCGAATGCTATTAAGCAGCAGCTTCCTACAGCAGCTTCTTAGGCTTGCTTATGTTTTCTAAGGCCATTTCTGCACTACATTGTTATAGTGCTATTATTTCACTTTCAACATCCTATTGAATCCTGGGGTTTGCAGTTTAGGGAGGGGCCTTCAGAATTCTCAACCAGAGAGCTCTTTGGTCTCAATAAACTACACACCCCAGAATTACACAGGCTGTTGAAAATGGAATAATGGCACCATAACAGTGTAGTGTGGAAATAGCCTAAGTTTTCAGCCCAACAATCCTAGCTCAGGACTAATGGTCAAAGCTTGGCACCTCCTGCTCAACTTGCTTCTTCTCGCATTGCTATGGCTACCTGGGGAATGAGTGTGCAGTTGGAGACTGGGTGTTTGCTTGAGCCTGGCTCACAAATAACCTTTTGATGATCCTGAAAATGGCACTACAAGGAAAAGGGGAGCCTTTTAAGGCCTGCGCAACCTCCCCTCCTTTCTCCACCTGGTATGCAAATACTCTCCCTCCCATTTCACCTCTTTATTTACTTTCCACTATGGAAGATAGGACAGAGCAAGAAGGAATTTCCCCCCACCTTTGTTCTTCCTTGTGTGCATCAGACAAGTTCCAAGGGTGGCTCCTGGGGACAGGCATTTTCTCTAGGGAAACTGGGATAGTAGTGCTAACCAGATTTTGGAAGGTTTGGTTTCCCAAGAAGGAAAAAGTCTCCCCTAAGAAGGCAAGAACATCAGAAAAGCTCTGATGGAGTAGACAAAAGGGCTCTCTGTACCACCATCCACTTTGCCATGGGGCACACATGATTCTCATTTCTGGCTAATTTGATCATAGCTAACTTAAGTCCCACTAAGTTCAGTGATCTCCCCCAAACATAACAAAATTGGGATTTACCTGTTACATTTTTCTAGAATATCTTAACCAAAAGAACCATTGACCTTTTGGCTTTTAAATCAGATGAAGACAGACTTTGGAGAGGTCATGAAGCACACAGCAGTTAGAGAGAGCCCCCCCCATGTTTAATTTTAGACTTAGGCAGAACTGTCATTCCATTTGGAGAGAATGCACCTGCTGTTTGTGAGAAGAAGGCCAAAGATAAGCAGAGTACATTTAATTTGAACCAGAATCTCCCAAGAGCAGGCTTTACGCATACAGCAGGCATGCATGTTATCAGTAAGTTCTGTTCCCATTGTGTGTTCTAAGCTATAGCTATACAAAGGTGCAGTTTGGAATCCACAAGTAGCTGAAAAGAAGGCAAGGAATGCAAAATAACTGGCAGTCCATCTAGCATCCCCTTTCCCTGACACGATCTAACAGATAGCTTTTTTGACCAGGGTTGGGAATTTTTTTTGGGAGAGAGGGTTACAGGGCCACACTGAACTCATTGCAATATACTGAGTTTCACATCACTGCCCTGCACATTTTGTCACTGAAAATTGTTGGTCACTCCAGCAGCACTTTATGGTTCTGTAAGATGCAAGAGCACTTTCTCCACCACACAGTCCTGTCAATGTGCAAGCTAGAGCAGCTCTTATCAGGAAAGGAAGGTGGGAAGGGAAAGGAAGAAGACTTTGTATCCCCCATGAGAACATAGATTTTCCAACATGACACAGATGAAAAGCAAGACATGTGTAGCCAAACAAAATCAGTGTGGTCAAGATGGCAGAACATACAACCTGAGACAGGCTGCAGCAGGTTGCTTTTGCTTGAGCTGACTGGGAAGGGCAAAATCTCCCTCCTTCCTACTGAGTTAATTGAGTGTGAACTGCTTTTGCATTTTGAAGTAAATTTGTAGCAATTGAAGTAAGCTGAGGACAAGTGGGGAAACTGGGAGAAAGAGAGAGAAATTGGGACTGCTGAAAAGCAGGGTGACAGAGGGTTAAATTCAGACAGTCTCTTCCAAATCAGGACAGTTGGAGGGTATGGCTGCACTGCTAGCAATTTTTCACTATATACTTTGTTGGTGGCAGTAGTTGGCAATGGGAGGCAGTGGATGTTGCAGAAACAGTCACACTATGTAATTATAATGTTATTATTCCACTTTAACTGCCATGGCGACTTCCAATGGAATCTTGGGTTTGGCAGTTTAAGGAGAGGTCAGCCAAAGAGCTCTGTTGGTCTCACCAGACTCCAAATCCCTGGATTTCATAGGGTCCCGCCATAACAGTTAGAATGGAATCATAGTGCTAAAATTGTGTAGTATGAAAGGGCTCTGCTCGTCTGTTGCCCACCCCTATCTGAAAGAGCTGAGAGCAGGCTTATCTTAACAGAGATGAAGAAATGTTAGTATTAGGAGAGAACGATTTGGTAGGGATCTTCAGCTCTCCAATTTGTTTCAGAAGGGTTTTTTTTTTTAATTATTATTTTGGAGTGGAGGCAGGGTGGTTCAGTAACAAAGAAATGAGTTTACTTTTTTCTAAGCCTGGAAACTGTGGTCTGAAACCTACTGGTTAATCCCAACTGGACAGGACCGATTCAAACAATTGCTGAGTAGTGAGTCAGTATGTAGGTAAATCTCACTAATTCAAGTAGGTCTCTTCTAGTTTGGAATAACAATAGGATTTTGGTCAGTGAGTTACAAATAGGCCAGTTACATTTCAGTCTTTTGAGTAATCAAGGCACAGTGAGATTACCTTTCAAGACAATGTAATGAGGTTATTGGGGTAACAAGTGGCATCTTTAGTTACTTTAAAAAATTACCCTTAAGGACATTTTACACCATTTTTGACCCCCCCATTTCATTCTCATTAATCCAAATGTTTTTTTTTTTCACTAGAAAGTGATTAAAAACAACAACAAATAAAACAATGAGTTTAATTTCCAGCACAGGAACTGGTAATGACAAACGATTGTTTAAAAACCACCATAATGTGTAATGGGAACAAATTAAAAATAACCTTTTCAAGTTCTGATTTTCCCCATTGTTGACAAGCCTATGCCCACATACTGCAGTCCAATTTGTAGTGTGGAAGTTTGAATCATCCTGCCCTCTGGGTGTTGTAGGGTTGCAGCTCCCAGCATTCCTCACCATTTGGCAATACTGACTAGGGCTGCTAGGAGTTGCAGTCCAACCGCATCCAGATGCTCCATGATTCCCACCCTTCATGTAGTTCAGCTCTCTGGGTTAGCTTCTGATTTCATTATCCTTAGAACAGATGAACTGAAATCTGTGGGAGTTAGTAGGTCCTTACATTAGTGATGATTCCAGCAGCTCTGTTCTGAGGCTGTTAGGGTCACTGAGGACAACTAAATCTGGATCTGATCCTCCATCTATGGCAAGGTTGGGAATCATGTGGCTCTCCAGATGTCTTTGGACTGCAGCGCCAAGCATTCCTCACCACTGGCTATGCTTGGTCGGTCTTCTGGGAGGCCAGTAACATATGAAGACTGTATAGTTCCCATCCCTGATATACGGCATCTGTACAGTTTCATACTAAACAATTATAGCAGTAGGGTTCTACTTTAGCTACCATTGCAACATCTCATGAAATCCTGGGGTTTGTAGTTTAATGAGGCACTGGAGCTCTCTGATTAATGATTGTAAATGCACCTCCCTTAACTGCCAATCTCAGAACTCTGAAGAATGGAACCATGGTAGTTAAAGTGGAATCATATCACTGTATCTACTGTACTCCTTCCTTATCTGTGTGGATATATTCCAAGATCTCCCATGGAAGCCTGAAACCACGGGTAGCACTGAACCTTCTGTATACAGTACCCTGCCAAGGTAGAGGGCTGCTTCCAGTGATAACAGAGCTGTTTTCTGTGGCAGTGTTGATGGAGCGGGGGGAAGGCAGGCAGATAGTTAAGATGTGGGTGGCAGGACTTGGAGTAGGTCATGTGGGTGCTGTTGCCCAGATGCCAGAATTTTCAGTTTAATATTTTCAGACCATGAGTAATTGAAACATCAGAAATAAGGGAAGGACTACTGGATACAGTGTGAAAGCGCCCCTGATTCAGAGCATCTGAGTTCTAGGTAGGCGTGAGCCTTGGTACCTCTTTTTTCAGTAATTAAACCAAAGAGGTTTTGAGGATATCAATTCATGTGTCAAATTCACATGACTTGCTTTGGATCCTTGCACCTGGACTTGGGTGGGTGATGCCACCCATGGGAAAGATTCCTACTGAATTTTAGGATAGCTGCTCTAGTAGAGAAGGAGTACAAACTGGTGGCCCTTGGATGCTGTATTCTGCTCCCATCTGCCCCAAGTGGTATGGTTAATAGTCAGGGATGATGGGAGGTGTAGTACAACATCTGGAGTACCAAAGTTTTTCATCTCTGGTGAACACAGTGCTGAACTAGATGGGAGATTTAGATGTAAGCTGACTTCCTAGGTTCCTATGAATGCCTTTTGAAAAACAATTTGTCGACCATTTCACAATATAAATGCACATCTTGTAGGCACCCTTGTTTTATATGATAATAAAAGTTCATCCACTTTTTTTCAGTCAGGAGTGCTCAGACATGCTCTGCTTTTTCATTGAGTAGACACGGATACTATATATATTCTTGAAAATTTAGGGAAAAACAGGCAACAGTGATGACCTTTACAGCAGAACATAAATTTGTTTGTAATTTTCCATCTGTTGAGAGCTTAGTAGACTAGAAAGCTGAAGATGAGGGCTCCCTGAGCCTCATGCCTCCCAAATTTGGCCCTGACTATACCTTACTCGTTCTGATTATTCAAAAATACACCTTTTGTTTACATGTCCTCCCTCTTTACCTGGTGTTAATATTTTGCTTAGTTTATCTTCCTAGATCTTGGTTATACTTAACTATCCGGTTCTCCAACTTTGCCTCTGATGTCACTTTTTTCCTTCTTCACGCAGGTGTCCTGGAAAATGAAGCTCAAAGGAGTGAGTATCTCTCAACCGAAATGTGCAAGAGGGAAAAACATTGTGTTTTGAAATATGCTGTTTGTCCAACCTCCACCCACCCACCCACCAGCATAATTGAGGAAGAAATGTTCAGGTTTCTTGGTGACTTTCTTAACATTGCTCTTATTGTAATGGTGGGACTGAGAAAGACCAATGTGAGGCAAAGGGGACCCGTATTGTGGGGTGAATTACTGTCTCAGACCATCCTTCTCTCTTTTAAAAACTCCTCCTCCTCCTCTTCCTCCTCCTTCTCTTCCTCCCTTCTCAGCTAGAATAGGGATTCAGCCTGTCTCATAAAATTAAAACAGATATAGTTGAAAAACCCAAACATAGAGAAAAACATACAAGAGGGTATTATTTACATGCAATGGCCCTGGAAACCAGGCTTCAGTTCGCTGTTCAGCTATGGAAACCCACCGGATGACCTTGGATGCATCACAATCTCTCAACCCCAGAAAACTCTGTGATAGGTTCACCTGAAGGCCACCATTAAGTCAGAAATGACTTGAAGGTACACAACAACAACAACACCAAACTAAAACAAAAATAAGTAAAATACTTCCATTTTTTTAAAGTAGTAGAGCACACTATGAAGATATCCTTTCTTAAAAAACAGAGTAATAATAATTGTCAGTTGATGAGAGGACCATGCGCTCTGTCTAAAAGGGGTGTTCTAGAGCATGGGGAGTAGCCACTGAGAAAGTCCTGCTTATGATAAAATTATGGGATACACCATGGTGGGAATGGAAGGTTTTGACAGCTCCCCTACTTGTTGAAAGAAAATCTGATGTAGCCCCGCTGCTACTTTTGATGTGTATCACAGGGACACCATAATTCTGTCCTTGTATCATGTCAGTGCCCCAATCATCTGCAAGTGAAGGATCTCCATCTGCGCATATGTGTGTACAACTGTAAAACTCTTCTATGTGAGAAGAGACCGTGATTAGACTGTGTTCTCACTTCATACGGAACTATTCTATGTGGAAGCATGAACATACACATAAAATTACTTCCGTATAGCACCTGATTACCTCAGGATATCATGTGTAGTTGGGGTGGGAGGTGGATGAGTGGAGAGAGAGTACTTTGCCTTTGCTGGTGAATTCTTCCCCAGCATTTTAAAATATGTGTGTTTACTGGTGTGTGTATGTGTGGGGTTCTAAACCCTTCCTGTAGTTACAAAGGTGTACAACAACAAAACACCCTTGGGGCAACACTACATATGAAGTTACTCATACATTCAAAACAACAGTACCTGCTTAAAGGGGCCACTTTTCTTTTGAAAACAGAGCAGATCTTAGGTCTAAATCCATTTGCTAGTTCCAGCTAGGGCCATTTCCGCACTAGCCTGCTATCGCGTGATGATTCCACTTTCAAAATCCTCTGGAATCCTGGTGTTTGTAATTTTGGGAGGGGCCGGCTGGCCCCTCCCTAAACTGCAAACCCCAGGATTCCAGAGGATGTTGAAAGTGGAATCATTGTGCTATAATAGGCTAGTGTGGAAATGGCCTATAAGTCAACACTTAAATAAATCCCATTGATTCAATGGGTCTACTCTAGTTGGGACTAGCAACTGATGTTAAGCCATTGAGCCTCCATCTGGAACATGCTGTGGATTGGTGTTTGGGTTTTGCATTTCATTCCTACCAAAAAGTCTCTAGGGGAAAATGCTAGTGCGGGTTGTGTGGGTAGGAAGACACAAAGCCGGGTTTTGGGGGTGGTATGTTTGGGCCAAGTGTTCCTCCCAGGTGCTGGACTGCCTCAATCCCAGGGCAAGGGAACAGTTTTAAGCTTTAAAAGGTGTACAGGCTGAGGGTGTTGAAGCTGTTAATCTCCCTCCAACCTCCCCTGCTAGTACCTACTTCAAAGTCCTTTTCCCCTCACCACTATTCATTCTTGGATATATAATACCAGTTGGAGGCAAAAGCTAAGGATATTCATAGAATCATAGAGTTGGAAGAGATCACAATGGCCATTGACTCTAACTCTCTGCCATGCAGGAACACACGCTCAAAGCATCCCTAGCAAATGACCATCCAGCCTCTATTTAAAAATCTCCAAAGAAGGTAACTCTGCCACACTCCAAGGCAGCATATTCCACTGTTGAATGGCTCTTACAGCCAGGAAGTTCTTTCTGATGTTTAGGTGAAATCTCTTTTCCTGTAGTTTGAATCCATTGTTCTGTGTCAGAAAACAAGCTGGCTCCATCTTCAACATGACATCCCTTCAAATATTTAAACATGGCTATCATGTCACCTTTTAACCTTCTTTTTATCAGGCAAAACATACTCAGCTGCCTAAGCTGCTCCTCATAGGGCATGGTTTCCGGACCCTTCACCATTTTGGTTGCCCTTCTCTGGACATGTTCCAGCTTGTCAATATCCTTCTTGAATTGCGGTGGCCAGAACAGGACACAGTATTCTTTCCCTTCTGCTTACCTACGACTTCTGCATGTTAGACTCTACAACCCATTTTAAATAAGATTGAGGCAGATGCAGACTTGAGTGTGAAAACACAGAAGTGTTACTGTAGTGAATATTTATCCCCCTTGCTGGTAAACTGTTTCACTTTTCAGCAATTAATCAATTGAAAAAGTCAAATGGATTTAAAATTCCTTATCTTCCCCAATATGTAGCTAAAATTGTGAGATAAGCTTATTTATTTGATTGTCCCTGGTCCCAATTTTGCTTTTTGAAAATGGTTTCCTTTTAACTGAAAAGTCATAATAACTCTAGTTTCTCTCTCTTTTCTCCCTGCTGTTTCTTTCTAGGAGACACAGAGAAAGGCATATGGACAAGTGAGTGTTTAGCCACAGCACAACCTGTGCTGGAAGATGGTTTTCTGAGTGACAGTTGCAGCCTTTGGGTCATAGCAACAGCACTGGAAAACTCTTCTAGAGAACTTTCCCCAGTTGTACAGTATTTAAAAGCAGAGGAACTCTACTAGAAATCAAATTGATATTCCCAATAGTGAAGAATGTCTTTATTGGTGGGAGTCACTGTTGGCTTGCACATCAGGGAAGTGATGAATTCCCTCTGGGTTTTAGTCCCAACTTTAAATGAATTACTCATGGTTCTAAACCAGATCTCTTACGTAGGTAGCTCTTTTAAAGTTCAGACTAAAAACCAGAGTGGTTCAGCACCCCATTGATATAGAAAGCACCATCAAACACTCATCTAAACTGACACAAAGTGCTTTCTAGGAGAGATGAGAATTTTACTTTTGTATAATTTTGAGAAGAATGTGTCAAAATTGGCAAATCTCTTCATATTCGGGATGGGAAAAAACTGAAAAATGAATGTGGGAGAATGATGTTAATAGAGTTATCCATCCAAGGCCCAGGATGCAGAGTGTTTAACTCTTAAATTCTAGATTTGGAATCCCGTGCATTGAATCAAATTGTCTTGCTGTGTTAGTATTGCCCAGTTTTGTTTTTTCCCCTGAGAGTCCTCACCTTTAACACCCGTGAAGCAGACAAGTGGAACATAGGTAATTTCTGCACTACACTGTTATAGTGCTATTATTTCATTTTCAACATCCTGTGGAATTCTGGGGTTTGTAGTTTACTGAAGTCAAAGAGCTCTCTGGCTGAGAATTCTAAAGGCCCCTCCCTAAAGTGCAAACCCCAGGATTCCATTGGAGGTTGAAAGTGGAATAATGGCACAATAACAGTGTAGTGAGGAAATGGCCATGATATTCTGCAGGCCAGAGACAGTTGTATTTATTGACTTTGACTGATACAGATGGAAAAGATCTGTCAATCACTTAGCAGCCACTAGCTTGAGGCTTGAAAAATTCAAGTGGAGAAGAAATAAAACTGACAGATTTCACCATTCTTAGCAACTCCTTGAGTTTATAATTCTCTGCACCAAACTGATACCCTGATTTTTTTTTTGCAAGCAAAATTGTGTTAGAATTATCCCCCCTTTTTCATGTGGTTTGACTGCAGCGTATGTATTTATTTTTGCCAGACAGGAGAGTTAAATGCTGCTATTAGTGCTTGGGTGACCATGTTTTCTCAGATTCAGATTTTGAGATGGAGGCAGAGCCCAGGATCTCAGGCCCTTTCCTCAGCACCCTCCCATTCTGCCATGGGGACAGGAGAAGGATGGGACCACAATGATGCTTCTGCCTGACATCATCGCAATCCCGTTCCTCTCCCATTCCCAGCATGGGTTTTCCCTGTCACTGACTTATGATTGCACCACCATCCTGTACTTAGCTGTCCTGCAGAAGGGCATGAAGCATGATCGCAGTGCTTCCTGCCTCAGCTCAGTCTGGGAAAATACCTGGCTGCACAGTGGAAGGAAGTGGCTTGTCCATCATGCTCCCTTCTGCAAGGAGCTGGTCCTGTGCAGAGGGGAGTGTTGTTGTCACATTGCCTTCCTGGCAGAGCTGCTGCCGGGATTGCCACCGGATGCTGCTGCAATAAGGTAAGCTGCAGAAAGGGCCTTCGAGTTACTATTTCACAAAAAAAAGGGTGGGAAAGATCAGTCATGATTTTTTTTTTTTGTAATCAGGTCTTGAAGATCAGAGGAACTGCATATTGGGAACTGAAGATGGAATCTGAAAATGTTAGCCGTAGGGCATTTCTGCACTACGCTGTTATAGTGCTATTGTTCCACTTTCAACATCCTATGGAATCCTGGGGTTTGCAGTTTAAGGAGGGGCATTTAGAATTCTCAGCCAGGGAGCTCTTGGGCCTCAGTAAACTACAAACCCCAGAATTCCACAGGATGTTGGAAGTAGACTAATAGCACTATAACAGTGTTGTGCAGAAACGGCCTAAGTTTGTTCGAAGTGTTATAAAGTGCCTTGAATCTCAATCTGGGAAAAAGGCAGTATATTAATAATAATGATGGTGTTGTTGTTGTTGTTGTTGTTGTTGTTGTTGTTGATGATGATGATCCTCCCCCCCCTCCTCATCTGATAAATTTACTTCTTTCTAGCAAAGAGGTGAAAAACCATGAACCTGCAGGACTGGTCTTTTGTATTTTGGCAGCTTCTGTGATCTCTTTCTTTCTCTTACACGCATACCTATTTTGCCAGCGTGTGGCCAGGTGATGATGAAAAGCAAAAACCGTATTGTTGGGGGAGAGGATGCCTCTCGTGGTGCTTGGCCGTGGCAAGTCAGCCTCCAGTACAATGGGAAGCACGCCTGCGGAGGGACCCTCATCAATGCTGAGTGGGTACTGACTGCAGCCCACTGTTTCCCAAGGTAAGTTGTGGGGAGCTATGGTCGTTGTTGCTAGCTGCCATCAAGCTGACTTTGACTTATGGTTACCCTATTAATGAGAGACTTCCAAGTCATCCTATCATCAAAAGCCCTGCTCATGGACCTTTCCGCACTAGGCTGTTATAGCGCTATGACTCCACTTTCAACAGCCTATGGAATCCTGGGGTTTGCAATTTCGGAGGCCCCTCCCAAAACTGCAAACCCCAGGATTCCATAGGCTGTTGAAAGTGGAGTCATAGTGCTATAACTGCCTAGTGCGGAGAGGGCCCAGGTCTTGCAGACTCAGGGCCGTGGCTTCCTTGATTGAGTCTATCCATCTGTAATGGGGTCTTCCTGTTTTCTTTCTGCCTTCTACCTTGCCTTGTCTTTTCTAGTGAAGCATGTCTTTTCATGATATGGCCAAAGTACAACAGTCTCCGCTTAGTCATCTTGGTTCACTCTTGGTTTGCTCTAGGCCCACTTATTTGTCTTTTTGTCAGTCCAGGATATCCACAGAACTCTTCTTAAATAAGAATCTTGGAGAAGAAGCAGAATGGCTGAACATTTTGTGGGGGGGGGCATAAGAAAAAGGTCAGGTGGCCTACTCTAGATTTCAAAGAGGCCCTTCACTACACATTAATTATTTCATTTTTCTTTTTTTTAATCTTGTTAGACCTTATAGAGGAATAAGCATGGGCATGTAGGGAGATTTATACCCAGCCAATCATTAAGAAGTAAGAGAAACATTTATATTTGATAATTTAAGGAGTGAGAATTGTGTGGCCCTCCACATTTTGTTAAACTACGGCTCCCACCATCCCTCACCATAAGCAATGCTAGCTAGGGCTGCTGGGAGCTACAGCCCAACATCATATGGAAGTCCTCACAATTTCTACCCTGGGCTACTTGTTTGATGTTACACCCGTTCTACAACAGTGATGCAACAGAGAACTCCATAAGTCCTGGCCATCAGCAGCCCTGCTCAGGTTTTGCAGACTTAGGCCTGTGGATTCTTTGATCCAGTCAATCCAACTGTAACACTGTCTTCTTTGATACATGTTCTTACCGTCTCCGTGAATCTTGACCCTTGGTTTCTCCCACCGCCCCCACAGCAAGGCGATACTCTCTGACTACCAAGCCAACCTGGGAAACTACCAGCTCTTGAAGCCAGATTCAGATGCTCTGTGGATGAAACTTTCCCGGGTTATCGCACACAAGGACTATGCTGGGGATGGGACCAGTGGAGATATAGCTCTAGTCCAGTTGGAACATCCAGTCCGATTCACTGAAAGCATCCTCCCGGCCTGTCTCCCAGATGCTTCAGTCCAATTTGCGGGTGGCACCTTTTGTTGGGCGACAGGATGGGGATCCCCAACATATGGAGGTGAGGAGAAATTGCTGAGCAAGCCATTAGATCTCAGGCTCTTACCAACATTTTTGGTGGTGCTGTAGTAAAGATCTACACTCTGGGATGTGATCTTTTCTGAAGCAAATAATATCACTTACCAGCACCTTACAAAGACTCTAGAATCAACTCATCTAGGCTTTTTCTCAAAGGGACAATGCAATGGCATCTCATAAACTCATAACTGATTATTTGGCTATTTAATTGGTTAATTGGTTGTTTATTAGAAGCTGCCAGATTGCTCATCACTAGATGCTGAAAAGACTTAAAGGGGCTACCTGTGACAACTTGGTATAATATAATATTGCAATTAGTTGTAATTGCAAAATTAACTAATAGCCTTCAAATAGCCAAAGAAAAGGACCCCCCCACCACCACCATTTCACTGTGATTTGGAACTGTTTTGTTGAAAATATGGGAAAAGAAAACAAGATTTGTTGGTTTTTCAATGGCATTCAAGTCTTTTTGACAGAATGTGTAAGGAAACACTTTTGACTTCTTTTATTTTGGTATGATGGCTGTGTAACTTAACGGATAAGTAATTTTACATACTGTTGTCGATCAGTATGGGAATCAGGGGTGATGTTACAATACAAAATTAATGAAAAAAATATACTCAATGATAATCCAGTGGGAAGTTCTAGGTATGATCTGAACATATGATTGTGGGAAGGTATGGACGAACGTACAAATCAAGACTTTATAAATGTAGTTTATAAAATTAATAAAAATAATAAAAATGAATGCAAATTAAATAGTAATAAAAAGACCTCAGGGTAAGAAAGCAGTAGTTTTCAGGCATGAAAAGGCAAGGGAGGCTACAGTGGGATATAATCAGATTTTAGTTATTGAGAGCTTCTCTGAACTTCTGCACCCAAAATAAAGGTTTGGCAATTACAGAACCTGACATAGCTATGAAGGCACATAAAGTACATGGAGAAAAACAGGTGCATAATACTTAAGCAATGGAATGTTTGATTCTTATTTTATGCAGGAGGCAGCTGTTAGAGAGAATATTTATTTATTTATTGATTTAATATCCCACCTTTCTCTCATCATGGGATTAAAGGTGGTATACTGCATCTTTAAAAACAAACAAACAAACAAACAAACAAACAGCACTATCTAAAAGGTTCTCAATACAAAAGTTAAAACACAATAAAGCGAAATTTGATGTTAAAAACATAAGTTAAAAGCAGCATTAAAACAAAATAAAGGCAGTACATCTGCCATAAAAAGCTTTGGCTGCTGCAACATACTAAGAACCAAATGCCTCCTTAAATAAAAATGCATTTACCTGCTGGTAGAAAGACAACAGCAAGTCGGCCAAGCAGACCTTCAAAGAAAGGGAACTTCACAACTTAGGAGCAGTGGTTGAGAAGGTTTTCCCTTGTGTTCTCACCAGAGATGCCTCGGATGGTAGTGGGACTGATACAGGCTCATATGGGGAGATCTGTTTTTTAAAGTACTCTGGACCCAAGCTATGCAGGGTTTTAAAGGTCATAACCAGCACTTTGAATTCTGTTCAGAAACGAGTTGGCAGCCAGTGGAACTGTTTCAGCAAGGGGGTTATATGTTTCCTATAACCTGCCTGAATCAGCAACCTGGCTGCAGAATTTTGGGAACACTACTGGAATTTCTGAACAGTTTCCAAAGGCAGCCCCATGTAGAGGTGCATTATAGTAATCCAAATAAGATGTAATCAGGGCATGTGTCACTGTATATTTTAGGCTCACTTAATTGCTTGTGAACATCCTCCCATATTTGAACCTGGGCCAACCAATTAATTCTGTACTCTGGATGACCTCTGCTATTGCCTTGGCTGACTGCTACAAAACTGTGCAAAACCCTCTAATCCTTATAGGTACTTTTTCTGGTGATAGTTTGCTATCACAACAGAGAAACAGGAGGGAAACAACTAGGCCATTTCTGCACTAGAGTGTTATAGTGCTATGATTCCACTTTCAACATCCTATGGAATCCTGGGGTTTGCAGTTTAGGAAGGGACTGCCTGGCCCCTCCTGAAACTGCAAACTCCAGGATTCCATAGGATGTTGAATGTGGAATCATAGCTCTATAACTGTCTAGTGCGGAAATGGTCCTAGTTAAGGCTCAGAAAGGGAAAGGACTAAGGGGCTTGGTTGAGAGTTGTTTGACCTTATTCTTTTAAAAATCCCCTTTATGTAAACTGTCCCCTAAAAGGTTCATAGACGAAGATCTGCAATAAATAAATATTAATGAATAATTGCTGAAAGAATGCATGGATCAGAAAGTTGGAAGGCTTCAAGGAAGCATCAAGGAAGAGGGCTTAGAATGGGCTGGATACAAAGGAAATGAATGTGAACTGGGTAGTGAATTAGAGAGTAGTTTAGGAATGAATGGGACACCATGGAAGAGAAATGTTCAATAGAATTCAGGCATATCTAATAGTTATGGCATAAACTTCTTTAAAGATCCAGACCATTAGTTGGACAGAGGGAAGAGCTTAGAATGAGGTGGGGCTAATGTAGACGAATTTAGAGATTCTCTGGTGAACTGTGGTGGTGAAATTAAATAGCAAGGGCTCTGAAATGTTGTGGTAGTTTGGGTGGGCAATGTGCAGAACCTGGATTGGGGGAAGACTAAGTCAGGACTGTCCTAGTCCATGAGCTAAGAAGGCCGAAACTTCAGACCTAGGAAGAACCCCTTGCAATGTCACAGGAAGTCAGTGCTAGTGATATTACAATAGCGAAATACAGATAGCAGCCTGTGATTGTGTCATCAAACATGATATATTAACCATCAGCCACACAGGAGTACACACAAACACATAGAGTACCTACAGCTTTCAAGATAGTGCTCTCATCCTGAGATTCCTTCCTCTCACACTTGGAACAAGAGAAAATGGCCAGGCCCTGAGATTTGGTGACACTAGTGAGAAGGATCATGGCTATTTTCTGAGCTGGAAGGAGGAGAATTTGCATCACTCTTCTGAGAATTGCTGGTTATTCTTTGTTGTTGTTGTTTGCCTTCAAGTTGTTTCCAACCTATGGTGACCCTAGTGCAAACCTATTACTGGGTTTTCTTGGCAAGATTTATTTAAAGGGGGTTTGTCTTTGTCCTTCTCTGAGGTTGAGTGTGTGTGACCTGCCCAAGGTCCTCTAGTGAGTTTCTGTGACTAAGTGGGATTTGACCCTTGATCTCCAGAGTCATAGTCCAGTGCTCAAACTATTATACCATGATAGCTCTCAGTGCTTATTCTACACTGCTTGATTTCTCATTTCCACTCTTTCTTCCCTGCCATTTTTGCCTGAAGCTACCCTCGGAGGTGCAAAGACATTGCAACAGGTCAGGCTGCCCTTGATAGACACACTGCAGTGTGATGCCATGTACCACATTGGTACAAATATTAGCCCCAGTACCCGAGAGATCCAGGACGATATGATCTGCGCTGGCTATGCTACAGGACAGAAAGATGCTTGTTTGGTAAGTGAGGATTCAACTAGATGTCTTTCTCCCAGCAGGCTGAGGGATTCTGGAAGTTGTACTTCAGTACATTTGGAGGGCACCAGATTGGGAAGGATGGTCCAATAAGTGCAACACTGTTGGTGATGCAGACAGTATTCAGGACCCGGGTTAATGAGAGGCCACTTTATGGAAGAGGATGTGGAGCTGGGTTGAGATGGGTAGTCCTTCATTTTCTGAGATCCTGGGTCTTATGCTCAGAGCTCAATAAGAATGATTCTCTTACGTTTGCCACCATTTTCTTGTGATATAGCATCAGAAGCATTTTGGATAAATGGCGTACTCTCCAACTGTCCTGATGCAGCAGGGCCAGTCCCAATTAATCCTCTGTTGTCCCAGTTTAAAATATTCTGGCTTTTCTCTCCTTCTACCACTTTCCTCCTTGGTCCTCAGCTTATGCTGATTGCTGCAAACTGAGTTCATCATACAAAACAAGTTTGCACTTAGCTCAGCAGTGGAGAAAGGAAGGAAGGGAGAAGGGCAGAATTTTGCCCTTCCCAGCAGGTGCAAGCAAAAATAAACTGCTGCATGCTCTCCTGATTGGTGTGTTCTTCCTAATTCATAACATTTGCCATCTTAACTGCACTCTGATGTGCTTGGTCAAACATGTCTTGGTTTTCATTTCTGAAATGTTGGAAAGTATGAAAAGGCAGAGTAAAAGATGGCAATGTAAGCTTATAGTGAATTTATTCTGAGTAACAATGATACAAGAGCCAGCATTGTGTAGTGGTTTGAATGTCAAGACTACAGTTCTGGAGACCAGGGTTCAATTCTGCTTGGCCAGGGAAACTCACTGGGTGACCTTGGCCATGTCACACACTGTCAGCCCCAGAAAACCCCATGATAGGTTTTCCTTAGAATCATAGAATCATAGAGTTGGAAGAAACCCCAGGGGCCATTGAGTCCAACCCCCTGCTATGCTGGAACATCCATCAAAGCATTCCCAACAGATGTCCATCCAGCTTCTGCTTAAAAACCTCCAAAGAAGGAGACTCCATCACACTCAGAGGCAGCATATTCCACTGCCAGACAGCTCTGACCGTCAGGAAGTTCTTCCTGAGGTTCAAGTGGAATCTCCTTTCCTGCAGCTTGAATCCATTGCTCCTTGTCCTAGTCTCTGGAGTGGTAGAGAACAAACCTGCTCCCTCCTCGACATGACATCCCTTCAAATATTTAAACATGGCTATCATATCCCCTCTTAACCTTCTCTTCTGCAGACTAAACATACCCAGCTCCCTAAGGCATTCTTCATAGGGCATGGCTTCCAGACCTTTCATCATTTTGGTAGCCCTCCTCTGGACACGTTCCAGCTTGTCGACATCCTTCTTGAATTGAGGTGCCCAGAACTGGACACAGTATTCCAAATGAGGCCTAACCAATGAAGAATAGAGTGGTACCATTGCCTCCCTCGATCTAGACACCATACTCCTATTGATACAACCAAGAATCACGTTGGCTTTCTTGGCTGCTGCGTCACACCGCTGACTCATGTTCAGCTTGTGATCTACCAAGACTCCTAGATCCTTTTCACATGTACTGCTATCCAGCCACACGTCCTCCATCCTATACTTGTGACTTTCATTTTTTTTGCCCAAGTGCAGGACCCTACATTTCTCTCTGTTGAAATTCATTTTGTTAACTTTGGCCCAGCTCTCCAATTTAGGGTCACCCTAAATCAGAAACAACTTGAAGGCACACAACAACAGTAGCAAGAACAAGATCAACAATGATACAACCCAGTGGCTGGTGGTTCTTCTTCTTCACCCGTTTCTATTTCTCTTCCTTTCTTCTTTTTGTTTGCTAAGTCTTAAAATATTTATACCGTATGTCCCAAATTCTAAGGATAATGTACAATAAAAGTTCAGAATCCTTGGGGTGGTAGTCCTGGGATGGCGATGATACCAAATGGCAGCCACTTGCTACTGAAACTCTAACGAGTGCTGTTGCTACTGCTGCTTACAGGTCTACAAAATGTACAGCAACGGTAGTGAAAGAAATAAACTGGCGTGGTGATTTGAGGAAATCTTCCCCCTCTTCTGATTACTGAAAAGGTTCTGGCACATCCTACTAATGCTATTATGTACCTTCAAGTTGTTTCCAGTTTATGGTGACTCTAAGGCAGACCTATCACAGGGTTTTCTCAGCCAGATTTATTCAGAGGGGGCTTGCTGTTGTGTTCTTCTGAGGCTGAGAGAGTGTGACTTGACCAAGCTCACTCTGTAAGTTTCCATGACTGAGTGAGGATTTGGACCTTGGTCTTCAGAGTCATAGTTTTACACTCAAGCTTCTCCACCATGCTGGCTCTCTGGACGTGATGTTGACTGACCTGTATTTCCCCTAATTCCAAGTAGATGTAGTGCTGTTTTGGGTTACCTATGCATTCTCAGAGAAAAAATCCCATTATTTCAGTGTACCTTTTCTTAGGAACAAGAAAAGGGGAAGCAAGGAGATGGTTTTGTACGAGGAAGAATACAGTGCTTGGATAGCAAGATGAGGTTGGGTTTAACATGGGTTAGGAATATGTTTAAATTCTGTTGTTATTTAATACTGTTTTAATTTTCCAGGTTAACTATATGTATTTTATTGTATTTTCTGCCTTTTTCAAAACCACTTTGAATCTCAGCCAGGGAGAAAGGTGGGATGTAAATAAAGTGATGGGGGGTGGGGTGGATGAGGAATATGTGATCTGGGCTACTGTGGACTTTCATCACCTTCCTTTTTCAACCTAGGGTGACTCTGGAGGTCCCTTGGTCTGCCAAGACAGTGGTGCCTGGTACGTGGCAGGCATTGTGAGCTGGGGTGACATGTGTGCCCTCCCCAACCGCCCAGGTGTCTACACCCTTGTCAGTTTCTATGAAGACTGGATAAAGAAACACTATCCCAGAGCCCAGTTTGGTCTTGTGAACGTCACCTATTACCAAGTCCCACCATCTGAATCTGCCTCCAGCCGAGTCCACAAAGATTTCAAGTTTTTTCTTCTGCTCACAGTCATGTCTTTCATTGGGATCCTTCTGACATAGAGGGGTAGCAGGATGTTCCAGTGTTTATCTCACAGAGATGAAGTATCATGGAAAAAAGGCCCTTTCTAGTGCCTTCTGTTACAAATCTGTCTGAAGATTATTGGCAATGCAGTAGCTTCTGCTACTTTATCCTATTTCCTAGTTGACATCTTAGAAGCCTTTCTGAATGGATAGATTCTGGAAAGTTCTAGAAAGTTCCATATTTTGTCATCATCGTTGTCATTATCATCATGATCATTTTCACAGTCATCACAACATAGGTTTTATGGACTTACAGCCTCATCAGAGGTGAGGCTAGGAAGAATATTTATTCACAAAGGAGCAGGGCTTCTTCATTTCAAAAACTGCTCTACATCTTGTCTCCATATCCCCTGAGTTATCCCTTACATTGGAAAAAAGGGGCTCTTGCATTGGGCTCCAAATGGTGCTATTCTTGGAAACTAGTGAATATATGCATATTTGCACAATCTATGACTGCAGCGTTTGATCTCTTTCAGGAGTTGAGATCCTACATGGTAGAGGGTAGTGTAAGATTTCTGTGTGTAAAACTCAGCTACCCACTGCTCATTATTGTGCTTTGATTACACACCCCATGGCCATTCTGTTGCTAGTGATGAGTATGTGGGGGTGGGGTGTTGAAATATCTGGCTATGTCCCCATAGCTAGTCACAGAATGAAGACATCGTCTACTGAGATCTATTGATGCCATTGCTTTCATCTGGGCATGAGAACATAGCCAGCAACTTCTCTGATCCCCTTCATTCTCCAACTGCAACAGAATGCCCGTGGAGGGAGGTTACCTATGCACAATGGTGAGTCTGGGAGTAGAGGGCTTTGAATATTCTGGAAGGAGAAAGAGAATAACAACCTCTATAATGATAATCCCTCCCCATACATAAGCATAAGGTGGACTTATTCTTGTGTACGTCACTAACAGGATGCCAGCCAAGGTGTACAAGTCAGACTCTCTACTGCAATGACCTTCTCTTGTGTGCCACCTTGGAAAGAAAGTGCAGTGGAGAGAAAGATGTGGGGAAGGAGACCCACAACCATCCTAATCAGTGAGGTGATTTGAAACTGATTTTTAATTTTTCAGTTTGCCAAGTGTGCCTTGCAGAATATTTTGGTTTTACTACTCCATCTGCTGAAGTAGTTGTGAGAACTGAAGAAGGCGGCCCAGGTCCAGAGACTCCAGGCAAGGCTCTGAGATAATCCTTGATGGAGTGGTTTTGACAGAGAAAAACAAAATGGCAGAAAAGTCCAGCATAGTGTTTTAGTCTGTTCCTGTTAAACCAGTCGACACTCAGTGGCTCTTGTCATACTCATATTTGAATAAAGATGGCTTGGCAATTTAAGAGGAACAGCTTAGAGGAAAGAGGGTGGAGGATACCAAGAATCTGGTGTAGGCAGTGACCAAGATGTCTCATCTTTTTGTGTATTCAAACACCAAATAAAAACACTTTTCCCCTGGAAGAGTTTTTTTCCCCACCCCACCTGAAATGATTACCTAATGAAGGCTGGTGTAGCAGCCTTGCTCACATTCCTAATTCCTTAGGTCACCTCAGATAAGAGTCAGCTCAGGTCAGAGAGAAATCTTGCCCCATCTGGGTGTTCAGGTTCAAGGAGTTTATTGTGCAAGAAGAAAAGAGAGAGACAATGCTGTGTGGGCTCCACACAAAGGGGGGCTTTGCTAAGGAGTTGCATATTATGTTGCCAAAAAACAAAAACAAAAAAACCTGTCGCAAATGTTACAAACAATAAATAAGAACATAAATATATGTATACATGGATATGCACACCTGACACCATGCCAGTGATTCAGGAAAGAGCCATCCTGTCAGGACATGACTTTAGGGCAGATGCCCAGGGTTCCTAATAGCAGACTAAGCAGGAGGGTCTCCAAGTACAGCCAGGCTGTCTTATCCCATTTTGAAGCAATGTTTAATGTAATAAACATTAGCAGTCCAAAGTCATAAAATAACCACATTGCTCCACTCTCTGCAAACCTTGAAGGCTCAAATTGAAATCAACTTGCCAAGAATATTTATGGCAGCAGAAGTCTGGGTTTCAAGGCTGCCAGCCCCCATATGCAGAGATAGTAACTGGTAAACATAATTTAACATAGGATAACATATTCAGTACATTAATGAAGAAAACATTCAGAAATCCTGACATCCCAGTCATCCAAACTCTATCCTAACAGACCTTGTTTCTGAAGGAAAGAAAAGAACCTATTTGTCCTTGTTGTGTTGTTTCGTGTCTTCAAGTCATTTCCAATTTATGGCAACCCCAAAGCAAACCTATTACTGGGTTTTCTGGGGCTGAAAGTGTGTGATACGTCCAATGTTACCCAGTGGGTTTTGGTGGCTGTGCAAGGAATCGGACCCTGGTCTCCAATGCTCCAACCACTCCATCACATTGGCATTCCCTATTTATCCTAGGCTCTAGGTTTTTCCTCTCTTTAACCGCATGGTCTTCTGCCTGTAGGGCTCTGAGTTCTACCAGTCAAGAGGCATTGTGCTAATGTTTTTCCTTCCTATAAATGTCCCATGTTTTGGTCATCTTGAATAATTTAGAATCACCACTGTAAATAATGAGTGGTTATGATGTGACTGCCATTGTGGCTATAGTCCCTACAATGCCCCGATAGAGCCTGGTGTCTCCAGGGCATAGTGAGTGCATGAAAGCAATGTTTTCCCAGATTTTCTCTGCCACTGTTCAGTAAGTCTAGGGTGGGTGGTGAGAGTTAGAGAAGTGGTCCTGGCAAACCATAGGCAACAGCCCTGAATAGGCCCTGCTAGGAGATTGTGTTTGGAGCTGTTCATCAAGGCTGGAAACAATGCCTGTATGTATATCTTTCTGCTCCTGTCACCTTGAGCCAAATCTGTTCCTGGAGTGGAGGCCTGAGTCCATGAAAAGCAATGACAAGGATAATCTGTAACTCTGAATTTCAGGATGAAAGAATGCACACTTCTGTAAACTCTTCTTAATGTTAGAGTAGCAGCAGCTGAACTCTCCTTTGTGGTCTCACTGGCATAAGCTGAAGCCTCCTTCACGATCTCACTGGCAATTATGAGTCTCATTCTTTCTTCCAAGTAGGTTTAACAAAAAAGATAGTCCCAGGAAAATCAGTCTGTTTTCTCTGTAGAGTCTACTCAGAAGATAATAGCAAAACTACAGTGGCTACAAGGGCAGAGAGGAAACTAAAACTGCCGGCTGGTGCACTGTTGGAGGCACTTTTATTCTTCACTGTAGTCCAATGCCCCTTGGTACTTGTAAACCTCAACTCTGGTATCACACTGTAGATCCATGACTGGTAGGAGGTGACACGGGCATAAACACCAGGACGGTTCTTCTGTGCACAACCTTCTCCCCAGCTTACCACCCCAGCAAGGAGCCAGCAGTCTCCCATCCAGCAGGCCAGAGGACCTCCAGAATCACCCTAGGCAAAAAAGAACTTGAATAGATTATGGGAAATAGCAACATGGCTGTGGAAGGAGATGTCTAATATCTTGCCAGTATACATGAGGACAAGAAAATGGTTATGTTGGTAATCAAAACAACAGTAGCAACCCTTCACTACTTTGAAAGAGGAACTGGGTCAAGGTCAGGTCTAAGGTTAATCCACCCCTTGGCAAGCCACTGGGTTCCCAATGGCCACCATTGTGGCCCCTGTCTTAGTTCTCCTGAAAGGCAATGGCCCATTAGTTCATAGCATTATGGGTAAAATGATGGTAGCTACTGTAAAAACCATAGTGTCCACCATGTTTTATACCCATAAAGCAATGGAATGACCTAATTTTCAGAAGCATAGTACTTTTGGAAAACAGAAGGTGGCAGTGACTATGGTTGCTAGTGATCCAGAGTGGAGGTCCCAGTAAGGATATTCACTGGCAATGGCCCTCAGCTGCTTCAGCAGTTATAGGACAGTGATGCTGCAACTGATTCACATGCTCAAATGATATATGGGAAAAAGTAATGGAATATTTTTGCTGGGGGTGCTTTGAGTGTGTGTCCCTGCATGGCAGGGAGCTATACTCGATGGCTGCCATGGTCCCTTCCAACTCTATGATTCTATTATTCTTAATGAAATCAGCAAATTTCAACCCTGATTTGATTCCTGTTCTAGTCAAGTCCTGGGCTTCAAGGAACATCCTGAAATGTGAAGCTAAGTGTAGTGTCATGAAAGGTAATGGGATGCCAGCTCGTAATCTGAGCATTTGCCAAGTGCTACAGTATTTTAAGCAAAGCTTGGATAATTTACCTTTCGAGGACTACCAAGAATTTTCCAGTTGTAGGATCCTGAAAATTATAGTGAGATGAAAGTATGTTTCCCATACTCTGGTTATAATTAAGTAAAAGTGATCTGGGTCTCACCTGGCAGGCATCTCGTCGCCCAGCAGCAAAACCAGCACATATCATGTCCCTTTTAATGTCTTTTGTGCCTTTGGGTTCTCCAGAGTCTTGGTGGTACAGGGCGTTGCAGGTGTTTGTGCTGATGATGGGAACCTCCAGCTTTTGTAGCGTATCAGATGTGAGGTGCCTTCCTATAGGATAACAAAATAAGATGTTTAATTTCAAGAGATGCAATCATACATGAAAAAAGGGGAACATTTGGAAAAAAGTGGGAAAGCATTATTGTTTATGGGGACATTTTAAAACATACTTAGGTTGCTTGAAGAATTTGATCTTGAATCCCTACAAGATATAATCTGATCCTTATCTTTCAGCCTAATATGAAACCATGCCATATGAGGAGACACTTAGGAAGCTGAGTATGTTTAGTCTGGAGAACAGAAGGCTAAGAGGTGACATGATAGCTATGTTTAAATATTTGAAAGGAAGTCATATGGAAGATGGAGCAAGGCTGTTTTCTGCTGCTCCAGAGGCTAGGACACAGAGCAATTTCTTCAAACTTCAGGAAAAGAGATTCCATCTAAACATTAGAAGAACTTGCTGATGGTACGAGCAGTTCAACAGTGGAATGCACTGCCTCAGAGTCTGGTGGAGTCTCCTTCTTTGGAGGTTTTTTTTAACAGAGGCTGGATGGCCATCTGTTCAGAATGCTTTGGTGGTGTATTCTTGCGTGGCGGGGAGGAGGCGGTTTGGACTTGATGGCCCTTGTGGTTTCTTCCAACTCTGTGATTCTATGACACTGGCAAGAGTGTATCCATACATACCAGCACTTCCTAAGCGGTGTCCCGATGCAGAACGGGACTGATAGCACATTGTTCTTAATGTGCCTCAATCCATTGAACAACAGTCCCATCGTGCATTGGTCCCATTACACAAAATGTGATACAAAAAAGGAAAATACATGCTGCGAATCCAAGATGATTTGTGAATAGAACCCAAATGATACATATTGTGAAGAAATGTACACACACATACAATATACACAAACAGCTGGAAAACAGACATTTAAATCCACATTTTGAGAAGATTTAAAAAAAAACAACAGATCACAGATTTATGGAGACACATTGGCATGGAATGGAAATTTGGAGGAAATAAAATATGCCACATGGTCCAGAAACTGATAGATTTGCACATTCCTACAAGACTTGAAAGTTGTCATGAATCAGTGAAACAGTTCCCACGGGAGTCTTCTTTATGAGCTGAGATTTATTTCCAGATTTGACACTACTAACTGACTTGGGCTCAAAAGAGAGTTAGGAGTGGCTCACTTACTACAAAAGGTAATTGTCTGGATTTAGGTGTTTATGCACACTATTAATCTTGCTTTGCCAATTCATCACCAGTTGGGAGTTGGTCACACCTGCTCTGACTGGATCTTTGGCTCTTTTGACTGGATCTCATGTTAATGCTTGATTTACAGTAGCAGTGTTGGCACACCTGTTGCTTGCATTGCTTAGCTTTTGGACCTTTCTTTGTTGAACAAAAAATATCCACTCCACTTCTTCCTCTGTCTATAGCCCCAAGTTGAGAGTCCCACTTCATGCAAGCAACTCTTTGAACTTATTCTTATTATTCTGAATACCTTAAAGAACCATGTTTTTACTGGTGCAGGAATTCCTTTCAGTATGAGGTCTAAATACTCAGAAGGCACCATATCCTGTCTGATCTTGGATGCTAAGCAGGGTTAGTACTTGGATGGGAGATCACCAATGTCCTGGGCCTTTCCGCACTAGCCCGTTATAGCGCGATGATTCCACTTTCAACATCCTCTGGAATCCTGGGGTTTGCAGTTTCGGGAGGGGCCAGTTGGCCCCCCCAAAACTGCAAACTCTAGGATTCCAGAGGATGTTGAAAGTGGAATCATCGCGCTATAACAGGCTAGTGCGGAAATGGCCCTGGTTAGTACTTGGATGGGAGATCACCAATGAGTATCAGGTTCTGCATGCTATATTTCAGAAATAATAAATGGCAAACACTACTGAGTATTCCTTGCCTCAGAAAACCCTATGAAATTCATGCGGTTGCTAGAAATTGACAGGTGACTTGAACATACACACACATTTCCTCCAGTGCTGTAATTATTTCTCACACTGGTTTAAATAGTATTAGTCCCAACTACAGTAGATTCATCAGATCAATAGGATTTACTCACTTCTTGAGTTACCATTCAACAATTAATTCAATGGTTCTATTCCAATGTACTAATGAATAGTATTCAAGCTATTGTAGATGCTGTGGCCAATTTGTCACTATTAGCCAACTTCCAGGTGCTGAGACCCTCTGTACTTAGTCCTTGAATAAGATGCAAGGTTGTATTCAAAATTTTACTAGCTTGAAAGAACTTGCCAGAGTTTATGCTCTGTCTGCAAAGCCTCTGAGACTCCAGGGTCCAGTGAGGTGGTAGAGTACAACTTTGTTGAATATTATGACACAATAAATGAACTCTATCTTTAAGACACCATTGTTTACAATGAGAACATTGGTCCAAATATAGCAAGTCTTCTGTTGCTGGTATCTGGCCATATGAAATATATTATACCAGAAAGGGAAAAGAATCCTTTTGACTGACATGGTATTTTCTTGGAAAAACATAAGATGAAATTTTTGGTTATCATTATCCTATACAATTTGGCTCAAAGATAATTAGAGGAGTACACTGTCTTCTCTTACCAGTGGCTATTCTTTCTCTTACTCACTTCAACACCACTTTCTCTTAGGGCCTTTCCACACTTCACTGCCATCATTCCACTTTCAACATTCTGTGGAATTCTGGGGTTTGTAGTTTACTGAGGCCAAAGAGTTCTCTGGCTGAGAATTCTAAATGCTCCTCCCTGAACTGAAAATCACAGGTACAACAGTCCTGCATAAATTAAACACCTGAGCTCTATGAACTGCTATTATCAGGGATTAACTAGCAATATCAGAAACAGAACCCAAAGCATTATAAGTACAATCAGCCATAGCTATGGACTCTCACTGCCTAAGGGCACATCTATAGCAATTAATGTATATCACTGTTATAGCATTATAATTATCTTGGTTTCTTCCCAATCAAACCTGAGAACTGGACTTTGATAATGTGTATTAATGGTGCTCTTTTAAAGATTATTAACATCTATTTTCATGTACATAGTAATAACTCTCAGGATTCCCTGGAAACAAATAAGTAATGTTAAGACAATAAAAATTTGCAGTTCAGCTTCGTTCTAACTCCTCAGTTCTCAACCAGTGTACTGTAAGTCCTTTTGCTTCCTGAAACTGGGAACTACTCCTCTAATGTTTCTGCTTAAGCAGGGGATGGGAATGATATGCCTTCCAACATTTCACAGATGAAGTCTTGGGCCATTTTCACAGCACACTGTTATACACCTATTATTCCACTTTCAACATCCTGTGGAATTCTGGGGTTTGTAGTTTACTGAGGCCAAAGAGCTCTCTGACTTAGAATTCTAACTGTCCCTCCCTAAACTGCAAACCCCAGAATTCCATAGGATGTTGAAAGTGGAATAATAGCACCGTAACAGGATAGTGCAGAAATGGCTTGGGACACATGTGGCCAAGTAGCATTAGAGTGTGATCAAGACGACAAAAGTTAGTAACGAGGAAGAACAGACAAGCTAGGAGAGGCTATAGTAGTTTGCTTTTGCCTGAGCCTACTGGGAGGGGCAAGATTCTGCTGTCTTCTCTCCTTTTACCTCTGCAATTTGAATTCAGTTTGCAGCAATTGATGTTAGCCAAAGACAAGGAGGGAAAGTGGGAGGAGCAAAAAGAAACTGGGACATTTTAATAGCAACTGAAAAAGTGGCATGCCAAATCAGGACAGTAGAAGGGCATGAAATGACATGTATGAATTTTGCTTTTTTCCCCTGCACCTACCTCTGCCTTTTACATCCCCCCATCCTGTGACCCAACACTTGAGTCCTGGGGGGAAGTTGACATTGGCATCAGGGACACAGATGGGGGTGATCCAGTTGGAGAATTCTACTGGCTGGTCCAGTTGTACCAGGGCAATGTCTCCGCTCCTCATATCCCCTGCTTCATATTCAGGATTGGGGACAATGCGCCTCACGCCAGCGGTGATGGAATGAGGACCTGGATCTGAGAGTTTCAGGGCTCCAAGCAGGACTGTGAATCTGGAAGGCGAATCAACCCTAGAGAAAAAGGAGAGAGAAAATAAAAGAACATAGGAGATTTTTCACCCCAATTCTGGGGGGCAGACTGTGATGTTGTGAGTGTCACTGAAACCAATTCCAAGAAAGTTCTTCATCAAATAAATCTATTTTTAAAATTTGCATTCAGAAATGAAAAGTTCAGTTCATGTAAGTGCTAAGATGACTCACACTGAACCATTCAGCAGAGCTGTTTTGAATTGTCATGGCTCTGTTACAATTGGGCCCAAAGGAGAATGTAACTCATTCTACAGCCCAATCCAAAGAATTTGCCCACCATTTTGCATGTAAAATTGCTCGGATTTGATCTGACTTAGATACCAAAATTGATACAGTTCCAGAGGAATGTAACCTTGACCCCTGCTTGTCTGGTATTGATGGATACTTTTCAATTTATGCAGCCCGAGGATGTGGACAGGATCTTTGGAGAAATGAGAGCCACTACATGTTTACTAGACCCTTGCCCATCCTGACTAATGAAACAGGGTGGAGGAGGACTGGCTGTGTGGGTAGTGGAATGATTAATGCCTCTTTACAACAAGGCAGGGCCCCAACATGAAGGAGGCTGTGGTAAGACCTCTTTTAAAAAACTTTCCTAGAGCCTACCATAGTGATAAACTATAGGCAAGTCTTTCACATCCATTTTTGGACAAGGTACTAGAGTGTGTGGTGGCTTATCAACTCCAGGGGTTCCTGGATGAGATGGACTATCTAGATCCATTTTAGGACATTTCAGCATTACACTGTTACAATGCTATTATTCTACTTTCAGCAACCTGTGGAATCCTGGGGTTTGCAGTTTAGGGAGGGGCAGTTAGAATTCTCAGCCAGAGAGCTCTTTGGCCTCAGTAAACTACAAACCTCAGAATTCAACAGGATGTTGAAAATGGAATAATAGCACTATAACAGTGTAGGGCAGAAAGATCTTCAGTCTCATTTCAGGCCTGGTTATGGAACAGAGACAGCTTTGGTCACCTTATTGGATCATCTATGGGGGAACTGGACAGAGGGAGCATGTCTCTGTTGGTTCTGCTTGACCTGTCAGCAACTTTCAATACTATCAACCATAGTATGTGTCTGAGTTACATCTCTGGGATGAGGCTTGGAGGTACTGAGGGACAATCTCAGAGTGTGGTGCTGGAGAATTCCTGCTTGACTTCATGGCCACTGTCCTGTGGAGTCCCTCAGGGTTCAGTCTTGTCCCCACTCCAATTTAACATATAAATGAAACTGCTGAGAGAGGTTGTCTGGAGTTTTGGCATCAGGTATCACCGGTATGCTGATGATACCCAGCCCTATTCCTTCTTTCCACCCCATTCCAAGGAAGCTCTTCCTGAGATAAACAGGAGCCTGGCAGCTGTAATGGACTGGATGAGGCAAACAAGCTGAAGCTTAATCCAGATAAGACAAAGGTGCTCCTGGTTAGTCAAAAGACAGATCTGGGACTAAGTATTCAGCCTGTGTTACACCCCTCCCAAAAAGATAGGTGTGCAGTTTGGGGTATCCTAGATTTAGCTCTGAGCTTGGATGCCCAGGTTTCAACAATGACCAGGGGTGCATTTGCACACTTAAAACTAGCGCTCCAACTACTCCTGTTCCTGGAGAAGTCAGATCTGTCCATGGTGGTACATGCCTTAGTTACATCCCATTTGGATTACTGTAATGCACTCTATGTGGGGCTGGCTTTGAAAAATGCTCAGAAATTATAGTTGGCCCAAAGATCTTCAGCAAGGTTGTTGACTGGGTCTGGCTAAACATACCCAGCTCTCTAACCCATTCCTCACAGGGCATGGTTTCCAGGCCTTCTACAATTTTGGTCACTCTCCTCTGGAAACATTCCAGCTTGTCAATTTCTTCCTGAAATGTAGTGCCCAGAACTGGGCACAGTATTCCAGGTGGGGTCTGACCAAAGCAGAATAGGATGACACTTGACCTAGATACTATATTCCTGTTGATGCAGCCCAAAATTGCATTGGCTTTCTAAGCTGCCGCATCACACTGCTGACTTATGTTCAGCTTGTGATCTACTAAGACTCCTGGATCATTTTCACATGTACTGTGGTCAAGCCAGGTGTCATCCTATATCTGCATTTCATTTGTTTCTGCTCAGATGTAATACCTTACACTTCTCTCTGTTGAAATTCATTTTGTTAGTTTTGGCCAAGCTCTCTATGGATAATGGAGCTATGTTGCAGGGCACTTTGCAAGATTTCCCAGAATGCAGTGGAGCCCAGATAGCGCAGCCACATACTAATGTTGTGTAAAGGAGCAACTCAATCGTGTGTACATTGCTTTACAACAATGTAACTTCCCAAGAAAATGCCAGACAAAGTAAACAATGATTTTAAAATGAAACTGTGGCTAGTGAATGCTCAACTGATTAAAAAGATTTTAGCTGGGTGCTGAAGCTAGGTGGCAACCAAGCAGCTTTGAGGAGAAGCATTACCAAATTACAGAGCGACTGCTATCCCACTCCACTCATCAGAAGCTTAGCATTTGATGCAGGGGGCACTCAGAGAATGGTGTCTTAGAGCAATGGGCAAGTTCATATGGAAATATGAAGTTTTTCAATTCTTTGTTCAAAACTCCTTCTATATTCCTGCAAATACTCTTGGGTTTAGAGATCTTGGACAAAAAAATCCCTTATGCGGAAAGCATTGATTTGGGTACAGCCTAAAGTAGTCTCATTTAGTGTCCACTGGAATTCATGACGTTTAATGTTAGTTCTCCCCCAATTTGAGTGGGACCCAAGAGAACTAACCAAAATAGGTCTGACCCAATGAATGTGGCAATTAAATATGATTGTCATGCAAAATATTGTATTATATTACATTAAATGCTCTTCTGGCAGATGTATGAAAAAAAAGGTTAGAGTGAAATTTTCAGTACTGACAACTGAAAACTTCCTTTAGAAAATGTGTATTATATGGCCAGGTGGATGAAAAAATACTTTATACTCACAGTTTAAAGCAATGTGAAGCTGTGACGACCCATCGATCAGTGATGAGGGACCCTCCACAGTGGTGTTCCCCATTCAGTTTGATGCTGACTTGCCAAGGCCATTCTCCATCCTGGGCATCTTTCCCTCCTACAATCCGGTTCAGAAATCCCTGTTTCCCGCATTCTGGGGAAGAAGTTGTTATTAAGATAGGTCTACCCACAGCTATTAATGCTCCTTGTTAGATGAAACATTTACATTCTGGGAGAAGAGACAACAAGGATGTTGGCCTTTGTGGAACGCTGGTATCTGCAATAGATGGATTTTTGCCTGATCTAGCAAGGCTTTTTAAAAATGATTTCAACTTATACAAGGAGGGACATGTTCCTTTTATGGCTTCCTCAGATTTGCAGAACTCTTCCTCTTGTGAATGAAAGTTGCCATTTTGCTTCCAAGAAGATTTGTACTTAGACAATGAGATGGTGTTTCGTTATTAGGACACACATCCCTTCTCTTTTCAAGGTGTAATAGTCTTGGAAAGTAACTCACTCCTCCTATTCCCATTCTGTTTCTCCAGAGCATCCCCTATCTTTGGGTACTTCTTTGGACAATCTCTCTAATTAATAACATGTCAGCTTAGGATAATATGCAAGCAAATGTGAATCATACTCACCTGTGTTAGCAGAACTTGGCTGGGTACCTAAAATGGGAGGAAAAAAACAAAGTCAGAATTGTAGTGATGTAATAATAATGGGACATAGAATCAGGAGTCCTGTCACAACGGACATTGAGCTTGTGGCTTGTGATCACTGTGGCTGGATAACTGAGATACTATCTTGTCTGTGAGGATACAGGATGTTCTTCCAGCATCTTCTGGTGTTGCTTCCAAAGGTATATCTTATTGGATACTAGCTAAAGTTTCCCAGCACAGACTAATCCCCAAAATGCCCCCCTGGTGCCTCCTATTTTCTCAATCCCCCCTTTAAAATCCCAGGAATTTTACCAACAGTACTGTAAAGATCCCTCTCTTGTCTTCCTGACCATTTTTTAATCTCAAGAATTTTAACAGAAGCGGCTTAGCCCTCTCCTGTTTCGTCAACTTTTCTCCTCTTGTCTCACTGATGCATGGAGCTTTCTCATGTTTTCTACCTATGAGTTTCTCTATAAGTTGTAGCAGGTCCTCCCTTTTATTCCTATACAGCCCTCCTCCTATTTGGAAATTCAGCTTGAATATGACCACTACAACTTTGGTGACAATCAAAACCACTGTAATTTTAAAAAGAATCTACCACAATATCCTCATGATAGCAAGAGCCCCTTTTTTGCTTCTAGGAGCTGCCGCTTTTGGAGCTTCAAGCCTGATAGCAACCAAAATATACTCGAAGCAACCATTATGATGTCCAAATGAGTTATGGCTTCCAGAGGCCTGCAGATACTGGCTGGAGACTTATGTCTTTGTAAGTGGACGTACATATGTGGGAATTAGAATTACGCAGTTGCATGGCATCCATATCTAGTAGAGGGTTGCTGTTACACTACTACATAGCAGAGTCAGCAATATGCCGATGCACATTGGTGGCTGATGCACATTGGTGGCTGATGCACAATGGATTGGTCCCGATTCACATTGCATTGGTCTTGATGTGCATTGGGCTGCAATGCACATTGAGCACTCTTGCTGGTGTCCTGTGACTTCACAGTTCACTAACAAGGTGTTTTAGCACCTTTGCTATGTAGCTGCATAACAGAGCATATAGAACCTAGTGTGGCTAGATCCAAATGAGGAAAGGCCTTCTGCAACTTTAGAATACCTGTACAAGAGAGGGAACTTCAGTGTAGGTTGCTTGTCATGCTGGCTACACCTGCTGACATTCCTTCTTCTACAGAACAATTCAAGATATAATAGCCCTGCCTTCTTCCACTTTTGACAACCACAACCTCAACATATTTTCTCCTGTTCAAATGGAGATATTCAGTTCTGGCTTACACATGCAGCAGAATGGAGCATGAAGTGATAGATGCAGAAACCTGAAGTCAGAAAATGGACATTTCTGTTTTAAACTGCATTTGTAGATCACAGTTATAGACCATCCCCTTTGCAAAAAACTCCCACCATGGGGAAAAAAAACCCTACCAAGTACAATAGGAAATGAACTAGGCTAGAACGTTTCTCCTTTCTGCTCAATTTCTATTTGCTGGGAGATATCTTTACATGAGAGGGTATTCAAAATGAGTGCTGTACCCAGGGCTGGCCCTACCATTAGGCAGAGGGAAAACATGACAGCAGAGAGGCTGGGGGGTTTGTTTTGGCTCTTTTATGCTTCCAAAGATAAGGACTTCAGAGCTTCAAAATGAGTACTGTACCCTGTACTGGCCCTAACATTAGGCAGAGGAACAGAGTTGCCTCAGTTAGCAAATGCAGAAAGGTGGCAGCAAGATATGAGGGCAGAGAGATAAGGGCCATCCAGAACCATCAGCTTGGAATCAAAATGGAGCTGCCAATCCAGTCAGTTTTTGTTAATAGAATGAGAGGAGGCTTTGTTCTTTTCTTTGTCTCAGGCAGAAGAAAAGTAATTTTACCTGTACTTTTTTTTTAACAAAATGATACTAATAGCTCTCCTACCTCAGTATTCTTATTGCTTCATACTACGTACTATATCTAGCAGAGATGGGTGAGCCTTCCCAAGCTCTGTTTGGACTAAGCAGCTGATGGAAAAGTTACCTAAGGGACTTTAGATTCTGAAATGCCTCAAGAGTGTCATAGTCCCAAAATGACTTTTCCACATTGGATAGTTAAAGAAGATTGATACCACTTTAACTGCCATATCTCCATCCTATGGATTCCTGGGACTTGTAGTTTCTCTATCAGAAAGCTGTAGTGAACTTGGAGGAGTGGGCTAGAGGACTTTAACTATATCATCAAGCTACACGTCCCAGGCTTCCATAATATGGAATCATAGCAGTGGTATCAAATTGTTGTAATTGTGTAGTGTGGGTACATGTAAGGGAAGTAGTCTCATACTGTTTCTGTCCTGATCCATGGACTTGAGAAAATGTCTTTGTGCCTCCCAACAACTGCAGCTGCTTTGGGGAGAACTACATCTCCCAAGATAGGCAGTTACCACTGTAATTAGGGAGGCTGAGACAGGTAGGAAAGAGGCAAGCCTTCTTTCCTCTCCTCTCCTCTGCCTGAGATTTTGCTCCTATTGCTCCTACTTCCAGGTAACAGAAGGTAAATGTGTGGGTGTATGTGTATGTTTGTTTATTTATGTGTTTAGGGCTGAGAGCTATCACAAAAGGCCTTTGAGATGGCCAGGAACAGAGGCAGCTGCTGGTTTTCGATGTTGAGGTGGTGGTGGTGAACTCACTCCAGATTTGAGCTGAATTTGGACAAAACTATGTTGTTGTTGTGGGCCTTCAAGTCATTAGTAACTTATGGTAACCCTAAGGTGACCCTATCATGGAGTTTTCTTGGCAAGATTTATTCAGAGGAGATATAGTTTTGCCTTCCTCTGAGGCTGAGAGTGTATAACTTGCTCAAGATTGCTCAGTGGGTTTCCATGGCCAAGTGGAGATCTGAACCCTGGTCTCCAGAGTCATATCGGATTTCCGCACGAGGTTGTTATAGTGCTATGATTCCACTTTAAACATCCTATGGAATCCTGGGGTTTGCAGTTTTGGGACGGGACGGCCAGCAAAAATGACCATAGTCCAACACTCAAGCCACTATTCCATACCAGCTCTGTATGACAGAATTCTCTAGGGTGCTAAAACCTATTCCTAAAGTAGATTCAGTACATTGGATAGTTCCTTCAATGCTTGAACAAAGTCCTGGAGTAGATGACCCCCCTGTCATTGTTGTTGGACTCATCAGTCACCATTGGAGAGGACTAGCAGCAGGGACAAGCTCTGGACATTAAGGAAGACAGAAATGATTCTCTGGTGTGTATGTTGATTGGATTGGAAGAGTTCAGACTTTAAACATTCAGTTGTTCCTTGAGGTCAGTTTTTTTTCTAAATCTTCCAAAGACTAAACCTGAGCCTGAATTTCAGTAGTTTAGATAAAGTCTCAGGTATCTATTTTGGATTCTTTGCACCTCTTTATTTCTTGGGGTTTCTGCTTTGAAAATACTTCTGAAATGCATATATTAAACATAAGAATTACAAATAAGAAGTATATTGTTGTTGTTGTTGTAGTATGCCCTCAAGTCATTTCTGACTTATGGAGACTCTAAGGTGAATCTATCACAGGGTTTTATGGGGCTGAGAGTGTGTGGTGCACTCAAGGTCACCCAGTGGGTTTCCATGGCCAAGTGGGGAATTGAATCCCAGTTTCCAGGTTTGTAGTCCAGCACTCACATCACTACACCACAACGGCTCTCACTAAGAACTATAAGTTTGTCTATTTCCCAGAGATTGGAAAAGAGATGTTTTGATTCCCAGGGCTGAAAAACCTGTAAAAAAACCCCCAAACTTATCCCATTGCTATTTAAAAAAAAAGGTGTGGTGTCTGTCTTGATTTGAACAATGTATATAAATTAGCAAACAAAACATTAAAATAAAACATTGTCTCATCATTCTGTCTTTTAAGTCCATGTTGCATAGTTCATAGTGAAAATTAAGTGAAGAAAGGCAAGTCAGACATTTAATTTTTAGATTACTTCAGACTATATGCCTAAATTCACCCTAAAATAAAAACATGGATACTTTACCACCCTCGGTTTTAGGAATGAACAGAAATTTAAAAGTGTTATTTACTTCCATCATGCTTGAAAATTTTAATCTAGGCACATGTTATCTTGACTGGAAATATAATACTGTATATCTGAACCATTTTAACATTTGGATTTGGGATAACTAGTTTTAAGAAACATATAAAACACCTAATATCCTGCAGTGTTTGCTTGCCACACAGAGAATAGATTTGAGCTGTTCAGCAGATCTTCTTCAGGAAAGTGTATTTGAAATTCAAGAAGTCTTGTAAGCAGGCTTTTCATCCAATACAACTGTAGAAACTCCCCCCCCAAATTAAAATTTATTGCTGTTAAGCTCTTGCAAAGTATTCTCTTTTTGCTCTGTTCAAGAAAGCTCATTTTAAGTGAAGCTCCTCCTTAATTTCAAGCAACATGGTTTGGGAAGTTTCAGGCAGAGTGAACCACACCAGAACTATGAAAAAAGTCAGTAGACACTCATTGGAGGAGACATATTCTATCACTCAGTAGTCAGGCCAGCCAAAGGAAGTTCTCCTTTTTGAAGTTCTTCCTGTTTGGACAGCCAGCTTTGGAAGAGCAAGATGCCGAGAGAAGCTCAGACCTATAGCTTTTTACGGTGAAAATGGACACCAACCATGTGGCATACATCAGCAAGCTAATGTGCCCTACTGCCATTCTCATATTTCAGGGCACTGTAGGCAGAGTGCCTTTTCATATGCCAATGGGCCTCCTCCTTTAATCTGGTAGAGCATGGCAAAATTACACTTGTGTACTACGGTGCCCAGAAACCCCAATGTCAGCTGGTTAGGAAATTCTGAACTGTGATAGTACAATAAATGATCTTTTCCAACCTCTGGAAGGCTGGGCTTCTGATAGTTGTATGGTAAAGCCAGTTTTAGTATGCTCTCTGCTATTGTGGAAATTTGCTTATTCAACAAACACACTACTTACCCATCAATACTTGCAAGTTTATCAGCAAAACTAATCCCATGAATCTTCTTCTTTCCCCTAGTACTTGTCCTTGATGTCCCATAATGCTACTTCTTTCTTCTTCCTTTCTGGTAGCAAGGGAGAAGTAGAAGATGGCACTCTCCCAAAATTCGAAGCACACTGTATTATCTGTGCAGTGCAAACTGAAAATACATTTATATACGTATCCTGAGAGGGCGTATTCAACACTGGGAAGACTGCCAGATCTGGGTGTCTGCCTCCTGGGAATGTTTCGAAACCTGTTGGGCAAAGACAATGTGACACTTCTGCCTTCTTCCTTCCAAGCTTCACCATTTCCCTCTTTCTAACTCTATTCCTCATAGGGATGTGAAGAACTAGAACACAAATACTGAAAAAAACTGTTTATCACAGTTTTTTTAAGGGGTAGGAGAATAGAACAATGTTCCCTCCTTCTCCACATTTTCTTCCTGAACCTGATTGCAGTGGTGGCCACTGGCCTTCATGTCAGTGGAGTGGTGCATCTACTCTGGATTTTAGTCCGAACTTTGCACGGGCTATTCAAAATGCTGAACCTACTTTGAGGGTGAGCTGAGCACCTTTGATACCTCCGTTAAAACTGAGATGAAGCCTTGGATTTATCATGTCACCGACATGCAAACCACCAATTGCCACTTTTGTCATTGTTGGGGCAGCCCAATCATCACAGCACTTGCAAAGATCACTTTTTGGGACAAGAATTCCCAGAATCTTCTATTTAGCATGACCATACTGGCAGAGAGATTCTGGAAGCGGTAAACTCAAAAGGCCACATTTCCAAGCTAAGATTACAATGTCTACTGCACCCACCACAATGCTGACTCTCTCTTCCCCAAAGACTCCTCCTTAATAATCAGACTAGTTTATGTTCCCTGCAACTAGAGTTTCTTCTGTTGTATCTGACTTTCCTAAGAAGTATCAACTCAATCAACACTGTTTGACATTCTCCTTAGCCTGCTTCCTTAAACCCCTCAAGTGTTGTTGATCAGGGATGGAACTCAAAGTCCACTTGGATGTCATACAGAATGGGGATCCAGATTTTTAAACCAGCTGCTTATGAATGTGATTGCAAGTAATTAACTCTGATGAGCACAGAGTTCCATGAAGTTTTGAAACAGGTTCACTCAAAGATATAGAAAACCATCCTCTCACTATGCATTGGCCTTGGCAATTATCTTTACTGATTTACCTAGAAGTTTAGCTTGTGTTTATCCACTGGATTGTATTTTTCATGCTGCTTATGTTTTGTTATTGATTTAGCTTGCAATCCTACATCTAGGAGCCAGTCCCACTGAAGTCAGCGGGACTTGCTTCTGAGTGGACGTATACTGTATAGGTTTGTAGGGTTTTTTTTTTTTTGGCATAAATCTGGGATACACATTTAAAATATCAATTGATAAAAGACTGCCAGTCTTCCCACATGCTAACCTGTATCCTGCTGTCATTACAAGAGGCTCTTATATGGACATCCCTATCATCTGAAATATGGTGAGCTATGAATCACTGCTCAGCCATAGAAACCCACTGGGTGACCCTGGGTGAGTCACACACTCTCAGCCCCAGAAAACACTATGATACGTTCATCTTAGGGTCACTGTAAGTCAGAAACAACCTGAAGGCACACACCATCACCACCACCACCACCACCAACAATGTCTTTTTAGTGATGCTTTAGTGATGTTCTACCTCCTATTTTGAGATGCTCTCCCTGGACTGACTTGTGAAGTGTCTACTTTAGGGAGAAACTGAAACAAATCCTCCATTAAGCTCTTGGACATGGGACAGTGTAGTTGACTCTGAGCTGATCCACACTATGTATGATATTCTAGAGTATTTCTATTCTTGCTAGATTTTTCCATTATTGGAAATAATCCAACAAATGGATTTCCTGCAAGGAAGGCCAACTGCTGTTGTGGGTATGACTTATGATATAGCTTTTGCACCCTCTGTGCTTTGCTGCTGGGGTTTGGGTATGCCTCTGAAATGGATATGATGGCCACAATGCCATCTCTTTTCCAATTTATTATTTCTGGTAGACATCCATGGGTGATCTCCCCCTCCTGCCAAACAAAGTGCTGTTCTTAGTAATGGTAAGCATAACTCTCTTTCTTCCCTTCTAGTCTTTTTGGGGTTCTAGCTCTCATTCTTTGTGTTGCTTCCCTACATGGAGAGATTGAATTTTATTTCCATTAGGACATTCTATGCAGAACTACACAGGGACTACCTACACACATGTGAGGTTTGTTTCCTTTTCAGGAAGTTGAGCTAGTTTGCCATGCTCTCATGATAGCTTGCCTATTTTTCCTGAACACATCCTTGTCCTAGATCAAATTCTTTGCCATGTCAGCATGGTGCCTTGCCACTTTTCTCTGAAGGAGCCCTGCTTAATGCTGCTATCTATGGGTGGTGCATTAGTATCTTTTCTTCATGGAGGGAGTCTCTGGTTTTTGCATACTGGCTGCCCCACATATCATCATTTGTTGTTGTAGTCTATATTTGCTGTCAAGTTGATTTTGATGTACAGCAACCCTATGAATGAAAGGCTACTAGGAATCCTGGGCATCAGCAGGCCTGCTAAGGTTTTGCAAACTCAGAGCTGTGGTTCCCTTGACAGGGATAATCTACCTTTAATGTGTGGCAGTGAAGAAAGCCAACACGATTCTTGGTTGCATCAATAGGAGTATAGTGTCTAGATCAAGGGAGGTAATGGTACCACTCTATTCTGCTTTGGTCAGACCTCATCTGGAATACTGTGTCCAGTTCTGGTCACCACATTTCAAGAAAGATATTGAAAAGTTAGAGCATGTCCAGAGGAGGGTGACCAAAATGGTGAAGGGTCTGGAAGCCATGCCCTATAAGGAGCTGGGTATGTTTAGTCTGGAGAAGAGAAGGTTAAGAGGGGACATGATAGCCATGTTTAAATATTTGAAGAGGTGTCATGTTGAGGAGGGAGTGGGCTTGTTTTCTGCTGCTTCAGAGACTAGGACAAGGAGCAATGGATTAAAGCTGCAGGAAAGGAGATTCCACTTAAACCTCAGGAAGAACTTCCTGATGGTTAGAACTGTTCTGCAGTGGAATATGCTGCCTCAGAGTGTGGTGGAGTCTCCTTCTTTGGAAGTTTTTAAGCATAGGCTGGATAGACACCTGTTGGGAATGCTTTGATGTCGGTTCCTGCATGACAGGGGGTTAGACTGGATGGCCTCTGTGGTCTCTTCCAACTCTATGATTCTATGATTCTATGGTCTTCTTTTCTGACTGCCTTCCACTTTACAGAGAGTTATTGTCTTTTGCAAACCACATGCTATCACATTGCCCTGTTTCTTCTTCTTTTTACCATCCATCATGTTTACCCACGGGTAGAGAGAACAAAGATAGTGTCCCAAAAGTTACCATTCATGTGCAGATGCTAAAGGCAGCAAACTAAAGAACCATGCAAGATTTAGGCAGAATTTATTTTTAATATGTTAGAGATATTGAAGCAGAGGTGGAAATAGGGCAGCGGGAGGACTTACGCGGAGACTGGTAGGCTGAGGCTATGTAGCTATTATTATCTAAATAGCTCATTTTAATTGCCATGCTTCCATCCTATGGAATCCTGGGATTTATGTTTCTGTGAGGTTCTCAGAATTCTCTGTGGAGAGGCACCAGAGCTCTCTACCAAAGAATTAGGGGTTCCTCGCTAAAGGAAAAAAAGTTATAGTATGAAACTGATATAAATGTATAGCCCAGGTACACACTTAGGCTGGCATCCTGTTAGTAACATACACACATGACAAACTGTGAACAACTGTGGTTGATAGTTAATGCATAACACGCAATGACACATCACCAGGGGCTGTCCCTAGGTCTCAGGTTTTTGCTTGGAAACTCCAAGGCCTGAGACAGTCCTGAACTGCTGTATGCTCTGCATGGCCATGTGGCCTTTGTTTGCCACTCCCATGTTGTACATGTGCAGAAGAATACAAAGAGGTAGGAAAGAGTAGCTGCCCACCTTATTGTTGAAAAAACACTGTGGGTAATGTTTTTGTGTAATGTAAAGAAAACAGTGTGGGTTTCCTTCAAGTACTGGGGAAGACTCAGCCACAGAGAGCAGAGTGCAACTGGGGAACTGGGTGCAGATGAGGCATCCTTTCTCATGTTGGTTGACAGAGCCTCGTTTTCCCCCATGGCCATTTTGATGTTCCTTCTGCTGCCAAAAGGGTGTGCGAAGACAACAATGGAGGCTGGCCCTGAGAGCAATGAGGTGATAAATTCATTCTGGGTTTCAGGCCAAGCTTTAAATGAACTCTCTAATGAATTAAACTCTAGTTCCTAGCCCAAACTTTGGACTTCCAGTTGTTCTGAACTTTAACTGCCAGGAGCCCCAGCCAGTTTGGTGAACAGTCAGAAATTCTGGAAGCTGAAGTCCAAAACATCTGTAGGACCAAAGCTTAGGAACCACTGTCCCAGTCCCAAAACAGAAGCAGCTCCTTTGAGAACAACTTTAAAGTTTGGACTAAAACTCGGAATGGATTTGTCACTCCACTGACATCTGAGTCATCAGCCTCCATGACAAGTTCAACATTTCTGCATCTGAAGGCAGCTGATATTATCAGCAGGACGGTGTCTGTTTTCTTTAAATTTTAAATAGGAATAACATCATGCTTGTTTTAGATTTGTAGTCACAGGACTGGGAAAGATACCTGTCTGATAAAGTGAAAAAAATGCTCTCCAATTAATGTGGAGCCCCATTCTTACCACTCAGAACTTTAGGAGCAGGGAGTGAAACGCACAGAGAGAAACAATGTATAAATAAATAAATAAATAAAAGCAACCACTGAGAATAAGTTTAGCATATTCTGCACCTTATTTTTGTTGCTTCTTTTCAACCAGAGGGAAAAGAAAAATCGGAATAATTCCAATGAGGTTACTCAGCTCTTGGACTGTTTCAAGTGATTCAGTGCTTTGAATATTTCCACCTGCTCAACTGGCAGCGGGTCTATGTGGAAAGAGGAGTGTGTAAGCCCTGGGTGTGGAAATAGCTTAAGAAAGATGTCCTCATGATTGTCCTCCAGTAAACAGATGAGGGGTGATTCACTGAGGGAAATATCTGTCGCTGCATTGTAGGTACTGAGCTGTATGCATTCAGGACAAAGGTGACCTCACAACAGCTGTCAGTGTGATTCATACCCCTGAACACAAAATGAGACCACCCCTCTGCAACTCAAATTTGGGAACTGAAAATAGGAAATACATACTCTCTTATTATGCCTGTTGGCTGTACCCTAGCCCCCATGTTAGTTGAGCTGTTGGTTTAGAGTACAGGAAATTGGTGATGTTTCATTTTTTGGAAGCAAATGCTTATGGAAGGGATGGGAATTCTGTGGCTTGTGGCCCTTGAACTTCCAGAGTCCCTGGACCCGCAGGATTTAAAACAGCAGCCACAAAAACCAACAACAACCCACTACTTGTTATTGAAAACAATGTTCTAGTAGGCACAATCTTGCTGGTGAACACTGTTCTGTTGAAAAATCCAAGACAAAAGTGATGCCATCACAGAGTTTTAGTTTTGGGTCTGTGTAGTCTGTATTGTTTTGGGAATACCCAGAAATGGCCCTCTGACCCTCCACCTGTGTCTGCCTCTGGTCCTCTCACAGTTGTGGAGCTTTCTGTGTTTACCTATGAGATAGCCATTGATTGAGACATCTATCCCATGGAGGGTTGCACAAGAAAGCAAGAAGAGTCTGAGATTGTGAACTATCTGCAGAGCCTAGAAAAGAGCTTTTTTGGACTACAGTTTCTAGACTCCCCCAATCAGCGCTGTGTGAAGAAAGAGAGTTGACACTTACGAGAAAGAAAGTTAGGGTTGCTGGGTCATGCACTTTCAGACCATAGAATCATAGAATCATAGAAATTCAGAGTTGGAAGAGACCACACACTACACTCTTATAGCATGATTATTCCGCTTTCAACATCCTATGGAATCCAGCTGGCTCCTCCCAAAACTGCAAACCCCAGGATTTCATAGGATGTTGAAAGTGGAATAATTGTGCTATAAGAGTGTAGTGCAGAAATGGCCTTTGAGTGTCTGTCCTCTTATTCATCCAGTTCAGAAATGAATAAAGTGATCAGTTCATCCTGCATCTCCACCTTGAAGCAAAACTACCATGCTTCTTAGCCCCTTCTTGAAGATTCTGTACATCTCCAAGGCTTTCTAGCACCCAAGAGTCAATAAAATAAAATATACAGTCAGCCCTCCACATTTGAAGGGCTTAACTTTCACGGATTGGCAAGTTTCTCCAACCCCTGTCCCCAGCACTTCTTTTCCAGGGGAACCTTCCTTCTCTGTAGCTCCATTCTGGCTGTGCAGCTCTTTAGAAACCTGCCTCTGGTCTTCTTGCTCCACCAGCTACTGACTGACTAGCAAAGGATGGCTTCCAGCCCAGTTTCTCAGCACTACAAACTCTCTCCCAAAGCCCCTCAGACACAAGGAAGGAAAGGGACAAGAGAGAGGAAGTATAAGGCCACCATGTCAACCCACCCTTATTCCCCCTCTTTTTTCTGAGCTGGTTTGGACCCTGGGTGCCTGTTCTTCCCATCATGCTTCTGTTCCCTCCCCTCCACTCCCCACTTAGATATTTGTGAGTTTTCCACTTTTGCGGAGGTCCTGTGCCCCTAACCTTAGCAAATATATATTTTTAATTCAGCTGGGAAGTTATTGGTGGATTCTTGCACTTCTTAGTAGAATCAGTACAATCTCAGTCACTCTTATTACTGTAGGAACTGAATTCAGGAGATGGGGCATGGGAGGTCTAAGTTGGGGGGACCCTCCCCCCTTTTAAAGTGCATATCCCCATTCCTAGCCATGTTGTTTTTCTAAGTCTGTGTACCTGAAAAGTGCATTTGATTTGGTACAGGGGTTTCCATTTCACTTTTTTGCTTTTCCTCACATCTGATCAGTTGTCTTTCCCCAGCTTTCAGAGGAGGGATATAACTTTTCAGAAGTGTTCTCCCTGTTGAGTGAGATTTCTGATTATTTGTGCTTGCTTGAAAAAAATCATGAATTATGCATGAAAAATACAGTGTGTTTCTGCAAAATATTGAGATCCTTTTTTGTGCAAAACATTTTTCTTTACTGTTGTTGATTTTTAACCCAAATGGAGCACTGAAAAAAAAATCTCATATTGGTTGAGAACTTTTTTCATTGGGTGTCTCCCTGAGTGGAGATGCTTTTTCTTACCACAGATGGGAAAGTCTGTGAATATTTGTTACCTCCCTACTTCAGATGGGCTGTCTGTTTTGATTTTGGAATCCATACCCCCATATTCCAAAACACATGTATGTAATACTGCTGAATGATTGGTTGCTCTTTCCTTTCTTCAGTTGCTCCTTCTTCTTCTTTGTACACTAAAGAAATGGTCTGGGAATATTGTGGGAGGTATCTTCTTGAATGACAGAAAAATACCAATCGGTACTTTACCCTGCCATCAGTATGTGTGGGTAGGTTGGGAGAAATCTGTTTCAGAATTGCACAAGAGCTAGGCCAGGGGTGGCAATTATGTGACCCACTAGATATTTAGGGACAGGAAGTCCTAGGCTGGCATCTTGGAAGGGACGTATGCACAGATATGTTTCCCTTACACATATGTACATCCTTTTTGGGGCACTGCAGAGGCTGGCGTTCCCTTCTTCTCTCCCCAGTGCCAAAAGCCACTTCCAACTTCCTGAACAGCCTCTGAGTCCCAATTCCTACAGCCCTTCTGTGCTTTGTGGGCAATGAAAATGATCACAGAACTGTTGGCAAAATGACTACAGCAGGGCTGAGATCCACTCGGATCTTCCGGAGATCTCAGCACTTCTGTACTCATTTCATGCCTGGCTGTGGGGACATAGGCAGGTGCTTTTGCAATCTTACCCACTCCCCATGAAGAAAGAAAATGATGTGTAGGAGGCTTCAGAATCTGTTCAGTAAATTGGGGTGGTGGACGTATATGACTCAACCTAATGCATACAGACCTATTGAGCTATGCTGAGCCATATAGGATTGCAGTCGTAGCCAGCATAGACAATAGTGAAACAGAATGATATCATAATCCAACACATCTGGAAGGCCACATGGTTATCACCTCTGGGCTAGACAATCAGCACTGAAAATCTGAATTCTTCTGAATGTAACAGAGTAAAGGCAAGGTAGAAGACTATCTTTCTGAATGACAGTTCTGAGGACCTTTCGTGTGAGATGGAACACCACTTTCCCCAAAGCTAGACTACCCTAATTCCACAAGACAGAACAGGAAAGAGTTGGTTTCGTCAATAGTGGGAAGTATCTGTGCATCCAGATGTCATTGGACCACAACTCCTACCAGTGCTTGCCAGTTTAGCCAACGAGGAAGCATCAAAAGTGCTGTATTCCAACAACATCTACAAGGTCACATGGTCCTCACCCGTGCTTTGGGACAAAGTCTACTCTTTTTCCACCAAAGCTTGGAACATGTAGTGTTCTCTATAAAACTGACATACCCCAAAATCCTTGGAAAGGACTTCTAGGTAGGCTACATACTGTATTTTAGAAATTAAGCATAGCTTCTTCTGTTGCATGTTTCCCATTGTTCTATTACCTGCAGGGGTTCAGTCTGAGGCAAATTATGTGTTTTCAAAAGAGGCCAGTGAAATATGTGCTTAACCTCGTTGGTGCAATCATGATGTAGTCAGACTTCTGCAATGCCACTTTGCCTGTGCTTCTGAAAACATTTCCTTATCTACTCATCTCTTGATTTAGGGGAACAAGCAAGCATCTGGGGGACCATTATAAATTTATCTCCATCTTTATAACTCATAACAATACAATTGTGACTAGTATTTCCTCTTTGTCCTTTCCTTGTCTTATGAATCTTGCTTTAGAGAATAACTGTTACAAAGATAGGAGTATGCAGTAATGGTAACACACTCAAAAGTTCACACTTGTCCTCATTCAAATATTGTGCGTATGTATGTTTAAGTGATAAAGAAGGTTACAAACATACTTTGGGACTGGATGATAGCATGTCATTCTATCCCATTCCCACAACTGTATAAAATATGCTTTATAGCTGAGACTTTAATACCTCTTGGTACTGCATTTCAAGAAGTGGGTTTATATCCACAAAAGTTCATGCAAACATAAAAACCAGTTAGTCTTACAGGTGCTGCCACATTTCCTTTCTTCTCTCCCTTCCTTCTTCATGCTTCAGGAGACATCTTTGAAAACTACCACAATGAAAAGCACCAGATTTAGCTGGATGGAGTGGAAATACATCAATTTCTTCAAGAGACGTGCCCAGATACAGATGGATATCATCTTTCTGAATCCATGCAAACAGCAAGACATCATTCCTATGGGACTAAAGGGGAGAAATCCTCTATGGACAACAAATTGCACAAATTCCAGTAACAAGTTCTACCACATCCTCTCCAGGAAATTACTTGACTATTTCATCAATATGTTATACAGCAAACAAGAGAAGATAAAGGAAATCCTAGATCTAGAATTACGCATATAGAACTACCAGGCCTCTATACAACAGAACACTAGGCAGAATTTCTTCAGAAAAAGCAAAACACTTAGAGACATAGTCTGTTTCTGTGACGAAAAAGAAAGAAAAGACATCCTGTCTCCTTACTATAGGCCCCAATGGCCCATAACAGAAACACCACCAACTTGGACAATAATATTCTAAACTTTCCAGCTGCACACTATGCCAGGCAGAGGAATCTGTCCTCTTATGAGGCCTGTACTTCTGCGCCCTCAAAACCTACACATATGATTCATTTCTGTGGTGACCTGAAGGCTTTTTTCCACCATCTATGACTCAAGGAATATTTCAGGGAGAGTTATACCAGCCAGGACAACAGATCACGAGCATCACCTCACTCTACACAATGTTCACAGCACCAATACACACTAATATATTTTCAAGTGCTACAACAAGAACTCTATATGGACCTCTCCAGAAGGCCAGAAATGGAACTGGACATTCTATTCCACCCACACAACTGTATAAATATGCTTTATACTTGAGGCCTTGGTACTGTATCTGAAGAAGTGGGTTTATATCCATGAAAACTCATGAAAAAATGAAAACCAGTTAGTCTTAAAGGTGCTTCTCTTTTTCCTCCCCCTTCCTTCTTCCTTTTTATGATGCAAGAGATTAATGTGGCTATGTTTTCAAAAAATGTCATTTTACTGACTTTCAAATTTTTCTTAAATTTTGTTTCAAGTCCTTAGTGATATATTTGTGCTTTATGTGATGCATATCTTGTTCTGAATGGAATGCAAGGAACAACTCTGAAGCTGTTTGCACCTATCCAAAGCCTCTGCTCCCCACACAGCTGCTAAGTCCTGTGAGGTCATGGCTATGAAGGAAGAAATGGGAGGAGGTCAAGTGAGTAGCACAGATTGCAGAGATGATGAGAATCAGTCTTCACCTCTCTGTTACCTCTCTTCTCTTCTTCTATGGCTGCATGATAAGCAAAGAAGTGGCCCCACAGAGCTTAGCTGATCACTGGGAGAGCGGCATGGAGTTATGCAGATGGACAGCTAAATGTGTGTCATATAGGATCTTGCCCTTTGTTTTTAAAGTGGTACTGGGAAAGACATTCACTGTGGGCCATGTGCAGTCCAGTTTCTCTGGCTCCCCAGTGTCCCTTACTGGTGGTGCCACCAGCAAAATTCAAAGGCAGTAGTATGACCTGCTGAAGGTTCAGAGAATGTTATTACTCCCTCACGTACCAGAACTCCTTCACCTCTGAGGCCTCAGCAAGAGTTTCAGTTCATATCTGAGGTGTGATTTTGGCTTCAGTCCTATAGGTTGGGATAACTCTATCAGTCCCTGTGATGGTGGCAGTGGCACTATTGTGGCCAAGGGCATTGTGAGGATGGGGGGATGGCAGTGAAAGAACGCTATGCTTCTGTTTAGGAGAAGAAACTGCTGGCTCAGCCTGCAGGTTCTCTGCTGGTGCTACACGCTGTTTCAAAACCATGCTATGCTTGTGTTAACAGACTATCATACCAGCATAAGGCACTGAGAGAATTCCAGTTGTTTATATTTAGATTCATGAGTTTTTGTTTTTCTGTATTGCAGTGATAGATTCTTAACCTAGACTTATGGATCTGTAACTAATTCATATTTGGTAAGACTATGCATGGTATTATTGCCATGATTAGAAATGCCTCCCAAACCTACCTTAACACCCAGAAGCTGTGTTGGGTAATGGAGGTAGTTCAACTGGTGATCAAAGTGCAGGAGAATGATCTTTCCAACCCCCTCCCGCCACTGCATGAGGCTGCAACAATCAGAAGAAAGACCCCTGTATCAATTCCTTATTGTAGCATCACTCACTGCTGGCTAAAAATATCATCCTCTTGGAGTCTGATTGCCTGATAAACAGACCTCTATTGCTCATTGCAGGATATCAACAAATGTTTTTAATAAATTATCTAGGATTTTACACTGCAGCAAAATTTACTTTATTCTTGCCCCAGTTTTGCCACTTTTGACAGTCCTTATTTATCACTTCTCTTTGTTATGTAAATGTCATAAGTCAGGAATTTCTTAGTTTATTGCTTTCTATTTCCTGTTGCTTGGGTATTGTGTCATTTATTGCTGTCTTCTCCCTCCTGATTCCCCAAATTGGGTTTCCTTTTGCTCACCTGGCAGCATGACAAAATTCAGAAACAGATGCTTGACGAGTGATACAAAGCAATGTATGTCAGATTCATCTTCCGCCCTGTTGCACCACTGCTTTTACAGTGGCAGGAATTCAACCACAAATCAAGAGACTTGCATGAATAATGGACTGCATACATGTCTCATTTCACAATTCAGCGGCTAAATCTTATTTATTTTCCTCTTGTCTGATTTCCAAAGAACTCAAAAAGATGTAGATCATCACCTTCCTTACAAAAATCCCATCAGCTACTTTAGGCTGAGAGATAGCAACAGGCCTAAAGCCAATGATGTAATAATACATATTCAACCGTGGCAAGCCAGTGGCACAGTGAATTTACTTCCGGTTTTACTCTGTAGTTAAAACAACTACTCAAGGGACTGAACTCTAGTCCTAAAACAGGATCAGCACCTTGGACACTTCTTTAAAGTTCAGATTGACACCTGCAGTGGCCAAGCAACCAAGGAGGCTCCAAAAATAAAGGCATCTGTGTTGAACCATATTAACAAACTAGTTTTAGCACTTTTTATCTCTATCAGGAATAAGCCTTTTAGAAAGCTAAGAGGTCTTCATTGCATGTTCAAGACCTAGCCTCTTCAAAACACTTCAACTTAACAGTTGGGATAGTTTGCAGCAACGTATGATAGGTGAGAAACTCCATCCCTCTCCTCAGCTACTGTGAGAACTATAACTGCATTCAAAGAGGAAAGCAAAATGTGATGGGATAACACAAAAAGAGCCCTGCAGCTCTATCTCTGCTAGTCCAGTGCCTAAGACCCAGTGGTACCTTCCATTACCCCTATGCCTTCATTGTTGAACAGCTTTTGGTTGCTATGTTAGATTTGTTTCTCAATTTCCTGGATGCTTAGCCACTGCAGAATGGTGCAAGCCATGGGAGATGACTATCACCACACCAATACATCTGCACAAAGTTTTTTTTGTGTGTGATGTCTTCCTCTTTGGCCTACGTTTTTTGTTTTTCATCTTCATCTTTGTTTCTTTACCATCTTTTTTTCCCCTCAGCTCCAGAATGACTGGACTTCCAAGTGATTAGTGACAAAGATGTCAGAAGAAACTGAATGCTGGAATGTCATGAATATAAAATCAAAGCTGCTTCTCTCTCTTGGAGGAACCAGAGTAGGGGTTGTCTGGGGCAAGTCCTCTGAGGAAACTTGGCTTCTGCCAGCTCATAGAGCAACTATGGGCAACTGCAGTAGTCTAGATGTTTTTCTCTAGCCAGCTTAGTTAATGGCTAAGGATCATGGGAAGTGCAGTCCAAAAAACTTGGTGCCCATTTACACTATCTAGTTATCATTCCACTTTAACTGCCTTAGTTTGGCATTGAATCCTAGGAATGGCAGTTTAGGAAGAGGCATTTAGAATTCTCCACAGCCTCCCTAAAATACAAGTCTTAGTATTCCATGTGAGGGAACCATGGCAATTAAAATAGAATAATAATGCTATAAGTGTATAGTGTGAGTGGGACCCTAGTGGGCCCCAGCTGCCCACTGCTGTGCTAAAGGATACCTCATGTTGGCAGCAGACCTGTACCAAATTAGGCAAGCGCTTGATTAATGTAGGCTTTATTTTTTTCCAGCCCTCCTATTTTCTAGCCAGTTGGTCAAATGTAAAGCAAATAGTCTTCCTCTCACTCACTTCCCCTCTCCCCTGCTTCAGGTTCTGAAATTTCTAGCCAGCTCATGGTGTGGTCAGAGCATTAATGATAAGCCGCAGGACAAGGAGTTTCACCTCCTTTGTTTGGTAATCTGGCTTTACCCCACTCTGTTGTTGAAGCTTGTGAAACACTCATATGCAGGGGAAAAGGCAGGGAAAATTGTGGGTAGCTCTCTCTTGGTTAGGCTGAGAAGTCCCCCAGGGCAGAGAAAATGGGATCAAGGCCTTGAGTCACTACAGATGTTTGCAATAGCATACAGATGAGGCATTGTGGGGTGCAATGCTGCCCTCTGTAGGGCAGAAGGAGTATGATTAATCAATCTCTGGCTGTTGCAATGGATGGGATGGAGACCAGTCTATGGTGTCAGTGGGCAAAAATTCTGTTCTGGGTTTTGTGGTGAAACTTTGAAGGAGCTAGCCAAGGTACTGAACCTCCTGGTGCAACGGGTTCAGCATCCTCAGTAGCTCCTTTGAAGTCTGGACTAAAACCCAGAGAAAATTCTTAGTTCTATTGATATAGGAAGCCTTCAGTTGCTACTGGAATAATAAATTAGAGCTTAAATCAGACAAGATGGAGGTAAAGTTGGTGAGATGACAGCAGGTGAGTGATATTTTGCCTGTTATGGAAGTGGTTGCAATCCCCCAAGTATCAGGGTTTGTATTTTTGCAGTGTTACTCTAACAAGGACCTTCTGCAGCACAGAGTGCTTCTGATCAACTTAGACTGATATACTAGATCCTTCCTGGGCAGAGAGAGTTTGGCTTCCATGATTCATGTCACCCTAACCTCCCATTACTTTAATACATTGTATGGAGGGTTGCCCTTGAAGATGGTTGAGATATTTCAGCTAGTACAAAACACAGTAGTGGGTGCATTTTGATCAAATGTATTACCATCTTGTATCATTTTTACTTCTCCTAGTTCATTTTTCCAGCCCAATTTAAAGTGTTGACTTCACAAGCCTATCAGAAGTTGAGGCCACCATTGCAGAAGAAGTACTTTTTCTTGTTTATGCCTATGTGGAATGTCATCATTAGAAACCCTGCTGTGGATGTCCTCACATACCAAGATATGGCAGTAGGAGGCCCAGGAATGACTCATTTTGTCATAGATTTAGTCATTGCTCTACTGGGTTATAAAAAATCCTCCTCAGAGAGGTCTAGGACCTATTTTGTTATCGTCTCAGCACCAAGCAAAGACCTTCTTGTTTTTATTCTGTCAGGCACTTTAACTTTCTGTTTCTACTGTTATATTGTGTGCGTTTTTAAGCAGTTTGGCCATTTTTTTCTTCTCACTCTTCTAATATCTGTTTTAGTATTTCTTGCTTTTGGTGGGGGAGATGCAGCATTGGTTGGTTAATCCTGGGGTAGGTTTGTAGGCTGAATAGAAATCTGGAAGAATAAGTGGTTACTTTGGAGTTAATGAATGAATAGAATCAGCCAAGAAGAAAAAGAACACAGTAAATGGCCATTTCCACACTACACTGTTACAGTGCTATTATTCCAGTTTCAATATCCTGTGGAATTCTGGGGTTTGTAGTTTCTGGCTGAGAATTCTGGATGCCTCTCCCTAAACTGCAAGGCTCAGGATTCCATAAGATGCTGAATGTGGAATAATAGCAATAGAACAGTGTGGTGTGGAAATGGCCATTTAAAATGGCCACTTAAAAATAGACCACCCCAGCCTTAGTGTCAGCTTCATATATCCTCAAGTTAGAAGCTGACTTCCCCTAGTCTTTCCATATGACTAAAGTAGTGCGTTACTAACAAGTAATATAACACACTGCTTTTTCTCCCCTATAAATATGTAATGTAAAGTGTAACTACCTGTAAAAGGATGGGACCAATAAATAATGGAACAAATAATTTTTTTTACCAAGTGCCATTTCAAATTCTGTGTTCTGTGGACTCCTTTCCCCTTAGTCCAACCTTGAAGTCACTTAGATTTTAGATTAAACCTTTTCTGTTTGCACTATCAATTTGTTCAATCTATTTTACTGCTTTTTTATAGCTATTTAGCCCTATTATATTACTGGATTTTGCTTTTATTCTATTCTCATGGCCTTCAGTTTGTTCTATTACTATATTTTATTTTTATTAGATTTTGTAGCTGTATAAAATGCATCTGTCTTTCACCTTTGTTGTCTTTTGATGAAGCCCAGCTCAGGCATTTCCTAACTAATACATGAAATAACAATTTAACTCTAGAGATAATCTCCATTCACCACAGAGAAGTGATTTTAAAGCAATGGTTTCAGTCATAAAGATACTGGTTTGGGGAGAATTTCCTGCCCATTTGTGCTGCAGATTCAAATACCTGCCTTCCAGGCACACAAAAAGAACCCAGGCTGGATTCTGGAGCCACATCCTGATCTAACCACATCCTTAGCCGATCAGCTGAACCTAGGCTAGTTAGGTGCGTTGTGAACAGCGGGTGCATGTTTCGGCTGCCCAAATATAAAGCAGCTTGGCTTCCTGTCACTCATATCGTCTTTCACTCTGCTTTGAAGTTTCTAGACAGCTCATGATGTGGTCAGAGGTTTAATGACAGGCTTTGGGACTTAAGCATTTCACCCTTTCGAGTTGGCAGGATGGCTTTTACCCCACTCGGGCTTGTGCAATGTCCTGATTCAGGAGGAGAAGCAAGGTAAATTGTTGATAGCTCTCTGTTGGGTAAGGTGAGAATCCTCCAGGGCCAGGAAAAGCACCTGAATATCATTTTAAAACTTTGCTGTGCTAAGATAGGAAGTATTGGGATGTGTGATGCTGCTCTCTGCAGGGCAGCATGAGAATTACACATGGCATTCGCCATTTCCACACGGGGTATTTAAAACGGTGCAGTGTGTCCTCCACAGAGGACGTCTGCACCTTGGAGCGGACTGGGTTCGGACTACTTACTGTAGATCTGCACCTCAGTCCGCTCCAGAACGACCCCAAGTGGTCCTTCAATGTGTTTTTGAAAGACCTGATTTTTCTGGTCTTTCTTTCTTTCTTTTTTTAAAATTATTTTTATTAAAAAAGAGATATCAAACACTCAGATTAATCTCCAACAACATATTCATCATTTTCCAAGATATGAATAAAACAAAGGAGAGAATATTTGTACATCGATTCATATCTAGCCAGATATTTACATCACCTCAACTTTTATTATATTTCCTTGTCTATCTTTTTTTTCTCCCATCCTGTATCCCATCTTTCTGTATTATTCTTTTCCTTCCTCCTTCCCCTCGTTTGAACTGCTTTTATTTCTGCTTTTTCTCTGAGATCTCTTACTCTGATTACTTTTATTTTTGTAGACTCGTCCCTTCATTGTCATATCTCTTCCTTAAGAAATTTCATTGCCAAACTGTTATATTCTATCTTATTTCTTACTTGTTACTTTACTCTTGGCATAACTTTACCCAGTTCTCTTCAATATATAACTTAATTGTTCTCATATCTTCCATTTTTTTACTGCTTTTTTTGTCTTTCAATCTGCATGTAAGATCATCTAAGATTACATATTCTTGCAGTTTCTCTAGCCATTCTTCAGCTGAAGGGATCTCTGATCTTTTCCAGTATTTTGCATATACAATCCTTGCAGCCATTGTCATGTATAGATTTTTCTGGTCTTTCAAAAGCAGAGAGTGCACCACTGCGAGCCTGCTCCCTTGTGCAGATTTGTAGGCTCGCACCAATGTGAGTCTGCAATCTGCCGAGGGCGAGCTTTAGGCTGGTGAGCTCCACTGGTTGGTCGAGACCCACGACCAACCAGAAGCCACCATTTTGGACGCCAGAGCAGTGCGGACCGATGACCACGCACTGCTCCTCCTTACCCCGGACTGGACTGCACCAGACTGCCAGAAGATCTGGTAAGTAGCGGCGTGGGGCGATTCCCTCACCCTGTGCAAAAATGGCCTATATGATATCTTTTCTCCAACAGTTTATGCTTGTTACAATGCCATACATCATTAACCAGCCATTAATCAGAACACAAACAGAAGTTAAGAAATCAGAAGAAGACTAGGCCTTGGAAGGGCAGCTATAAAGGACTAGACAAGATCCTGAAGTGTTAAGTAGAATTAATGGCAGGTTAAGTACAACAATATGGGAGATATTATTGACAATAGGCCCATTGCCAATTATATATAACACACAGTGATAATGTAGTATGTGTGCATGTGTGTTTCAAATTAAATTGGAACTGTTAGTTGTTGACATCTGCCACTGTTCTCCAGAACACACTATGGCTGGAATCTTGTAGCAAATTATACTTAACTAAGTAACTTTTCCTGGCCAGATCCCCCCAAACCTGGCGGAAGCATCCTTCAACCATGATCACTAGCAGAATAGACTTCCTTCTCACCATAAGGCTGATGCCTGGTAAAATAGGTGGTGGTGGTGGAGTTACGATCATGCCAATAGTGTCGGAATCGTGCCTAGTGATTGTGAATATGAAACAGCTACTGTTAATTGTTTTGTACTTGTGATCACTACTTAGTGTCAAAATAGTAACTAAGTACTGATCATGAATATGAAACAGTTAGCTGACTATTACTGTTTCATATTCACAATCACTACTTAGTGTCAAAACTGAGGCAAGACCAAATTCCTCCAGCCTCTCTTTGCTTGTCTGTTCTTCCCAATTAACATCTTTTGCTGGCTTGACCATGCTCTGATGTTGCTTGGCTACATGTGTCTGGCTTTTTGTCTGTGAAATGTGGGAGGGCATGTTTGTCCTGTTCTTAGTCTCAGCAAATGCAACTCAACATTTTTTTTCTACTCTTCTCACTGTAATTGCTGATTGAGTTTAGTTATGGGTTTTTCCAGTGGAAACCAACTATTTTGTTATTGCATTTCTTGGCCACTGGGAAGCAGCAGTACATCATGAATGAGAAATCAAAGTCACCATTGCTCCTCCTGGTTGATGTGAATTCCATGAAGGAATGAGTGTGAGTTTGTGCATGAAAATAATTGATTGAAAGCATTTCTTCTGTATGTCTGTTGCTATGATGAACAGTGGAAAGGAAAGCAACCTTGGGGTTGCTCCAGAAGGAGCAAATGTGTTGATGTGGTGCAGTATTTCTTGCTGCCATTCACAGAATTTTCTGATCATCATCATTGTCGTCGTCATCATCATCATCATCATCTAAATGATATTTCTGTTATCCCAGACTATTTTCTGGAAATTCCCACTACTAGCTGCAAAATTTTATACCTATACTCATGTGGATTTCTTTTTAATTCTGACCTGTATTGGAACAAGAAAATATCTTTTGTTCTGTTCTCTGGCCATTTCTGCACTGCACTGTTATAGTGCTATTATTCCACTTTTAACATCCTGTGGAATTCTGAGGCTTGTAGATTTATGAGGCAAAAGAGCTCTCTGGCTGAGAATTCTAAATGCCCCTGCCTAAAGTGCAAACCCCAGCAACCACTCTGGCTAGCCAAGATTGCACCACTCCTACTCTTACACACATGTAAACTCCTTGACTTCTCTTGCACATGTGAAATACACAACACCCAAGATCTATCAGTCAAATTACTATTATATTTTGTGCCTCCAAATCACCAGCACAACACGGTTGGAATTCAAAGCACATTTAAAGTGTAGTTCCAACTGGCGAAGATGATCAAGGGCCAGCTGAGCCACCAGTTGAAGATGTTTTAAATCCAAAACTCTCTTGGTTTAGGGATGTTGGAAGTCTGTTAGGACTACCCTCACTCTGGCATAATTTTGTGTTAGCACTGTGGTTGAGTCCCCAGGTTGGAGAAGTTTGGATCTGGTGTTCAACTCCTTTTTATTTTGCTCCACTCCTTCTAAGCCCTCTTTTCTGCTGGCAGATCTCAACTGGCAGATCTGTGAAAGCAGCCAGCCAAAGGGCATTTGTGCCATCAGAAGAGGCTTATGCCTAATGCTAACCATTTATCGAGAACCTTGCTTGGAACATTTTTCAGTTATGACTGCATTGTTACAATGGCTGAGATCAGTGCAGGAAAAACAAATTTGCCAGTCTAGCATGCCTTTCTCTTGGACTATGCCTTTCTCTCAGACTATTTTGTCTTTTGTCTGTGAATAAGTCTTGCCACAAGGTGGTGGTAAAGACATACAAAGTCCAGGAGAAAAACTTTAGTGAAACAGACAAGACTTGAGGAGTATAGGTAATCTCTCTCAGTACTAGCCAATTTAATTTAGATTGCTTACTGCTTCTTAGTAAGTTCAAGTTCAGCTGTCATAGGTTTGCCATCTTCTTTGAGAATCTATGCTTTTAAGAGCAGCACTGTTGTTCTATGCCCTCAAGTTGTTTCTGACATCTGGCAAACCTATGGTGACCCAATCATGGAGTTTTCTTGGCAAGATTTACTTGGAAGGAGTTTTCCATCATCTGAGGTTGAGAGTGTGTGACTTGTCATGGCTGAGTGAGGATTTGAACCCTGGTCTCCAGAATCACAGTCTAAAGCAGCATATTGAGCAGAAATCCAGCAAATTAAGCATTTGCAGATAGCGAGAAAGAGTTGGACGGGGCACTGAAATAAACACTTGGTTACCTGAGGGTGCATCTAGGCTGATCAATAATACCAGAAAGCTCTGATTTTGCAGATCAGTCTGGTGAACTGGTCTCTGATCATACTGGGAGCTTACAAAAAATATTCCAGCATGAACAAAGCATGTGTGGATCTCCAAATTAAAATCAGAAAGAACAGGAACAAAATCTGGGATTTTTCAATCAATCAAAATATGCCCTTGGATAATAAACTTATACCATTTTTTTCACAGATATTGTCCTCCAAGTTTGTCATACTAAATTTGTCAAGAGGACATTTCTGCACTACACTGTTATAGTGCTGTGATTTCACTTTCAACATCCTATGAAATCCTGGGGTTTGCAGTTTAGGGAGGGGCATTTAGAATTCTCAGCTAGAGAACTCTTTCTGGCCTCAGTAAACTACAAATTTCAGAATTCCATAGGATCTTGAAAGTGGAATAATAGCACTATAACGGTGTAGGGCAGAAATGGCCACAGACACACACTGATATGGGCTAGCAGTGTAATCTCTTGGACCTGACTTCTTTTCCAGAACTGGGCACAGGAACTAGAAACTCTGCCTTATGTTACTTCCTTGCTAGGTTCTCCCATCTTCCACCCATGAAATCTATACTGTTTGGAATTTTATTTTTCAATCCATCCGAAGTCTCTAATAGCCAGGTCCTACCGAGAGCTGTCTGATTTCCTTTTCCAAAAGTGCGTAACACAGCAGTAAAAGTGCTTGCTTAGCACCTCCAGAGTGTTTTATGAGCCTAAGCTAATGGCTCCACCACACCCTAGTTTAAGATGAGATTCTTATCTTCATTTGACAGGCTGGGAAAAATTAGGTATTCAAAGGCATCGTGACTTGACAACAGTCAAACTGTATCATGGATGAGGTGCCTTTGCAAGGTAAGTTAATGCTGCATTTATAGATGAAGCACCTCTGTCTTGTCTGGATTGTTTCAATTTGTTTTTCTTCATCCAGTCCATTACTTTCTACAAGCATTCATTCAGAGGAGACATACTATCCTTAGCTAAGACTGTTTTAGAGTTCTAGGTGTAAATGGTTTTCAGTGTCTCACCATCTGTAGTGCTAAAAGCTATAAGGACTGAAGGAAAACTTCATTTGGTGGAGCAGGAGTCTTATGCAGGGCTAAAGTCCATATTTTGCTCCCCCTGACAAGTTACAACCATGTTTTAGGCATTTCTGATTTCATCTTTTTTCCAGGTCCCCCCCCCTCCTTTGGGTTGCACTGTGACCCCTGGCAACACCTGAGGTGGGAAACTGGCTTCAGACCTCCACAACTTTTCCACTCCAGTTTAGATGATTTCCCATCCAGACTTTGATAAATTCCAGACTCCCTGAACTTCAGCAAGATAGATGAATTACATGCCTTTTAGACTGCGGTTGGCAGGGTTCAGGTACCAGAGATCTACTTTTGCTGTTGCTGTTTGGCTGCTAGAACGCTGAAGTCCACCAAAGGTACAAAATACTAGTAAAGGCGGGTAAGTGTACATCAAGGATTAAGGAGCAGGGTACTGTGGAGTGTATGGTGAGCTTAAGAATTTGTGATCATTGTCAGAACCAAGCTCACAAGACCTCTCATACAAAAAGCCAGTATTGCCCACCTGTACGATTTTTCAGTTATTGAATTTTGGGGTGGGTGGGTTAATTGTAGTTATTGTTGGATAGTTTGTCATCAGAAATGCTTTCTGAACGACCACATCTCACCTAGAAGTCTAATACTAGATTTAGATTTAGCTTGCATCCATCCTTGTCTTAGACTTTCTGCTGGAACTTTATAGAATAAAGAGTGGGGAAATCATAGGGGAAAATGATCACTATAAAGGTGTAGGTGTGAGAAGTCTCGCCTAGATAAGGAAGGGGTGATGACTGAGATTAAAATTCCTCACATGAGGAATTTTGAAGTGGATCATCCAGAGGTTTATTGTGTTGCCAACACATTGCTCACATTGTAGGTTCTGTATTTTCGTTCTCCTTTCCAGATGGGCTGCATACCTTCAATAAAATAATAATCCAGTCCTGTTCCTGAAGAGGGTGAAAGGAGAAGCCAGGACTGAACCTTGAGTGGAAGAGAAGATATGTAGGAGGATGCTGTGGGAGGTGATTATGATGGCAAGGATAGGTCCAATCCAGGCAGAAGCTGTGAAATGGAAAACATGCTGAATGTTGCAAATGAAAATTGGGAAAGCTATATTTCAAAGTCAAACCCATAAGGAACCTCTGTAATTGTCAGTGAAATTTATTTCTGTGGAAAATTTTACTAGAATCACAGTAAAGCATTTCCTGAACAAATGATATCAAGATGAAGGAATGTCTTCCAGGAAAGAGGAGGAGGAGGGGGAGGAGGAGGAGGAAGAAGAAGAAGAAGAACAACAGTGGGATCTAGGTAGGGGTCTTAGTAGACCACAAGCTAAATGTGAGTCAACAGTGTGATACAGTAGCCACAAAAGCCAATGAGATTCTTGGTTGCACCAAGAGGAACACACTGTCCAGAGCAAGGGAAATAGTAGTACCACTCTATTCTGCATTGGCCAGTCCTCACCTGGAATTATGTGTCTAGTTCTTATATCATCTGAAATCCCAGACAGTTTGGAGTAGGCAGTCCTGATTTAGGTAGACCATTAGTCTGGCTTAACATATAGTGGGATCATATGTATAGAGAGAACTCAAACAGACAGTGCCTGAGAGGAGAGCTTAGGCTGCAGAAGTTTGCAGTTCTCCTGTGGTTGGTCTATGTAAATCAGGGAAGAGCAACTGAATGGGTGAGATGGCCAGTCTTCTGCTGGCCACTCTCAGAGGGCCACACATACTGGCAAAATTGCCAAAAAATCAGTGGAAACAAAAGCAAAACTGAAGGTGGTTGGAACTCAATTTCCAATTTTGTGAAAGCAACCTGTTAAAAAGTGAAGTGTCTCCCCTCGAGGCTTCTAGGCGAAGAAGTCTCAAAAAAGGGTAGTCCAGGGAGTCTGGAGGAATCTAGACACAAAAAAATAGCCTTGGAGATCACCTCTGACCTCAGAATCACATTTTGCCTATCCCTGGCGTAGATATCTCAAGCAGTCCAGCAGGCCATCCTTGGCAGTGCTGGTTGCTTCACAGAGAAAGTGTATTTTCTTTTTCTACACCTTGGAAAGCCTTTTGTTGAACATTCTAGGCAAGCAATTTCAGAAGAGAAATGAGTCCCGTCAGGTAACGCTCTATCCACTTGGTAATTCCATTGATTCCAATCTTTGCTACCCCAGGGTAAAATTCTATCCCATTCCCTGTGAAAGCTGATGTTACATGGGATAAAGAAATTTCAGGAGCGTTCTCTCTTGTTTTCGTGTGTTAGCTCATGTTAGAAAAACCGCAGATAGGCAGATAGGTCTACAGACATATAGGCAGTAGAACCAGGCATATTAATTAGAACATTGCAATAAACAAACCAATACATGGTAATGAAATCATTACCCCACACATATTGGAAACAGAAATGCCCACGTGCCATATAAACAAATCGATACCCCATAATGACATGATGCCGCTTGCTGTTCATCAGATATTGGAAATAAAAATGCCCACGTGCCTTACGGTTGATAGCAGATCTCAAGTCCTTTCAACTAAACAAAAGCCATTTGGAAAGCTGATGTAACTGCAGTAGCAACTACAGCAGAGTGAGACTGAGAGTATGCGGAAAAGGCCATCAAAAGCTACAATGATGTTGTTAGACTGTTGCACTAGTAGATTTCTGTTGTACATGGGCACTGGACTAGACTAGAGAACATTTAAGGTCACTTCCAACTCTATGACTCTGTGACTTATGGTTGATCTCAGTGGACTGTGCAAAAACAGATCGGGTCTGAACATGTATTCACCAGTTACATAGCACGAAACTTCACAAATGTAGCTATACTATAGTACTGGGTTCCACGATTGTGCAACCAATTGCCCAGTAGACCCTATGGCCACGCATTTCATCTGCTGTGTGACAGTCCCCACCCACTGTTACGGACCACGTTTACCAAACTTCCTAGGCAGCACTCCTAAGCTTGCACAATGTTGGCACCACAGGGCTTGTGTAACTCTGAATGGGAACGCCAACCTGGTGCAGCCTCTGAGAAAATCCAACAACTTGCATAATGGAATTTTCCCCAACAGGATTCTGGCCTGAGAAGAGTATGAAGCATGAAGTTACTATTGCACAGACCCCAAAGGGAGAGGATTTCTCAGCATGACTAATAACAGGCAAATGTGCAAACTATGCTTCCGCAGGTTGTCAGGGATTGTACGTACTGGTGTGTTGATCTGCAAACTGGTCAACATAAAATAATAAAATAAATAAAATGCAGTTACATTCTGGCTTTTCTCATCCACTTGCATGCTCAGCACAGCTCAAATCCTTTATGAAAAGTGTGTGTGTGAGAGCAGCTACAATAGCCTCATAAGAATATGGAGGGTATTTCCATCTCATTTGATTTCATTCCCCTGTATGTTATTTCATTCTCCTGTAGGATCCCTGCAGGCCCTGAAGTGTATAGCCCAAAATCTGAGACCTAAGGATAGCTCCTAGTGAGGTCACCAGTAGCATATCTAGGCTCAACAGTGCCTAGGGCAAATGTGGAAGTTGCGCCCCTAGGTGCTGCTGCCACCGCTGCCACTGCCCAGGAAGGACCCTGGTGAGGAAGGGGGATGGCAACGGGCCAGGCCTGGATGGGGGGTTGGGGTGGGGTCTTAGATCTGCTATGTAACATAACAGAGCAGTCTTCTACTGGATATGGATGATATGAAACTGCCCAGTTCTAATCCCCATGTATTTAAATCCACTTATGAGGATGCAACACCAATGCCAGATTCCAGTCCATCACCACCGCCACCACCATCATCATTGGCATTGTCATCATCATCACCACCGCCATCTTCATCATCTAGAGCAATATGGCTAAAACACTTCAGCACTTTGACTATAACTCCTGAATAGTAATAATAAAAGGTTCAGTGGAAACTGGTGAAAATCAGTTTCTGAAATGTTGCGTTAGACTCAATGTGACCTGTGGCCAGTGGGAGGAGAAAGAGATGAACACAAGGGCGGGAAGCCCAGGCTATTCCAAGAAAGAAACTTGATACAACTGGTAAATAAGTAGGTACAATCAAAACAAAAAAGAAATGGAACCCCCCAGTACTACCAGAGACTTTTCCTCTTCTGGAGATTGCAAAGAGACTCCTTGACAATTATGTGAAATAAAATTATACAATAATATACAAGACTTTCTGACTCATGGCAACTCTAATGCAAACCTATCACAGGGTTTTCTGGATCTGAGAGTGTATGATGCACCCATGGCCAACCACTGAGTTTCCATGGCTGAGCAGGAATTGAATTCTGGTCTCCAAGGTTGCAGTCCAACACTCACACTATTACACCACTCTGTCTCTCTCTATACTCAGTACCTTCCTTATTTTGCTTATGTACCATGCCTTTGCCAGGGCCTGCAGAAGCATAGACTGATGCTCAGGATGCCTTAGGCTCCTCCACTTGACTGAGAGACACCAGATTCACAATCTACAGCATCTGTCAAACAGGTTTAGTGACATTGTGATCGCCCTTCTCCAAACTTGGTATTAAACCATCTGCATCTTGGAGAGAGGCGAGCTGTGCTACCCAGAGAGGGCATCCCTCTTAACACTCTCTCCCATCCTAGGGAGGATCAGCTGACAGCAACTCTTGGCAGAGCCCCAGAAGCCAACCATGGCACGGCAGCAGAGGACACCTGAGTCTGGCATGGCAGTAGCCTTCCTGCTGGTGTTGGTAACACTGATGGTAGGAAAAGGGATCTGCACACAGAAGTATTATGGATATAATTCGTGTGATGATGAAGAAATACCCAATAGAGGTAAGAGCCTGGAGTCTTCTTTCTAGGAGAATGGTGGGATTGAGTTAGCAAGGAATTGGTTTGGGATGGAGAATATCCAAATCCTTTCATCAAACCTAGGAAAAGGTGTGATGGGGGAAAAGGGTTTAGAGGTACACACATGAGATTTCTAAAAATATGATAAATATATAAATATTGTAAACAATAATTACAGTTGATATTTTCTACATTATTTATACTCAAGTCTTTGAGTAAAGTAATAATAAAGTAATGCAGCTCACTTGAAATGCCGTGTGTAGTTCTGGGTATCCTGGCTTAAGAAGGCCATTTCTGCACTACAGTGTTACAGTGCTGTTATTCCACTTTCAACATCCTATGGAATTCTGGGATTTGTAGTTTACTGAGGCCAAAGAGCTCTCTGGCTGAGAATCCTAAATAACCCTTCCTAAACTGCAAACCCCAGGATTCCATGTGAGGTTGAAAGTGGAATAATAGCACTATAACAGTGTAGTTATATAAATGGCTGAAGAATAGTGCTAAACTTGAAATACTAACAAATTGGAGTGCATTCAGAGAGAGAAGGGTGACAAAGATCATGGTAGGGTTCCCAGAGTTAAAATGGGAGAAGGCTCCTGTACCTTTAGTGGTAGTGTAGAAGAAGGAATATCAACAGGTCTTGCTTGTCATGTGATCAGGTAACCAATAACAGATGATAAAATTCCCCCTTCTGCTCAGCTGTTAAAAGCACAGTGTCCCTCTCTAGTTTTCACGTGGGCAACCCTAAATGAGCGACCTAGAGACGGAGCCCTAGGAGGAAAGTCTGAAGTAGCTGGATATGTGTGGATGTGGAGAAATATGCATGTCACAGAAAACAAACCTGGTGGGTTTGTCCCTCCAGAGCTAGGGCTTTGAATATATAGTGTCTAAAAGTCTGCTTTTAAATCCATGTGTAGTACACCATGCTTATGGTGCATGAATCAGAGTTAGTGAATTTCAGGTGCTGTTGTTGTGTGCCTTCAAGTTGTTTGCAGCTTAGGGCAACCTTAAGGTGAACCTATCATGGGGTTTTCTGGGGCTGAGAGTGTGTGACATGCCCAAGGTCACCCAGTAGGTTTCCACAGCTGAGTGGGGAATTGAACCCTGGTCTCCAGAGTTGTAGTCTAATGCTGACTAACACTAGTTTTGTTCCTGAACGGCTCCTCATCTTTAATAGTTACATGTCAGATAGGCTGGCAAGCACAATGTGATCCTCTCTATACTGAGAAGGGAGGAACATAAGGATAGCTGTGCAGGCTTAGATCAAAAGCTTATTAAATCCAGCATTCTGTTTCCACAAAGGCTATTCAGTTGCCTCTGGGAAGCTCACAAGCAGGACACAAGGGCAGTTTCCCTCTCCCAATCCTGCTGTCTAGCAATTCCAACATACTGAGCCATTCTACCTCTGAGGCTGGTGGAAATACCTAATGAATCTGGCCAGTACAGAAGAACTTACTCAGCTTTTCAAATGACGTTATAAATGGAATGGAAAGATTTTGAGATTTTAGAAAATGTAATGTGGGAAAGAGACAGTGTGGTGTAATGGTCTGAGCCTTGGACCATAACCCTGGAGACCAGAGTTCGACTCCCCTCTTGGCCATGGAAACCCACTGGGTGGTCTTGGGCACATCACACACACTCACCCCAAGAAAACCCTGTGAAAGGTTCACCTTAGGGTCACCACAAGTTGCAAATGACTTGAAGGCACACAACAGCAACAATGTGGGAGAAAGCAGAAGTGTCACCATCTTCCCAAGCATGCTTTGTGGGAACAAGGGAGAGGCCCTTCTCAGTGGCTGCCCCCAGAACTTCCACAGGGAGGCTAGAATGGCTTCCTTTTGCTTTCCTTCCACCTACAAGTATAAACTTTAAAAAAAAAAATCCAAAAGGTTTTTAAGAATTGACTGCAATGGGCTTTGCAAAGTATGGTGTGCTGCTCTGTGGACATTTATCTTCTGTTCTCAATGGATTTTTATTTTTAATTCTAGAGATACTTTTAACTGCATTTCGAAATGACTGTTATATATTACTAGTGTTGCCTGGGATTGCATTTTCTCATAGGTAATACTTGTTAGAAAGATTTGAGATCCTGTGTCTGTAATTCCTCAAACTATCTTGTCCAGTACCTGTAATTTTTACCCATATTCCCCAATCCAATCTGTATTCAGAGTTATTAACATACAGAGGCTGGGTTCCTGAGAAAATACACTGCCCACCTCCTTGCTGCTAGGCCTCATCTCAATAGCAACCAGTCTATTCAAGACAGAAACAGTTGAATGAGGGCCAAGAGCTCTCTGGCTGAGAATTCTAAAGGCCTGTCCCTAAACTGCAAACCCTGGGTTTCCATAGAATCTTCTTAGGTAGTCAATCATATGAGGTCTTCACCTGACACAGACCAACTTTGACTTTTAAATATTAGATTACTCTTCTTTTTTTAAGTTTTTTAATCTGTGTGTTGGTTTTGATATTTGGTAAGCCACTTTGAGTTCCAATACTGGAAGAGAGATAGATATCATCACCATCATCATCTCATCCCTTCCTTGTTAGTTGAACCTTGATGTTCCTGTTAAAAAGTCCACTTCATATCTTTGCATAAGAGAGAATACTCAGCATCACTTAGTAAAGATGAAATAGGTATAAACAATCATATCTCTGCAGGCTTTAAAGATATGTTGGTGGGTTGTGGGTGTTGTAGTCATACAAAAGGGGAGAGTAGACTATGCAATACTGTAACCTGTCCAATGCTGAAGAACAGGCTTTGTTCTGATCCAGGACCCTGTGCTTTGAAAACTTGCTGGCAACACACCTGTCAGGTGGAGACTTTTGGGAAAAGAAGGGTGTGTGTGATTCTGAGTATGTTACCTGATATCCAAAATGATTATGGGATAAGCTATTTAAGGACTACCTGACTGTGCTGGATGGCAATCGGGGTGGTGTGGTTGATGAGATTAATTCTCTATGGGGTGTGTGTTTAGAGGGTAGGGATGATGTGTGTACTAGAATATTTTTTTGTCATTTTTCAGCAAACGTTTTGCCGTTTGGGAGGGATGTGTGGCTGTGAATGTTTGTTAAGGACACCTGTGCCTTCTCCCCTTTCATGCAGTGCCTTCACACTAGGGATGGGATGAATCCAGAATTTTCCAAATTCAAATCCGGATCAGAATCCCTGGAAGGTTCTGGGAATGCATGAATTTCACAAATCTCCAATCTTTCAAATCCTTTTTTTAAAAAAGGGTTTAAAAAGCAAGGGAAAGAAGGATAGTCTTGGGCAAGACACCCTCTCTTAGCCTTAGCAAACACCTAGGCAAAGGCAAACCTCCCTCTGAAGAAATGTGGCCAGGACAATTGTCATAGTTTTGCCTCAGGATCTCCCCAGACTGAAAATGTCATGAAGGCCTTTTGTACACAGGCAGAAAAATGTGGATTAATCCCACATTTTTCTGCCTGTGTAAACAGGACCACTACAGTACAGAGCTAATCCAGGTCAAAACTGGCTTTTCTTTGCATAGCTCCTTCTGGCATCCTGGGGTTTGTAGTTTGATGATGCACTAGCACACTTTGGCAGAGAAGGCTGTGACACCTTGTAAAACGAGAAACCCCAGAATTGTGTCTGAAAGAGCTTTGCAAGTGAGCTATGCAAAGGAATGTTTCAGCTGTCCTTGAAATCTCAAGCCTGTAGCTTCCAGTCAAGTGCTGAACTTAAATATTAAATGTTCAATTTAAATATCTTAGAATAGAACCCCAAATGTAATTTGTGAAATTGTTAGCAAAGGCCATTATTACTCCAAGGGAAAAAAATTCACCTACTTGCCATCTCCCCTTGTGTGTCTAGTCTCCCAGATTTTCAGGCATCCTGGTCTCCTAAATTTTCAGGTGTCCTGGTCTCCCAGGTTTTCAGGCATCCAAGTCTCCAACAAACTGTTTGGGTGGCAGATTCGAAAGATTCGGTTTGCCTATTTTGGCACAGGGATTTGGATTCCCGAATCTCGAATCTCTGTCAAGGATTCGAGGATTCGGTTGGCCCATCCTTACTTCACACTGTTTTCCAACTTTGTTCCCATGACTGGCAGAAGAAAGAATTTAGCAGGGTCTCTGCCAGATTTGTGGAATGTCAGCACTAGAGATGGAAATAAATGATTTTTTTTTAAAAAGAAAATGTATGACTACAGTCTCCCCCTACTTACCTGACAGGGTAAGGACTAGAGAACTGTCAGGAAATGGAGCTGGCTGGAAGTGGAACCCATGTTCTGTACTGAAGGACATATAGAAACTCACTTGGGACCGACCGTGCGTGTGTTGCTTGCAAAGTCTCTTAGCCTGTTTAGCACCTTCCCCCCCAGCTCACTTTGCAAGCAGCATGCACATAGGAGGGATTCCAAGCAAGCCTCCACAGGCAAGAAAAACTGACAGAAGAGTGGAACCCCTGTTGAATTAAAAAGTGAGTAGTCAGATAAGGGAGTATCGAAAGGTGGAGGCTTCCTGTATTAAAAACTTATACGTACCTTTCCTTTTTCCTTCATCAAGTGGAAACTATAATTGCTATGCTTTTCCCTATTTCCTTTTCAAAAAATTACACAGATGAATCTGTACAACCCAATATGCTTTGTCTTTGAAAAATGTGCCTGGATTTTAGTCAATGGGGAAAAATATGTACAATTGTTTGCACAAATCTAAATCCAGGGGTTAGTTCTAAATCCAGTGGTTAGGGTTCATTTCACCAATGGGAACTTTTGCTTCATTCTTACAACTTCTGTCAAAGGATCCCAATAGTCTGAGGACACTGGAATTGCAAATTAATGCGCTTCTTTTCAGAATCTTATATATCTATATATATATCTATATATACATATGAATATTTATTTATTTATTTATTTATGGAATATATAAGACAAAAAAAGAGAAAAAGCACAACATACAATAGCCAAAAAAATTACAGAAAATATAAAAAAATATTGACAAGACAGCAAATATAAAAGACATACAAAACTAAACTATCTAAATTAAACTATCTAAACTATCTAGCTAAGTTAAACAATAAGTAACAAATCTAAGTAATAATAATAATAATATTTATAGTAATAATATTTATTTGTATCCCCCCTCTCCACATGGATCGAGGTGGTGAACAGCATGAAATACATTATACATTAAAATACATTAAGTAAGTTAAACACTAAACAATGAATCTAGCTATCTAAACTAAATAGCCAAACAACTAAACCAATTAGTCCAATTAGTATTAATATAACATGTATAATATGTAATTATATCAGAATTGTAGTTCTCAGGAGTCCTATAAACTTGTTCTGGAGGGATGTTGAATCACACATGAAGAAGAGACTACATTAACCCTGCCCTTTCTGTATCTTCTGTCACTGTCCTCAGGTGGGCAATGGTGGCTAGGTGGTTTTCTTGCCAAACGTAGCAATGAATCTGCTCTGCATTTAAGGCCAATGTTAAAGGAACTCAATCTATTTTGGAGATGAGTTTCAGTAATTTGGATAGTTTTTCATGACCAACTAGTAACAGAAGAGAGCTTCTCCTATCCATGGGTGTACTCTATCTGAGTGGGACATCCCACCTCCAAATGAAGGTCTTCAAGTCTGTGTTGAACATCCATGCATAAGTGAAGCTGTCCTGTGCAGAACTACCACACTTCACATTGGAAGTGTAACTGAAGATGAATTGGTTTAATCAGAGTATGAAATATTTAAATGTCAAATCCAGTTGTACTTAGTTTCCCAGTTTTAGATTGAAGAAGCTCCTTAAACAGCTCCCAATCTTTAAACATTTAGTTTATTTCTTATCTAAAATATAAGTAAGTTTATCAATTTCTGCTATGACTACCATTTTTTCCCATCCCTGTCTTCAGTGGGGATGCGAGAGTCTCCAATGCTTTGCATAGAGTATTCTAGCTGCAGTTGTCATGTGCCATGTGGTCTTTTTAAAAGGGCATTTTTTTCTAAAATGTATTGCTCTGATGTTTCCACTTTAATTTATATGAGGCAAGTGATCTCGTTGTGCAACTCTATGTGGACTTGGCAGTCCAACATCTTTTTGTTATAAAAGGGAATCTTAATTAGCTAACGATGCTTCTCGTAATTAGATGTGAACCTGTTTAATTCATTAGCTTGATTCCCTATGACAGCTGGAATAAGAGCCAAGTGACCACATGATTGACAAGTTGTTTTTGTAATCCTGGCATTGGTTTGATTGGTGTTTGATTAATCCCACACCGTCTGTATAAGGAAATCCCAATCTGATGCTAGCTGAATGAATGAATACTGAATCTAAGCTGATTGCTCCAGACAAATTGAATTTGGCACTTAAACTCATCTGACAAAACAGTGTCAATAGGCAAGATTCTACTTTGCTTCAGTTTAATTGGTGTGTATCAATAATTTGTCCATACTTTGCCCTCTTATTCTTTCTCCGCCTTTCCTCCCCTCCTCTTTTAAAGTTTTGTCAAGATTAAGGTTGCCAGATAGAGTCTATCCCAAGCCTTGAAAATTCAGGGCCTCAAACTGAAACCTACAGATGATCTCTCGTGATGTTACAGGAGGCAGGCAGAACATGGTGATGTTGCAGGAGGCAATTTTTGGTGATGTCTCACCATGATACATTAAGTGTCATCCATAGCTGCACAGAGTATATCTTTCGAATGAAAGACATGAAGTATGAGGAAAATATATATACACTCACACAATTTTCTAGGCAGCACCTTTGCCCTGAGAGTCTTTCCTCTCACCTTGAGGACTTGAGAAGAGGGTTGAGATTTCAAGATCTGGGAATCCTAGTCAAAGCTGATATTTTCTTGTGAGGTCAGTTGACTGGATCCATAATGAGAATGCAAAAGTGAGATTGTAAGAGCCTTGGGATGGGAAACTGTCATTTTGACCTTCACTGTTATAAGTGCTTTGGATCATGATGGCATGGTAAGAAGGCTCGATAGATTTGCAGTATATTTGTTCTGGTTTGAAGTAACCAGAGTATATTCCAGTTTTGTTGAAACAACAGACTGTGATTAGCTGAAAATGGAAACAGATGCTTCCAAACTCTTTCTGGCTATGGTGCAAGAGGACAGGGAAGAGAGAAAGATTGCCTGAGACCCAAGTTCATGAGAAAATGCCTTCTTCTGAATTTGGCCCTTGCTCCATCCAGCTCAATATTTTTAAATGGGAGTGTAAAAAGCATATCTTCTGAGCTGCTTGCAGCTTTTGGACTCCTCCTTTGTGGCCTCTGAATCTCCCTACTAGCAGTGGCGGAGCTTGGAGTGTGTGGAGGGCAAGGGGCAGGGCTACAGAGTGAGGGACATGGACTGTGGTGTGTGGGGGCATGGCCAGGCCATGTGGGGGTATGGCTATGGGCTGGGATGCCCCAAAAACATTGCCGCTCGGGGCAAATTGCCCCCTCCGTCTCCATGTCTCTACGTGACTGCCCACTTGTCCCCCCTACCCTCCAACCCCCATTTTTTGTTTTACTCTTTTCACCCCAATACTTTGTGGGGAGCCCTCCGAATGTCCAAAACACCCCAGTCCAATATGGAGAGCACCTAATTACCCTCAAATATTTTCATCAAGCCCTTCTCAAAATGTTGACCAGGAGTGACACTTCTGGCTGTCAGCTTCAGAAAGACTGAGATGAAGATAGAGGTAACTGGGGGTACAGTTTGGAAGGGGTGCAGCCTGGAAGGGCTCAGGAAAGGAAAACTGGCTCCTGGCCCCTTTGCAGTTGCCTACCGCTGGTTTACAGTAAGTATTGGAACTGTGTGACTTTCTAGATGTTGTTGAACTGCAAAGAATGGGTTCTGTCACTGAGCTACAGTCCTCCTCTAGCCCTCACTCCAAACCAGAGGTGAGGTGAGGAACTTTTTTACCTTCCACAGGTACAGATGTACATCATGCCTCATCATTGGCCAGGCCGACTGAGATTGATGGAAACTGGGGTTCAATAAATCTGGAAGTCCACAAGTTTTCTCTGCTCCATTTGACCATAGTGTGCCATCTGGATCAAACCTTTTTCTCTACTCCTTCCTCATTCCTTGTCTACCACCTGAACAAATTGGTCCTTGTCACCACCAAAACCTCAAAGGATGTGGCAGTCTTGAGAGATCTACATGATCTTCTAGGCTTTCTATCATTCAAAGTATTTTGTCAGCAACAGGTGAATCACTTTAATAGTCATTCCTTTGGATGTGGCAGCATGCCTCACCCTTTCTTTCCTAGGAAAGTCCTCACATCTGTGGCTTTGTCACAGATTGGGAAATCACTAATCTCAGAGAGGGACACACCCCTGTGTCCTCCCACTGTAATCTGAAGCAAATGTCAAGCAAAACAACCCCAGATCAAAACCCAAAGCAAAGTTCAATGTATGTTGGGAAACTTAACTGCAGCTGATGGAGGAAAATCTGGATTTTTACCATGCAATATGGATGTGATGTTCCTTTAAAACATTGCTGTTTTCAAGATAGTGCCTTCTTCCTGTGTATGGCTCTTTCTTTCCAAACAGATGAGAGTGAAGAACCTATACCACTCCAGATTTGGTTGGACTATAAGTCCTATCATTTCCAGACAGTATGACTCGGGTCTGGGGAACTAATATTAGGAAAAGCTGGCATCTAATATTGGGAAAGGTGGGGATCATGTGGCCCTCCAGATGTTGGATTGCAAATCCCACCATTCCTCACCATAGGCTAGAGCTGCTGGGAGTTACAGTCCAAAAAAAAAAAAAATCTCCTGGAGCACCACAAGATTTCTGTCCCAGCTTCATGCTCACATACCATAAATCCATGCATTTTTCAGTGTTTCACAACATCCGATGTCATTGCTGAAGATGTCATTCCCCAGTGTCCCAGTCTCTGGCACCTTCAAATTGCTAGACCAAAACAGTAGGTTTTTGGGGTCCCATTCATTCATTAATGACAGCAAACATGGATCCCCAGCAGTTACAAGATTGTAAGTCCACCTTACACCAGCCTTTGGGGTGTGTGTGTATGTTTAGTTGAACTCTATTTTAATTTATACTATGAACTGCTTTATTCCTCATGTTGGGAGAAAGGCATGCTATAAAGGCCAGAATAAAGGCCAGAATTATGCTGTGCTGCTTCTGAAATAATGATAGAGAAATGGCATAGCAGTAGTGTAAAGGATTACATATAATGTACTGGGGATGAGAGGGAGACACAGGAGAGAAATACTGGGCAGAAAATGTTTATCAGTTCATATGTTGGTAGGCAGCAGTTCTGTATTTCCACCTTCTTCTCTTTCATAGACCAGTTGCAGGCTGTAGTTTTCAGGGAAGAGACTCATCCCACCACTGCAAGGTGAGGTATTCCTCTCGTTTGGACCATAAGCCACTGTTATGAGAGCCAGCATGGGTATGTCACACACTCTCAGCCCTAGGAACCCCCATGATAGCTATGCTTTAAGGCTGTGATAAATCAGAAGTCTTGACAGCATATAACAACAACATGTGAAGCATCACTCAGGTGACTCTCCCTCTAGAAGTTTCTCTCTCTCTCTCTCTCCTGAAACACCTAGTTCACATGTTCTTTGGGCATTTTCCAGGAACGTGTTTAACAGGAACTGTCAGTCCTACAAAACCTTCATATTTCAGCATTCCTTGAGGTGAAAGAAGATTAAAGGACTGAGAAAGGCAAGTGAGGGAGTCAGCAGGCATGAGAGGGATGGGGTGGGGAGAGTGATTCACACTTATTTTTATTGACTGGGTTTGGTATACATTTACAGTCGCTGGGTTGCATTTTGACTGTCCTCTATTTGACATTGCCTTCTATGTGAAGGGCTGTCCTGACTGAGTACCGGTTAAAGATTAGGAGAGAAGAATGGCAGGCTCCAACCATCTATAGCACTAGGGTTAGAACTGAGCAGGCACACAAGACTGCCTGTTCACACTTTTCCATTATCATGAGAAGCATTGCACTCTTATTGAACTGTCAATTATGATTTCTAAATGTACATCTAGATCTAAAAATGTATCTAGATTAGCACATGCAAATATTATGTAGATCTTTTGCACTGTTTTTTCGGGTGGTGGTGGCAACACATTTCCTCTTCTGTGTGTGTGTGTGTGTGTGTGAGAGAGAGAGAGAGAGAGAGAGAGATGTGACTGCACCAGTCAAAAGTAGGCTACAAGCCCATAGGGTTGACAGGTTAGCAAAATGCTGCTCTGACCAGGGAGTGGGGCCTTGTGACAAGAGGCTGGTTCTTATCATGTCACAGAAGCTGGTCTTTTGTAAGAGTTGCAAAATGATATGTGTGTGAACATGTGAGATAGACAATGTGGACTTCCTGCTCCACCTCTAGGACTTTCCTCCCCTTAGCTACTGCTGCTGCAACAACAAGATAGCTTATGATCTGTGGTGGTACTCTGTTCACTGCCTTGCTCCAAATGGCATGGAGGGCCCAAATCACACACTTGGTGGCTCTTCCCCTAGTCCCCTCCCTTCATTACCTCTTGTTTGGGCATGCTGGGATGACACAAGTTCTACACACAAGCACATGCCTTTATGCAGAGGTGGTGCAACATGGTACCAGTGGAAAATGTGAAGAGGTAGGCACCAGGCTGCAAAGCCACTTCATGTGAAAGTCTTGTTTGCTCCAAGATTTACCTCCCCATCTGGAGACCCAGAGAAGTACAACAACTCCCTGAGACCTCATCCAGTACTCAAGAGCTGGCAACGCTAGGCCTTTAGAATTACACTCATTTCAGAATATTAACTTTAGCAGGCATTTGCGAAAAGAATAGATTGGAGCCACAAACACATAAGTTTGGATTCTACCACTCAGAGACAACCATCTATGATGTGTTTCAGAGCTAACTACATACCCAGAGTGTATAAGTATGTAGTCAGTTTTCAGGTTATCATTGGGTGGGCCTTCTTCTTTGGTACCATTAGTAGTGTCTGTTTGCCTGTTCTTTCCACTGGGCCAGATGCATCCCATTGTCCAAACGTAGGGGGCAGCAAGACAAGGGGAAGCTGTTGCTCCTTCTCCTTGCTGTTATCACTGCTTGTACACTTAAAGACAGCAGGGGTCCTTCCATTATGATTCCACTTTAACTGCTATGGTTGCATCCTCCGGGATTTGCAGTTTAGAGGCGTTGTTTAGAATTCTCAGCTGGAGACCCTTAGTGCCTCACCAAACTACAAACTCCAAAATTCCATAGGATGTTGCCATGGCTGCTAAAGTAGAATCATAGCACTATAACTCTATAGTGGGAAAGAATGCCAGAGAAAGAGGATAGAGGGACAAAGCTGAGGGTTCTGGAGATCAGCAATTGCCTCCTTGCTAGGTGGCTAATGAGGCCCACTCCTAATGCTTGCCCTGGAAGTATGCATATTGAGTTCCTTACCACCCTACACTGGTATAGCTCTATATTCCACTTTCACTGCCATTGCAATACCCTATGGAATCCTGGGATTTGCAGTTTAGGGAGAGATAATTAGAATCGTCACCCAGAGAGTTCCTTGGCTTCACTAAACTACAAACATTAGAATTCTACAGAATGTTGCCACTGCAGTTAAAGTGGAATATATCATTATAATAGTGTGGTGTGATAAAGACTTCAGAAAATGCAGCAGTTGGAAAATGTACGACAAATTGCAGAGGCAGCATTGGAAAACCACCCAGATTTTTCAGGGAGAGATCTGTCATCAAGATGATTAACTCCTGCTAGCTCCTGGCGAGGAGACATTACCAAAACGTCAAAGCAATCTTCCTTAGGGCTTTAGGCATCCTACCTGAAATTAATATGTCGGCTTCTGCATTCCTAGGGCCTGCCAGAACTTGGCTTTTTTTTTTCCTTTTGTTTCTTTAATTAATTTGTATTCTAAGGCTCAGCATTCACCATACCTGAGGGTGAGCGAACATATCATATACCAACAGCTATTTAATCAAGGTTAGAGAAAGACACAAGAAGAGACAGATGGATAAAAAGAGACAGCTTATTAAAATGACATGCTGGAAAAACAGCAAAAACAGCACAAGACAGTCCATCAAGCTTATAGGTTGGATCATCCATTAACCCCCTGAGCCATACTGGTGCCACCGTTATAATGAGTAATAATTTACCAACCCTCTGTTCTGAAGTTCAAACTGCACTGTGAAAAGGAAGTGATCTCTATGGAGAATGGTGATGTTGGTGCTGAGCTATAGAAGGGTGTGTGTATATGGGGTTTGCAGTTTAGGGAAGGCCATTTAGAATCTCAGCCAGAGAGCTCTTTGGCTCTATAGATCCCAGAGAGCAATTTGGCCCTACAAGCACCAGAATTCCACAGGATGTTGAAGATGGAATAATAGCACTATAACAGCATAGGGCAGAAATGGCCTTAGAGATGCCTTTGTTATTGAAAAAAAGGTCTGTGCTGTTTGTAACCAGTTATTTCTAATAACTCAAGATCCCCAGTTTTGTAATAATTAACAGCACATATATTGAGCTGTCCTTCACAAAGATATCCAGATAGATCTTTGAGCCATCACAAGTTGCAATATTTCCACAGTAAGGTCACCTAAAATGGAAAATATGTAGTCTGCTGCTCCTGATAGGGTTACCATATGACTTCTTTTTCCTGCACATGTCCCTTTTTCAGCAATAACGTTTCTTTCTCTGGGATCTTTAAAAGTGTGTGTGTGTGTGTCTCCATGTGCATTTTTACAAGGTTTTCCCCAACTCTGGAACTTGGAAGTGAGCATCCTTTGTAAATCTAATTATTGTAAATCCATGAGACAAAGTGAAATACCAGATGGAGAATATAGAACAACTAGAGGTTGCCAAGGTTATAGTTTGTGAATTTAATGTTATCACTCTATATCAATGGGATTCACAGAGATATGGCGGGGAGAAGAGAATGGTTGTGAGAGCAGTTCCAGTGAGGAAGAAGCCACTTTGTGATACAGAGTGGCTGTGGATTTTCCCTCTCTCTTCTGGAATGCATAGATCTTCATATCCTCTCATTCCCCCTTCTTATGACCCTCCACCTACTGTCTCTTTCCCATACCTCCACCCATACCTCTTTTTGGTCCTGTTGACAGTTTCCCCTGCTGCCATCTTACCTTGCAGGGTTGTTGTAGGAACCAGCAATGCTGGAGCAGTGGATGAACAAGTGTGAGGGATGGTCTCTGATTCCAGATTGGGGTGAGATATTGCTTAGGTAACCAGATCAATTGCTGGAATTATTAAATATCACTAAATAATCAATTAAACTTATTATTTAAATACAGTACAGTGAAGGTTAAAAATATTCCTAGAGGGAAATCTTAGCTCCATTTGTAATAACAGTTGCTGCATATGAATCTCTTCTTTCTTAAATTCTTCTTTTTTTATTATATTTTTTATGTATTATTTTTGAGCATGACAATTTGATTTGCTTTATTCACAATACATGATAATAAATATCATTAAAAATATTCCTAGTGTCAATTATCACAACTTATAGGGCAGGGGTGTTTAAAGTGAGAGTCATCATGGTGATTAGTAGTTTGAAGTAACTGTGTCCTCTTTTTTGTTTTTCAAAATACAGTAAGTTCTGCTATAATGCGTGTTTTTACGATGTGAATTGGCAATAGCACAAGAAGCTAACAGAGGAATCCTATCTGCAGAACATAAACCTCTCAATTGGCTAAAACAGGATTCCATCTTGAGCATTTCAAACTACTGCCTCTCTACATCTCAGCTGTTAAGCAGCAACCCTGCCTCTCCTCATTTTAGCCCTATAGTTCATCAGCCCCATGGTTTGAGAAGTGAGGGACTGAAGTGAGATGGAAGTGGGGAGAAAGCATTTGAAAGCAAGGGATGAGATTTTTAGCTGGAACAGGCATGAATGTGATGGATGGAAAGAGAGGGTGGGAGTGTTTGTAAGAATAAGATTTTAAGCCAGGACAGGAGTGAGCGAGGCGGAAGGAGTGGAGCATTTGCACATTTGTCTGCCACAGCAAGCTAAGGCTTGTCTGTGCCAAGGCATGGCAAAGTGTTATTTGCTGTTTAAAAGAAAACTACTATAAATTATTTCATAGATGGTACATGACACCAGAAAAATTAAAGACAATTTATAAGACAGGTACAGGCCAATGTTGGAAATGTCAAGAGAACTCTGGTACACTATTTCATATGTGGTGGTCATGTCCTAGAGCACAAAAATATTGGAAAGAAATACATAAGAAAATAAGTTCAATTTTGAAGATTCAATTCGGGATGACACCTGAATTTTATTTGTTAAATATGACACATACACTAGATGGAACGTCAGCTAAGAGACATTGGAGAATTATATTGTACATGGTGACGATGGCCTGTATTGAATATGCATGACTTTGGAAAAATGAAACTACACCGACAATGGAACAGTGGTGGACAGCTTTTACAGAAAACAGAAATGCGGACATACTTGCACAAAGATTGAAAGGGAAATCAGATGAGGATATTAACAAAGAGTGGAAGATTGTTACAGATTTGGGTTGAGGGTTGACAAAGGGTAATACATTTTTCATGATAACAATTATTATACAGTTAACGTTTAATGAAATATCATGTAACAAGTAAAGTAGAGATATATAGCAGGAACTAACAAATCATAGATTATTAACATTTTATTGCGATACGTGGGATAATAAATAGAGGGAATATCAATAATTGTAATCCAGAAAGGAAAGGAAGAAGGAATAATATTACATGTAAACATTGCAGAAATTATTGTTTGTTTTATTTGTTGAAATGTGAATAAAATTATTTTAAAAAATAAAGTATTGGGGGCCTCCTTCAACTTTTTGGGGGCCTACAGAGGCTTGGGGGGGCTGTACTCAGCTTATCCCTGCTATAAATATTCATCCTCATGTTTTTCAATGGCAAGAGTCACCATTTATGCTAGTAATTAAAATTTATCATTAATATTTATGGCAAACTAAATAAATATCTTAACTACTTTTTGAGATATGCACCTAACCCTATCTCCCCCTTAAATCCTGTTGTTTTTAGAGTATGTTTTTCTGTAACAAGGATTTTTTTTAAAGAATGCAGCTATTGAGTTATAGCAGAACCTACTGTATGGTTGAGGAACAGAGCAGGCTGCAGTAATTTCATGTAATAGTATAAATGTGGAAATGGATGAGGGAAAAAGTGATTGCAATGGGACATTGTCAGTCCTGGGGCCTTGTTCTGTGAAAAGCTGCTTCTGAGGTCTAATTATTATGAAGGCAGATGTCGGCTTAATGTTTCAGAGAAGACATGGTCACAGATGGGCTAGGACAGCCAGTAAGTCAGGCAAGCTAAAACTAGGGGCTAAAGGTAGAGATGTGGTCTGATGGTCACATACCAGGTAGGGCAGATGAGAACTAAAGTTTCTGAGGCAGAACCATAGCCAAAGATGGTCTCATGTCTCACTAAAGGAGTTGCCCAGACTGAGACACAGGAGCGCAGGAGTTATGCACAGCCAGGTTCTTACTGGTCCCTTAGGTTATACTGTCTGGACTGGAGATGTGTTGTTCCATCTCTGGCCATAACATGGGTAAAGCTGTAGTATACAATGGTGGCAGGTAGCTTCCATATTAGTGGAATGGTGAATCCATTCCAGGTTTTAATGTAAACTTAAAGAAGCTATCCACATTGCTGAACTTAATTTGGGAGATGGAGTTCAGCACCTTAGATACCTCTTTTAAAATCTGGATTGAACCCGAAGCATATTCATTGCTCCACCAACATGGAAGCCACAGGCAACAAAAGCTATCTTGGGTTCTTGGTATATTACAGATGCAATGACAGAGGCCTTGTCTCTGATAACCTGTGGGTGATTGAATTTTACGATAGGCTGAATAGAATAGATTACATTTGGGATTGTGTCAAACACAGGAGATTGATTTGCAGATGTTATAAAATTAAAACCAGTAATTAATTATATTAGACTTTGCATGGATTAATTAGGTACATTGTATATAATTACAGGTAAGAATGCAATGGGTGGATTTCACTGGGGATTGAACAATAGATCACATCAAATACATTGTGTTAAAAATGAAAGGATATCAGCACTGAGATATTTTTAATTTGGAAAAAAAATACTTCTTATGTACTGATTTCATATACAATGTACTAATCATGTTGAGACTGTGGTGTAGTGTTCCAAGCACTGGACTATGGCCCTGGAGACCAGGGTTTGATTCCCTGCTCATCCATGGAAACCCACTGGGTGGCCCTGAGCGTGTCACATACTGTCAGCTTCGGCAGCACATATACTAAAAAAACCATGATGGGTTTGCTTTAGGGTCTCCATAAGTCAGAAATGAATTGAAGGCGCGTGCGCGCGCGCACACACACACCAATTATGTTGGAATGACTAAGGCTGGCATCCTGGTAGATGTGAGTCCAACTTATGTCCATATAGTTCTTCTTTTATAAAGCCAACATGGTGTAGTGGTTTTGAGTGTTAGATTGCCTCTGGAGACCTGGGCTTGATTTCCCACTTGGCCATAGAAACCCACTGGGTGATCCTGAGCATGTTACACACTGTCAGCCCCAGAAAACCCTGTGATAGGTTTGCTTTAAAGGTTGCCATAAATTGGAAACAACTTGAAAGCACACAACAACAACTCTTCAGCAATGTCTTTTCTTGGTTGTTGTGGGGTGAGGAATTCACTACTTTTCTCATGGAATGACCAAATCCCCTCCAGACTAATCTTGCACCATTTCATGTCCATTTAGTGGCTGGTGGAGAGCAAGGGGCATTGGAGAAGCATCTGGTTAAATCCTTACGAGCCAGATAAAGGACTACAAAGGAGGCCCTGGTGGATGATGTCATCATCCTGTACCTGGCTATCTATAGGGACATAGCTAGATGATTCTCTGATGTGCCCTGCTCTCCACTAGCCACCCCTTGGCCCTGAAGAGGGTGTGCAGGAGGAAAATAAGTTGTGTTGGAGGGGAAAATGAAGATGCATTGTAGATTCACCTGAAAGGAACTTGATGATACTCATCCCAATGCAGGATCTCAGTCTTAAGAAAAATATCTAAGCAGGCTTCTCTAATGTAGGAACTGTTTGGGAATTTGAAGGAGAAGCCACCTAGTAAAAATATGCAACTCCAGTACCATTGTGATGCCACCGCAATTAATGTGTGATACTTAATTGAGTGGGACGGGACAAAGGATTAATTCAAGCCTTACAGATCCAGAAAGCACTCTCCTGTGTCACAGTTGTCCTCACTTGCCCTTAGTGATGTCAATGCGCAGCTAAATCTGCTTAGCTGTTATTGCACTGTGACATCATCCCACTTATTTCATGCACCTTGGTTGACTGAGATGACTCAGACAGGTAGGAGAAAAAGGCTACAGTCAGGGCTGTGGTGGCATGTAAGCAGCAATCATTGTGGAAACAATGATTCCACACAGAATTAGAAGAAGGCAAATGCACAATCCAAGTTGTCTGGGGGAAATATTTCTGCCTCAGTGAAATGGTGTTTTGTTTTTTAAATAAAGTCCAAAAATCACATCTGAAGAGTATTTAGTTCTACTCAGTCTTTTTCTACAAAAATCTTCTTGGAATAATGATAGAACAACTTTGTGGTGAAGATGTCTGTCCCTTCACTGTATACTTTTAATGTTGGTTTGTTCAAAATAGGGCAACCAGACTGTTGACTGGTATAGCTCATATGATCATATTATACCAACACTTTGCCACTGACTCAAGATCTCATCTGATCTTGGAAGTTAAGCAGGGTTACATGCACACACACACAACCTCAGTCTCTTTCCAAGCTCAGTTTAAAATAATGGCTTAAACCCGCAAAGCAGCGTTGGATCAGCTTACCTGTAAGAACTCCTCCTCTAAAATTTACCAACTTGAAGACTGAGTTGATAATCTGAAGCACTTTGAGCACTCATGGTGGAGGCCCACTCATCCTGTTATGATCTTCTTGGTATGAGGTGATGAACACTCATTCTTGGGGGACACATTGCTATCCAATTTTTTTTTAAATTTGACAATAAAATTGCAAATCTAATAAAATACAAATGACAATAATACAGCAGCAATAACAATGCCATTATATCATGATTGGTTGAACACATGGCATAACGATCTTAATAACAACATCATTTTAATAACACATATCCAATCAGATTCATCCAGACAAAATATCTTTTCTGAGAATTTGCCCTTGTAATGGTGGCACTTGAATAAACTTATTGGAATCTATATGCTTCAAGAATTGGAACCATCTTTCTTCAAAGGGTATATATGAAGTATTTCCAAAATGCAATTGGTCAGAAAATTTTTCTGACAGAATTGTGTCCCGAACTCTACCCCACCACTTATTCAGTGAGAAAGTCCCCATTCTCCAATTCTGTGCAATTTCTTTCCTTGCAGGGGCTATAAAAAAGGTTATTAAAGATTCATATTTTAAGTCACTATTCTTATTGATGAATATAGATAAAAGGATGAGTGCTGGACACATTCTAATATTCTGGTGAGTCATACTAGACATTATCCCAAATTTTTAATATTTTAATCTATCTGTACATCTGCTGCTGTGGTTGCTGGGTGGTTTGAAAATGTAGATTGGCATTCTACATTGCATATATGGATTTGTAACCTGGCCCCTCCCGAAGCTGCAAACCCCAGGATTCCATTGGATGTTGAAAGTGGAATCATAGTGCTAGAACAGACTAGTGCAGAAATGGGCCCAGACTTACGGATCAGTAACTGCTCTGTATAAAATAATACTTCATAGTCATGGTTGTGGCACTATTGCTGTGGTTGTTAAATGTCTCTCCTCCCATCACGGGCCCACCTTAACCGTGAGCAGGTGCATCCAGAAGGATGATTAGCAACCACCAGAAGCAGGTCTCCAACATAATTCCTCATTGCAGGCATACTTGCTAGGGGGAAAAGATGGAAATATCATCCTTATGCTCCAATCAGCAGCTGAACAGATCTCCTTCACTCAATGTGGCTGCTGGCTGTTAAGATGGGCTAGGGGCTGGGGGCCAGCCCAGAGGAAAGTAGTTACACATACATAAGTAAGTAGCTGATGTAGGATATTAGCAGTAATAAATAAATAATGGTCCACGATAGTTTCCGATTTTTTTTGTTTCAGGTTCTCATTTGTCCCGGACTCGTCATGGTAAGTTTTCATTTAGCTCAAACAGGTTGTTAAACAATCTCCATTTACATCTTATGCATATGAGGTGTGTGCCCTAAGCAGCAGGTTATGGGCATTTGCATTGTGTGTTTTCAACTGAAGTATGTACTTTGCATTGTTATGATTCTAAGCAGTAATCCCTGTTACTGGATAGCATACAAATATATAGCCAAGGCTTGCCTGATAATTGGTCAAAGTAGATGACTGCTTTAGATGACAGATCGTGAGAGGCAGGGATTGGGCAGACCTGTCTGGCCTTCTGTCTGCCTGGTCTTCCTTACACACCCTGAGCTGCCCTGCTACCCTCACATAGGCAATGAAGGATGATATTCCATCAACAGTGTCAGTGTCAACACTGTCACCAGCACTTAGAACTGGGTCTAGAAATGAAATGGAACCAAACACAGTTTGTTTAGCAAGTGGGGGGTGATGAATCTAATGTCTGTAGGGTAGTGAATCCACTCCTGAACTTTCAAGATGTTACTAAGGTGTTGATCATTGACCCTAAAATGGGTTCCATACCTATTTGCTAGGTTCTACAAAATAACTTCGTCAAAATTCAAATTAAAACTCAGGGTAGAGTTACCACCCCAATGACATTAAAGCCTCCATACTCTGCTAGAATTTAACAAGGGAGTCACACACTCTCAGTGAGTGGCTCTTGCTAACACCTGGGTTGCTGTAGTTGATAAGCTGGGCTGGGCTGTTCAATGGCAGCCCAGTGTAGAGCACACCACAGTAAATATAGATGTGACATAAATAAAGCATGTGTTTTCATGGGCAAAGCTATAGTTCCCATCACAGACTGTACAGTGTTGAGTTTAATTCTCTGTACTACTTTCTTTCCCCAGTATGCGGGCAACGGACTGCCTTGAATAGGAATGTCGGGGGTGAGGATTCTATAGAAGGTGAGTGGCCATGGCAGGCTAGTGTGAGGAAGATGGACAAGCATATATGCGGAGGGGCCCTCATCAACCATGAGTGGGTTGTGACAGCAGCACATTGTTTCCGACCGTGAGTAACCTAGAGTTTTTTTTTGTTGTTGTTGTCCTCCTGCCCACTGAGGCTTTTTTCTCCTGATCCAAATCCTGCTTTTTATACCATTGCATCTCTTGGCCAGTAAGACAATTAATGGTTGTGGTTGTGCTCCTTGAAAGGTACTGCTGCTGAAAGGACAACTGCTTACTACTTGGATAAGTTGCATGTAATTGATAAGCTAATTGTGTTCCAGTGCATGTGTAAGTTGGGGAACTGTGGCAGAAATAATGTTCTGCCTGCACAGTTCTATGTCCTCCCTCTGTCCCAGCAGCTGTCAAATGCCACTGCTGCTTGTCAGTGGGGAGGCGATGGAGGGGTGTTGGCAGTTCAGATGGTGACTAAGCAGTTGGTCTCAGCTTGGAGGGGGCAGGGAAAAAAACAAGGGTGTTCTCAGAGATGGAGTGCATCCTCCTTTTCCTTCCCCCAAGAGCTGAGAGCTGCTGTATCTTTATTGCTTGAACTACCTCTCCCTTTCTACTCTAAGCAGCAACAGTGGCCATCCATCCTAAGGCATGTCAGCTTCAGAGATGTTTTGGATGGAGTGCAAATGGCTATAGAATAGTCTCCTGTGCTCCATCCACAAAAAGAAATATGCATGTGTAAACCACACTTATATGCATGTATGCCACTAACAAGATACCACTCCGTGTCCATTAGCTTGGCTCATATTAAAATGTGGATGAAGCTAATTTATCCCTCAGCCTGTCTTATAAGGTCTTGCTAAGCCTGCTTCTTATGCCAAGGTCCAAGTTATCAGGTTACTCAGGTTCACTAAGCCAGGACCTTGGCTTAATTCTGGGTTGAGCAAAATATGGACTATTTGATTTTGTGGCACCATCCCTCCAGATTGCTTAGACAGCCCTTTCTTTGACTTCTCAAATATGAATGGCCTTTCTTGGAAACCTTCTTTTAATCAGGAACAGTGATTCACCTTTCAAATAGGTCACAGGAGTCCTTGCACCAAGTTCACTATGAGTGAACTTCTGACTATTTCTGGTTTTGTTTTCCACTTTTTCTTTGTGACCCTGGGATATTTTCAGGGCATGAGAATTAGCAGTACAAACTGCTGAGACTGCCAATCCTGTCTTAATAATATTGTAAAAGAACAGAAGTCTAATCACAGCCTCTCCTTCAATCAAGTTGTGTGATGTACTGTCAATTACAGACAAGCCTAGAAGGCTTTCAGTGTCACCTCTATTAGGGACAATCCACAAGCAACGTGGCTGTACTATCAACTAGAGATTTAAAGCACAAACGGGCAAATGTGGCCCATGGGTCATATGCTGCTCCTGGACCTTGTTACTGAAGGCCCTGAAGTCCCCCATCAGTCCCCCAAACCCCCTGGTACCACCCAATTTTTTTTAAATCATGTGTTTATTGTCCCAAACCACACAGCCCCCCCAAGAGTGAAAACATGTAAAGGTACCCCCACCTCCATAAGCATTCTAGAATGCCATGGTACCCCCAAATATCTCCATTTTTCTCTACAGTTCTTCTCAAAATGGCAACAGGACAACAGGAAGAGATGGATATCACCTCCTGTCTCCATTTTGAGATGGACTACAGAGAAAACAGGTATTTGGGCTCACTGTGTATGTGGGGGTACATCCCACAGGGGTGTTTGAGGGGAAACTAGTCTCTTGTCCCCACCTGCTTGCCCATCCTGGGTATAAAGAATATTTGCAACTTCTCTTGTCTTCTATGAGAATGGCTGACTTGATGATTGATTGCTCCCCATCAAGAAAGCGGTCAATCATTCTAAGATGGTTTTTGTTTTCTAGTACTCTTTTGGTGAAAATTCATTTGTGCAAAACAGGGCACAGAAACAATGTTTTGTGTAGAAAATAAAAATATTTTGCACTGTCTTCTGTGCAAAACATTGCTTATTACACAAACCCCAAGTTATTGAGGCAAACAAATGTTTTGCAAAAAAGTCCTATATTGTGAACACTCATCAAAAATTTGGAAGAAATCTTGAATCTCATCCACTGGGAAAAACACTTTGAAATTATTCATGCTTGTGTCTGAGGATGAATTAAGCAAAGATTTGCATCCCTGCTAGCAGCCAATAAGAGTTAAATTGTTAGACTTCTTTCAAGTATAAACATTGCAGTATGTTCCAGGAGATTTTAAGGAACAATTGTAAGTTGGAGAAATATCTATATGGTGCCGTTTCCCATAGTTAAAAAGAGAGGAATAATAATAAAAAAAATACTTAATGGTCTTGCCAAGGAGCTGAAGTTTTGTAAGAAGCTCCGATCTGGTTTAATCTAGTGGCTCCAGTTCAGTAAGGCATATTGTAATTAGTCCAAAGAGGAATTGCTTGGCAAGTTATCTGGTTGTGATCTGGCAAGCTGTGCTCTTTATTTCATGGATTTTGAATGCTTTATTCTTTTGGAAAAAAACTTTGTTTACTTGTTTGATTGTTTATGAAGCTGTACAATATAGCATACAATAAAAACAAATTACATACACACAAAAATGAGTACATAAGAAGATGCAGATTAAATGTTCCTGGCTAGAATTAGGGATGGAAAGAATATTTAAAAATATTTAAATAATAAATGAAAAACAAGTTTCCTGTGTGTTGAGAAGCCTGAATGAGGAGAAAACCTGATCAGAAAAGAAGCTTCAAAATTCAGGAGTTGTTCTGAGTGAAAAATGCATGTGGCTTTTACGCACCAAAATGGCACTTCTTTTTCCACAAAAGAAAACTTCCTGCACAGGTAGCTTGAACTATCATGCAGAAAATAATGATGAAGATTCTATATTACAGCCTATGTTTCATAACTTTGTGAATTGGTGGCTAGGTTGCAAAAATGTAAAAAAACCCGTACCAAAACAAACAAAAACCCTGGCCCTTTCCGCACCGGCCTATTAAAACGGTGCAGAAAGACCTCCGACAGAGGTCTTCTGCACCATGGAGTGGACTGGAGCGGACTACTTTTTGTAGTTCCGCATCTCAGTCCGCTCTGGAGTGACGGGAACTGGTCGCACAGCGTGCTTTTTAAAAACCTCTTTTAAGAGGTTTTTAAAAAGCACGGAGAGCGCGACCCCGTGTTGCTCCGTCACCGCTCTTTGGTGCAGATTTGCAAGTGCGCACTAGTGCGTGCCTGCAGAGCTGCTGGGGGTGGGCTTTAGGCTGGCGAACTTCTCCGGTTGGTGGAGAAGAGAGCCTCCACCAACCGGAAGCCGCCATTTTGGATGCCGGAGCAGTCCGGAGCAATGAGCTCGCACTGCTCCTCATCCCGATGGACTCGCCCGGACGCTGAAGAAGTCGGGTGAGTACCGTTTTTGCGCGGTTCCTTTCCTATGTGCGGAAAGGGCCCCTGTTAGTGGATTTCAAAGATGAGCATCCGGGCACAGGCAAGAGTGTTCTAATGTGCATTAGGCACTTCTGATGCACATTGGGTGTACTTTCTCACAATAAGGAAAAATAGTAAGATTATTCATTCTTGCCCATGAGAATATAATTATGAACATTTACATCCTTATCTAGAATGTAAAGATAGCTGAGTACCAGAATTAGAATGGCCCCAATAGGTTCAAAGTGTAGATCTGCTTGGTACTCTAGTCCTTTTATTTAAAAGAATTAAAAATGTGTAGCTCATTTTGCAATTTTAAGTAAGGATTTATGCTTCTACAAAGCCTGCAGTTGTGGATATTCTCCCTTTCCTGGCTCTGCATCCCATTTGAGTCTAATTCTGAAAGATATTTTCCTTTCTTTATTTGTTGTTAAGTACATGCATGTTTGTATGCCTTTAAAAAATTGCATGCGTTGCTTGACTGTGTTTCCCCCCACTGACTAAATTTTTGACCCTCTACATGTTTTGCACTACCATTCTCACAATCCCTCACAATTGCCCAATATTTTCTGGGCTTTGGGGAGCTAAAATTCAAAATTTCTAGGGAACCAGAAGTTCCCCACCATTGGATAAAGCTGTATTTAAGCAACATTTTCCATGCATTTGAAATGCATGCATTTGTCTATGCACAGTTTTCAAATGTGCAGTTTTTTTGTGGTCACAGCTATCTGTCTGTGAGAGGATCCTAGGATGCAGATTATCTTCAGATAGTACTATGGATAATTTTGAGAGTGTGAGTCAAGATGAGATAGTTACATGTCTTGCGCATCCCTAAAGTGTGAATGCTTCCTTGCCTGCATTTCAGCTTCCAGCTTTAATTAATATCCAAGACATTTCCACCCTCAACTAAGTGAGTCATTGCAGCAATGTTCCTTATTGCCCTTTTTCATCCATCTCTTTGCAGAGATGATGATCCATCCCAGTATACAGTGATGCTGGGTGCCAACAAACTGGAAAATTCCTGGCCCCACAAGGAATCCATAGGGGTTGGAAACATCATCAGAAACCCTCTGTATGCAGGGGAGGCCACAAGTGGAGACATTGCCTTGGTACGGCTGGCTCGCCTAGTGAGATTCACAGATTACATCATCCCAATCTGTGTGCCTACAGCCAACGTGGAGTTTCCTCCGGGCATGAAGTGCTGGGTCACGGGATGGGGAGACATCAGTGAAGGACGTGAGTATTGGCAGAGAATATAACAGTACCTTGTCCAGAAAAGAAAAACAACAACAACACATATGTCTCCTTTTAGAAAAGCTGTTTGCAAGTTTACTTGCATCTTAGGGTTGACATGTAAAATACAAGACAGGGTCCCTGTACCTTTAATTGTTAAATGGAAGAGGGAATTTCAGCAGGTATTGCTTGTCATGAGCTTTAAAAGTACAGGATCCCTATCCTGTATTTTACCTGGGAACCTTATTGTGTTCCCACATTTATGTTTCTTTAAGGCGAAATGTAAACAATATAGTTAGACTGAGGCCATTTCTGCACTAGACTGTTCTAGTGCTATTATTCCATTTTCAACATCATGTGGAATTCTGGGGTTTTTAGTTTCTTGAGGCGAAAGAGCTCTCTGGCTGAGAGTTCTCAATGCCCCTCCCTAAACTGCAAACCCCAGAATTCCACAGGATGTTGAAAGTGGAATAATAGCACTACAACAGCGTAGTGCATAAATGGCCTGAATCATAGAATCAAGAGCTAAAAGGGGTCTTGGAGTTCATCTATTATAGTGATACTCAAAGTGACGGGTGCTGGTGTGTGAGTCATTGGCTGTTGATAAAAAAAACAAAAACTGTTGTCACGAATGCTAACAACATTCTAAAAACAATGCTGCTATTTGCAAGATCACTGTTCTGTGACTATCAGTCCATCCTAATGAACTGAGTATTGTGTGTTGCTGCACTTTAGTATGTGTTTGTAGCAAACACTAAAGAGCAGCAATACATGCTATTCAGTTTATTTGGAGGAGCTGACAGTCATAGAATAACAAACTTATAAACAGCAGTGTTGTTAGTATGTTGGAGGTGCTAAACAAACATACCCACAAATAAATATGTAGCAAGATGGTTGCTTGCATTTTTTGACATCCTTTGGGGGTATAGCTGTGAGGATTGCAAGGATGAGTGCCTTTTCTTTAAAACTTTCCACTACACCACTGGTCCCTTTTAATACCTGTTTTGGGATTTCCTCTCACTCACTTGTGTTCTTCATTTCAGAGGACCTACCCTCTCCAAAGAAGCTCCAGAAACTCCAGGTGCCCATAATAGACATCCAGACCTGTAGAAGACTTTACAACATTGACATGGGCCAGAGCCTTCCCCGCAAACAAATCCAAGATGATATGATGTGTGCTGGATATGCCGAGGGCATGAAGGATACATGCAAGGTGAGGGATTGCTCTCATCAAGGTTTATCTTCTCAGGAAGCCCACCTTCTGACACCACACCACAGTCAGTTGCCATCCACTTTATTTTATTCTTTAAAATTAAAGCTGATTAATGAAAAACCTTTCTGTTAAAATGTTGGCCTGATATACCGCAACAAAATAGCAACAATGGCAATATGAAACTGATAAAAGTCATAGTAAACATCCCTCTGAAACTACCTCTCACAAGTCCTCTCAAAGGTTATTTTTTTTTTTTGGAAATCAAGAAGCTGAGAATCATCAGCATTGGAAGCATTCAGAATAATCAGATCAGGATGTTCTAGTTTGCCAAGGTAACAGTGTTTTATTAGGCCTACAAGTGCTTTGGCATGTTTTTATTTTCCTTGTGTCGCTGCCACACCCTGAATTTGGTTATAGTTAGAGTAGTCAGACTGACTGGGAATATCTGGGAGTTGTAGCCACCAAAGAAACGTTTCTAAGCTTTTTTTTCCAGCTATGAATCCTACATCACAGTGAAATAAGAATGTCAATCAGGAACAGGGGATGGAAGAACCAGTCTATTTTTCTCTGTGACTTCCATGTCTCCCACTCATAAACCCATTTTATACCCGTGCCTTATTAACCTGTGATTTCATTTTGTTTTAAAACTGTATTTAAATACATACTGAGATATCATTCAACCATATTATTTCTCAAAATATGCATTTCTAAAGATGCATTTTCTCTCAAAATATACATTTAATGCCATTTTCCTTCTTGTGAAGAGAATGGATTTTAACATGTATTTTGATACGATTTTGAGCAGAGGGGTGGAACCTTCATGAAGTACAAAGACCTCTGGGTAACTGGTTTTATATGCACATTAGTCCAGAATATGTAGTTCCTAAAAGACTTTTAGGGAGAAGGTATCCACCTGTCTTTTGAATCAAGTCATAGCCTAAAATACGTGCATCACAGTGGGATTGGGGAAATATTCTCTAACCATCGCACTATGCTGACTTTGCAACATATTTCTCATCTAACTTTGTATTTTCTAGGGTGATTCTGGTGGCCCACTCATGTGCAAGATGAACCGGGAATGGCTTTTGGCTGGTATTGTGAGCTGGGGGGAAGGCTGTGCTGAGAGGAACCGTCCCGGTGTGTATATCCGCCTGACTTCATACCAGGACTGGATTCACAGGATTATTCCAGATCTTCAGTTTGTTGATGCTAGGAGGGCTAACAGCAAGATCAAGAATCAAGGCACAAGTGGAGCTGATGGGAGGGCACAGACCTTCTTCCTCATACCTCTGCTTAAGGTGTTGTTGTGGACTCTCAATAATGTCTTGGCATAGAATCCATGGAAAGACCTTGTCACAGGGAGATAGTGCTGTGAAATTATTTCTTTCTTCATCTCCTTCTCATTGCTCCTAATTTTGTCATAATTGTGTCTCTGTTCCCCTTACCATCACTTGCACAAGGAGATGTATCTCAAATTGGAAATATGTGATGGTTTGGTGCCAACTGGTCATCAGACGTTTGTGTGCAATATCATTGCTCACCAGCCAACTAAATTTCTGTCCTTCCCGCTTCTTACCATGTATCACTGTTGTTCTACAGCTTTCCCCTTGCTGTTCCTTTATTTATTTATTTTATTAGAAAGTTTCCAATATAGACAAAAAGAGAAAAGCAAAAGCAAAAAGAGAGAGAACGAAGTAACAGAGGACAGAAAAAAGGGCAAGAAATTTACAGACTTCCGACTCTCCTGAGGATGGTTATACATTTTACCATGTAAAGTAACTACTCTGATTATAATGCTATTCACGTAGTTAACATGTCATTCTCATTGTTCTTCTGAAAGAAAATCAAAGCTTCCCAATCTTTAAAAAATGATACCAATAATTTTTCTCTAATTGTTGAAGTTTGCCCATTTCAGCTGGGTCAGTCAGTTTCATCAGCCAGTCCTTGTTTGCTGGAATTATGTGTTTTCAATTGCTGTGCAGGAGCATGAGGAGGCATAAGCACATACTTACATGGGAACATTTTATTTAATTTAAGTGGTAGTTTCTAAGGTATGTCAAATATGTGCTCAGAAAGAGACATGTACATCAGGGAATTTCATGGACAGCTTCTTGGAGCTGATCTCTTTCTTCAGAACAATTCTCCTCCAAGGGACCTGGTTTCGGAAAGAAATGCTACTAGATTATTATTAGCTGCCAAGTCTCCTACTTCCAAAGATCATTCTTGGGAAGGTGTGGCCTGTGACATAACAAGGGCCCAACTGTTTTCCCACCCTCCTTAGCTCCTAGCCATCAGTTTATAATCTCATGGATTTCACTTGATACTATTTATATTCCCCCAAAAGTGATCACCTTGCTGTTCCACTCAAATGTGGCAAATCCTTGGTGAATCAACTGGAGATATTTCTCAAAGATTTCCATCATCCACGATACTTTTGACTGCTTAAGAATAACATAAATAATCCAGTGAGACTCAGACACAGTTTAGGTCGCCTGTGGAGTCACAGGTTGGGCTTTCTTGATAATTTAATTGAGGCTTAAGCTAGGCATGTGATCCAGTGATCTGGTTCTTCTCCTCAACAGATATCATTGTCACTGCTTAATGCAAAACAGTTCCACAGGCTCCACAGGCTGGGATTAAAACTGGGTAGAGCTGCTCCGTCCCTTCCTCTCATGCCTTTGCCTGAAATGTACCAGCTGATTTCCTACCTGCCAGGGGAAACACATGGAGGGGGCTTGCTTTTTTTACCTTCATGGGTCGAAAGCAGAAAGAATTTGGGACAGAGTCAAATGGCAGTGTACCTTTATTTAAAAAAGCAAATGGTGCTGTATCCCTCTCCCTATGAAAGCATTTCAGGAGGGGGTTTGCATGTGCTTTGCAAGCAGAAAGTCTTAGATGTCTAGGGATGGGAAGAATCCAGAATTTTCCAAATCCAAATCTGGATCCAAATCCCTGGAAAGTTCTCGGAATCCATGAATCTCACGAATTTTGAATCTTTCAAATTCTTTTTTAAAAAGAGTTTAAAAAGCAAGGGAAAGAAAAATAATCTTGAGCAGGACACACACTCTCAGCCTTAGCAAAAGTCTAGGCAAAGGCAAATCTCCCTCTGAAGAAATGTGGCCAGGACAATTGTCATAGTTTTGCCTCAGCATCTCCCCAGATGGAAAATTACATGAAGGCCACTTCTACGCAGACAGGAAAATGCGGATTAATCCCATATTTTTCCTGCCTGTGTAAACAGGGCCACATACTACAGTAGAGAGATAATCCAGGTCAAAACTGGATTTTCTTTGCATAGCTCCTGTCATCCTGGGGTTTGTAGTTTGATGATGCAGTAGCACAGTTTGGCAGAGAAGGCTGTGACACCTTGTAAAACTACAAACCCCAGAATTTTATATGAAAGAGCTTTGCAAGGGAACTGTGCAAAGAAATGTTTCAGCTGTCCTTGAAATCTCAAGAAGACTGTATCTTCCAATCAAGTGCTGAACTTAAATATTAAATGTTCAATTTAAATATCTTAGAATACAACCCCAGATGTAATTTCTGAAATTGTTAGCAAAGGCCATTATTACTCCAAGGGGAAAACTCACCTATTTGCTATTTCCCTTTGTGTGTCTGGTCTCCCAGGTTTTCAGGTGTTCTGGTTTCCAGCAAACTATTTGATTGGTCTATTCAAAAGATTTGGTTTGCCTATTTTGTCACAGGGATTTGGATTCACGAATCTCGAATCCTTGCCAAAGATTCGAGGATTCAGTTGGCCCATCCCTACTAGATTCACCTCCCAGTTTGAGAGGCAACAGCTGTGGGCAAGGACCTCTGCCAGCTGCTCGGGAGTCACATTGTTCTTCAAAATGGACAATAATGGGTGAATAGTCTAACTTATAAGGCAGATTCTAAGGCTGATTTGCATTCTTTTAAAAATCAGGAAATAATAAAATAAACATTGGGCAGTAGTTCTATTGTGTATTATTTGATCCACCATTAAAATTGTTGGTAGGTCCAACACCATTCCTTAGTACACTAGCCAATAGGAGGTCCTTTCACAGAGCCTTTCCGCAGTCTCGAATGGTCTTAAGCACATGTATCAAGAACCCACAGCCAAGATCTTGAACTGCCCTGCACAGCTGATGAGTCCCATGGGTGTAACTTCTCTACAGCTCACTATTCACCACCTCCTGGACTCAAGGTTTTCCTATGATAGCTCCCCTAAATGGCCGTTCCCTGGCTGTTGGAAAATGGGGGATCAGAAAAGAATCTGGCTATGCTCCGTAGCTAGATCCCAATCAATGGCATCTTCCACTCCAAGATCCTCCAGTATCTTGGCAGATGATGTCATCAGTTTGCATCTGGCTATGGGGCATAGCTAGATGCTTCATTCTTGTCTCAGGTTCTCCGCTAGCAATGGAATGGATGTTCAGAGAACATATCACAGCAAAACCATGACTTTGAGGGGAAATGGCTTTGGTTGTTGCAGAGGGTAGAAGATAATACCAACTTCTCCAATGACCAAAAAGAGACATATGGAAGAGTAAAGTGGACTTATGTTTGCATATGTCATTAACAGGACGTTGGGTCAAATGTATCAAGGAGAAACTGAAATGCCAGTTAATGTCAGAAACAACATCTTATTATCTCAAGGAGAATTTCTATAAAATGATGTATCATTAGTCTCTGACTCCAGAAAAATTGGCCAACATACATAAAGTGGGTTCTAATGTGTGTCGTAAATGTGAGAAATGAGTAAGGATGTTTCATCATATGTGGTGGACTTGTGAGAAGGCTAAAGAAATTTGGAAACAAATGCATAGTCTGATACATAAGATTTTGAAGGTTAATATTCAATTGAAACTTGAGTTGTTTTTACTGGGATTAATGAATGACCAAATGGAGAAGAAATGTGAAAGATTATTGTGATATATGACAATGGCAACAAGATTAATGTATGCACAGTAGTTTATGGAGAGGCCTTTAGATTTCTTAGTCAGAGAGCTCTTTGGTCTCAGTAAACTACAAACCCCCAGAGTTCCACAGGATGTTGAAAGTGGGATAATAGCACTCTAGCAGTATAATTGGAAAAGGCCCTTAGTCTACAAAAGCTTAAGCTACCAACTTCTTTCTCTTAGCTAGTCTCAAAGGTGCTACAAAATCTCTTTGTATACTGATCCAGACTAGCAGGGCTATGCCTTTGACTAAGTAGTTATAAAATGGCCAATATACTAAATTTGCTTTTGATATAACGTTTGGGTCTTTGGATAGTAGTATCCTAGACATACTTTTTCCTAAAACATTGTAGATTACCCATAAAAAAAACCTTCTCCTGATTTGCAGGCAGAATATTATTTTGTAATCTACCCCTGTTTCTTATTTTGTTGTTGCTGTTCTTTAATTTTAGCTGTACTCGTCTGTTTCTTCCATTTCTTTGCCTGTTCCATTGTTCTTCCAGTTTTAAGAATCCAAACATTGTGAAATGTTTGGACATTGTGTTCTCTAAAATTGGAAAAGCACAGCTCGAGAGATTTCAAAATATGCTTCAGGGCTTTCCTGTTCCAAATCTGAAGAACATTTTGCTTTGCTGAACATAACAACTGTGTGCTTGCTTTGTATTGATGAGACGATGTTTAAATCTACATTCTTCCCACTGCAGCTGAATTTGACATGTTTGGAAAAATCTAAAGAGAAGAAAATGTATTTCTTTTATCCCATACTCATATGGCAATCTCAAGCGTACTTCACTGTTTATTTCACCTAGATTCCATATTTTTTCTAATATGCCACTAACAGAGCTTGAAAACCTTACCTTTTGGGTCTATAGCTCTCAAATTCCTTCAGATAGCACGGCTGGTGTTCACCAAACTCTGGTGACAGACAATACCACTGAAAAAGGTGTCTGTCATGGAGAGCAACAGTCAGTTCAGGCTCCATACTCTAGCATGCACCTTGCCTCTGTGTACCTAGCCCCGCTTGCACAACACATGCTTGGGGTCCCCACTGCTATACTGTACTGCATTTGTTTCAGACAGTAGTAAGAAAGTCCCAGGAGAAAAGTGAAAAGTTAACTGACCTGTACCCCTAATCAAGGGGTAGAGAATAGATGACCATGGGTCCCATGTCTTCCCAGAGACTCTGGGGACATGGCCCAGCCCCCACCAGTCCCTCCTCCAACCTTAGTTATGGGATGTGCGGGGGGGGGGAATCAAATTGGTAATCTCCACTTAGAAAAACTCTAGCCCTCTGCAAAGAAAATTGGAAATCAAAATGACATCAGTAAGGGATGAAAGGGGGGAGTGGAAGGAGGAGAGAGGAACTTGAGACATTTGAAAAGGAGCTGAAAAAGTAGAATGACAGAAGATTAGCTGGAATTGTTCTTGCCAGACTGGTACAGTTGGTGAATATGTGTTAATGACTCTTCCCTCCCTCCCCACCTCAGGCAGTAAAGAGCTACAGTGGTGGCCTGCAGGGCTTGACAATTACTTGGGGTGGGAGAAGCACAGAGCTGTGTTCTCATGCCTAGATAAAATATTCCAGCCAATTGGTTTTGTTTATAAAAATGGCATCCTCGTAGTTCTTATGCAAACAGTGACAATACTGATGATCATACCTCTTCTCTATATAGACTTGTGGTATGATATGTTGAACAAAGTTCTGCCAGATTTCTCAATATATCCTTCCTTTTCTCTGATGCCTTTTCTCTATATCCTGAGCAGCTCTCAGTATATTGTCTACTTGAGGAATGCTGTTTTTCTTTTGCTCTTTTGCTGATGACTGGTAAGATTTTATTTATGTTGGATTTTAGTCAGTAAAAATTTATTTTGAAAAGAAAAGAAAACTGGTGGAAATAAAACTAAAAAACACTTTAAGAAATTCAAAAAGAGAGGCTAAAGCGGATGGCAAGATAATTTTTCTTGGGCCAACCATAATATTTATTTATTTCACTTATATCTCACCTTTCTCCTAATAATGGGACTCAAAGGCAGCTAACAATGTATTTAAAACCATACAAATTAAAAACAATACAAAAGTGTTAAAAGTGTAAATGTAAGATTTAAAATTTTTTAAACAATTCATACAGTTTGAACATTTAACTTGTAATATTCATCAAAATCTACACACAAACCTTAAAAACAGAACCACATCGCATTAAAAACCCAACCTTAGTCAGTTTCTAAAAGCTTGATGGCAGAAAAATGGTTTGACCTCCGACAGAAGGACAGCAAAGACTGAGTCATCCCTGCCTACCCATGGAGGGTGGGGTGGAGTTCCAAAGCCACAGAGAAGGCCCTTTCTCCCTTGTTCCCACCAAATGAGCCTGAAAAGTTGGTGGGACAGAGAGAATGCTGTTTCCACATGATGTCATGACCTTATTTTCCAAAGTTTTAGCTGAAAAGAACATGAAGATTTATGGGAGAGACAACAAAGAAGTAAAACTTCCAAATAGGCTTCTGTATGTGTATGCATCAATATTACAATCTATAACAAAGAGCATGGACAACTAAGTTCTTCCACATTTTCTTCCTATTAGTTGTTTCTTGTTGTTCAATTGAGGTCTCAGCAAAATAATGTAACATTTTGGGGAAAAGATGCAACCTAGTAGCCCAGTGCTTGACGCTAAGATAGAAAAAATCTCCGCAGTTACCATGTATTTTCCCTTGGTGCTCCAATAGGTAGGAATAAAGGATAACCAAACACTGCAGAAGACCAACATACTGAATGTTATGAACTTGGCTTCATTAAAGCTATCTGGTAACTTTCTAGCAAGGAAAGCCACAATAAAACTAATACTTGCCAGGAAGCCCATATAACCCAGGACACAGTAAAACAGGCTCGCAGACCCTTCATTACATTCTAAGATAATTTCTTCAGTCACTGTGTGCATATTGACATCAGGGAATGGGGAGAGGACAACAGCCACACAGTGCAGATGCCTACTTGAATAAGAGAACAAAAAAGAACAATGCCATTAGCCAGCTTCTTCCCCACACATTTCTTCATTTTGGATCCTGGTTTGGTAGCCATGAAAATCAGGACCACAGTGACCGTTTTTGCCAGCACACAAGAAATAGCCACTGAGAAGATAACACCAAAAGCAGTTTGATGGAGGAGACATGTCAGCTTCTGGGGCTGACCAATGAATAACAACACACAGAAGTAGCAGAGCAGGAGGGAGATGAGGAGCATATAGGTGAGACTCTGGTTGTTGGCTTTGATAATGGGAGTGTTGTGGTGCTTCAGAAAGATTAAAAGCACCCAAATAGTGACCAAAGAAAAAGTCAGGCAGCAACAGGCTAAACTGATTCCCAAAGTTTCTTTATAAGACAAGAATGTTATAATTTTGGAAATACAGAAATCTTGTTTTGCGCTTGGATAGTATTCATCTTTACATGTATAACATTCATTCATGTCTGGAAAGAGAATTAATGTGGATTTAAACTGTTGGTCTCCTTCACTACATCGATCTAAACAATATACTATAATTATGCTATGCCAGTATGATATAACGCTTCCTCTAAGGTAGAGAAATATTCTGCATTCAAAGCTCCAGAAAAATGCAGTTGTGAAACTGTGAGGAACTGAAAAGACTTGGTTACATTTATGTACACAATCACTTATGGCCATTGCCCTTTCAGAATGTCAGACTCTTTAGGTGTGAAATGCTGTGTTCCTCCTTTTGTCTCTCTTTCCATTCTGCTCCTTCCTCCAATTCTGCTTTCATCTGCCCTCTGACTGAGTGAGTCACATACATAGAGGGGATTGGTGAAGTTGGAGCAATTAGTTTTGGAGTCAAGACTCATTTAATTAATCCTATGTTTAAATTCTTTGAACCCCTTTGTAAACCTTATGCATGTTTGTTACTGCTCACAGAATGTTGGGTACTTGGGTAATTAAATGGATTCCCCCCCCCCAACCTCAACTACAATCTCAAAATTTACATCTCTTAATCTTTCTCTCTTCTCCCCCACCATCCCTCCCATTCTGGTTTTCACTCCCCCCCCTTCAGTGGATCACATACTTTGAGGAAACTGATAAGGCTGAAGCACAGCACCGAAAGATACAGCTAGCTCATCTTATACCTTCTGATTGCAGCCTATTGTATGTTTTTAGAAATATGCACTCAGAAGTTCCATTGCGTTGGATGAAAAGAACATTTACTCTGCCATTTTGCAGATCACACTTTTTGACAGAGACTAGAGAAGCACACATGAGTGATGATTCCGTTCAGAAAAATGCTGCATATTATTTCTCTATTTATTGTATTTCTATCTTGCATTTCTTCTAAGATGGGATTCCAGGCAGGATACACTGATTTAAAACAAGATTAAGCAAAGGTCTTATTTTACAAAAGTTAAAACAGTTAAATAGCAATTAAAAAATTGTTAAAAACACTTAAAACACTTTTAAAACATACCTACCAATAAAAGATGAAAAATACACTTGTTGCTGTTGTTGTTGTTGTATGTCTTCAAGTCATTTTCAATTTATGACCACCCTAAGGTAAACCTATCATGGGGTTTTCTGGAGGCTGAGATTGTGTGATGCACCCAAGGTTACCCAGTGGGTTTCCATGACTGAACAGGGAATCAAAACCTGATCTTCAGGATTGTAGTCCAATGCTCAAATCACTACATCTCACTGGCTCACATTCACATATAGCTGCAGGATTAAGTTTCAAAGTCCCACATGAATAAAAAGATTATCAGCTACCAGTGGCAAGAAAGCAGGGAGAAGGGCCAACCAGACATCCTGTGAATGGGAGTTCCAAAACCCAGGAGGAGCCATGGAGAAGACTGCCTCCTGTGTCCTCACCAAACACTCCTGAGAAGGTGATGGGACTAAGAGGAAGCCCTAGCCTATTGGTTTCTATAGGGAGCTAAGGTCCTCATATAGTATAGATACAAGCCATGTAGGGCTTTATGTGTTCACAGGGTCATCTGCAGGCAACAACTGAGTTTTGTAGCCCAGGTTAAAATGAAAACAATAAAAAGAGCTCCTTAATGATGTTAAGAAAATGTCACTTGGGGTCAATAACGACAGCCTCAAAGTGTAAATCCGCTGGTGTATTTCAGAAATTTCTGATTAAATATTGAATTAATTAAAGATAACCAAACCAATTGGAACCAGTATGGGGTAGTGGTCTGAGCCCCAGACTATGAACCTGGAGACCAGGTTCTGATTCCCCATTTGGCCATTTGGCCATGGAAACTCACTGGGTGACCTTGGGCAGGTCATGCTCTCTCAGCCCAAGAAAACCCTTTAGCAGGTTAACCTTAGGGTCACCATAAGTCAGAAATGACTTGAAGGCACACAACAACAAACCAACAAATCCAGTTATGGTGGTAATAAATTAATTTCCCCATTTTATGGGTAAACATGTGCAATCTATTTTCAGACCTAATGTTCCAAGGTCTATTCTTACCCATCTTGTCAGAAATCTTTCCCTCTGGACATGGGATGCAGTCATAGCAGCAAAATGGTTTCCCCTCTTTCACTTTCTTGCTTGAACCAGGATGACAACTCTCAGTACAGACAGAAAGAGGCTGGGACTAAAACATTAATTAAAGGGATGAGTTACATCAGAAGCAGTAACAACAACATTCACAGCAAATACAGGATACCATTATCTCTATATTTAAAATTATGAATTATGAAAATTGAGTAGATCTTTGTAGGTTAAATACAGACTTTGCTTCCTACATGGACATATCCTCTCAACATTTCAGAAATGAAAACTGTGGCATGTTTAACTGAGCAACATAAGATGTGTCGAGAAAAAAAAAGGGCAAATATTGTTGAAAGGGAAAAACACATAAAGCTACTATTCTGGAATTCAGGCACAATGCTGAATTTAGGAAAGCTTGAAAAAAGGGGAAAATCAGTAGATACAATATTGTATGAGAGCCAGCATGATGTAGCGATTTGAGCGTAGGAAATGAGGGCTGTTTCCACACTAGACTGCTATAGCGCTATCATTCCACTTTCAACATCCTATGGAATCCTGGGGTTTCCAGTTTCAGGAGGGGCTGGTTGGCCTCTCCCGAAACTGCAAACCCCAGGATTCCATAGGATGTTGAAAGTGGAATGATAGCGCTATAACAATCTAGTGCGGAAATGGCTCAGGTTTCGGTTCTTGCTTGACCACGGAAACCCACTGGGTGACCTTGGGCGTATTACACGCTCTTAGCCCAAGAAAAACTCATGATGGGTTTGCCTTAGGTTCTCTATAAGTTAGAAATGACTTGAAGGCTCACAACAATGCCAGACAATGTTGTATGTGTATACAGCGTGCCCTCTGAATATGTGGGGGTTCCATTCCAAGAACCATCACATAAAACAAAAAATGCAAATGCTCAGTCCCATTATTATCAACGGATGCAACGTACATGCACCTGAACCAATAAATCAATTGCTAATATCCTAGATTATCTGCTTAGTAACAAAGTAAGTTATTAAGCAGAACTAATCAATCCCTCCTGACCTGACCTCGCCCTCCCCCAGTCCACCTTAAAAACCAGCAGCCATATTGGTCAAAGGAGGTCTGTTCAGCTGCTAATCCAGCCACAAGGAGGGTGACATTTCCAGTCTCTGCCTACCAGCAAATGAGGCTGCCACAAGAAATTGCAATGCAGCTGTGCTTCTGGTTGTCACAGCCTTGGTGGGAGAGGGCTAGAAATGTCAACCTCCTGTGCCCTGATGGTGAGCTGAACAGACCTTCAGATGCAGCTATTAAGGTGCGCTAGTGGAGGGGACATCTAAAATCTTAAGAAGTGAGACCCATTGCTTGCTTAAAATTCAAATGCTTCTGTATCTGCCTGTGAGTGGGATGAAAGCTCGTACCCACTGTATCTGACACAGAGCTGGAATGAGCTCTGAAACTGGGTAGGAAGTGAGGCAGCAACACAGAAAGCAAAGTATGAGATACAATAAAACAAACAAGTTTTCTTGGGCCAAAGGATCCTACTGAAAATCAGAACTGCATTCAGTCCAACCTACTGGCAGTAGTGATCCAGAAGGATAACTTTTTTCTTCAAGCTTCACATTTTTATACTATTTTCTTGATTCGGAAAGCAGACTGAAACATACATAAGCAAGGTTAGTATTTCACTCAAAACTAACTACCGTATTTGCTGGCGTATAAGACTCACTTTCCCCCAAAAAAATGCTGTTTGGAAATGGGGTGTGTCTTATATGCCGTGTGTCTTATATACCAGCAAATAGTATTTGCCGGTGTATAAATGGGGTGCATCTTATACATGGGTGCATCTTGTATTCTGGCAAATACAGGTATTTGTTATTTCTTATCTAACTCTTCCGTCAGCTGTCTGGGTGACCAGGGCAGTGTGTAACTATCATAATGTTTACAAACAAGTCTATCACGGATGTAACAAATGTACTCCTGAGTTCAGCAATAATGGTTTCATACAGAAGTTAACAAAACAGAGGTTAGTTCTATAATATGTGAATAGAAGCAATTAATCAGTATTCTTGTTAATCATACTAAGGAGAGGGCAAATTAGAATCTTTTAACATCCCGAATGTATATTTTAAGTCAATATGATCAGGGTTGGCTCCTACCTGATTAAACCAGCTGTGCCAAGTTATGGCATCGTCTTCGATTCTGAATTCTTGTTCTGGAGGAGCCCAGGGATCCACCTTCCCAACCTCCACTCTCTGAAAGGATTGGTTGGAAAAAACAACCCAGTTGATCACATCCAATTTGGTTATAAGTTCCCCATTATAATTAAAGGAAATCTTGTCTCCTGCACTATTGTTGAATGAGACCCTTTCCAGAAACTGATGTAGCTACAGTGAAAAAGAATGGGTAAGAATTTAGAAATGGCTTTGTGCAAGTCACAGCCCACAAAGATGAAAGCAAAATGACCAATACAAATGGGGACTCTCCAGTCATATTTGGATTGCAGGAAAGAAAAAAAAAAGATGAAAATATTAGTATAGGAAAGATCTAGGATAGAGATACCATCCTCTACCCCACACATAAAGATTTATGGTATGGCCTATTACCTGCCAAAGCTGTTGGTTCTGAAATTCTGGTCCATTTCCTTCTACCATTGATCTCTGCCTGAATTTAGAGGAATATAAGGCATCTAGAGCATAAGCCACAGCATAGACAGCATTGTAGACACTGTAACTGTGGCCAGTCATACTCATTTCAAAAAAAGTTCCTGAAAGGCTTTCCAGCTTCTCCTCTCCTGTGCAAAAGTTATCATTTCCTTTGTCCATGGCTGTAAATGGGAACACACAGCCAAAGGCCTGTTGCCAAAAGTCATGGATAAAACTGTCTTCTTTATGGTTCAGAGGTTTTCTGCTTTCAGCAAACTGGCGAAATCCTGGGAGGTCACTGGAATGAATTTTGAAAGACAGACAACCATGGAACATTTCTGATTTCCATTCCTTTTGATATGCAAAGGAAGTGAACTCCATCTGGGCTGTTGTTATCCAAACTTTACCTTTTACTTCCCTAGCCACGCCCTCGATTTCTGAAATATATGGAAACCGTCTAAACATTGCCATGGAGTAGGATTCTGCATAAGCCACTACTATGTTGGCATTGCTGTCCGTAACTTTTTCATAGATATTTGCCCCCTGTTTTAGTAGGTTGTTAACTTCGCTGCCAAAACTGTACCTGGGGATTCTTTCTATGAAGGCAAAACAGATGCCATCCTTGGAAAACAGAGGGAGTGCAGTCTGCACAAATCTTTCTCCACTGTCAGTATCCATGATGACAATCCCAATCCATGTCCACCTGAAGTGTAGAAGCAAAGAGAGAATTCCTCTATACTGCAGGTCTTCTTGAGGGACCATCTGGTAGAAGAAAAGGCCTGGAGTTTTATCATTCATCACTGGTGCAGGACCATATATGAGCTAAGGAGAAATTTCAGGAGAAAGAGAATAACTAACTACAGTACTTATATAACCATTTCAGAGCACTTCATATGCATTCAATACTTAAAGCAATTACACAAGGTAAATAGATCTTTTTCTTCCCATTGCAAAGATAGAGCTCTAATACTGAGAGAACTGGGTGTGACCTAAGCCTATCATATGAGCTGAACGTTTGGAAGTGACAGGAATTTTCCTGTGACAGGAATTTTCTGGAAAAATTATAGAGCATTTCCAGAAGTGCCTCTGTTCAATAGAAGATTAACCTTTTGTTCCACAAATATCCTACCTGTGGAATTTTATAGATATCCAAGATAGTTGCCACATGTAGAGATATTTCAGAGTCCAGTCCCCCAATGATTGCTGCTAGACCATTCTGGATTTCACAGATATAATTTGGGATAAATCTCTCCTGCGTGGATATTAGGAGCATTGTGTCATGATAGGTCCACCGTGCATTGTTATAGCTGTCATAGATACGGAAGCCCAAACTGAAATTGGCTAAGTGTTTGGGGTTTGCATTGATCTCCTTTACTGCAAATGCCAAGGCCAGAATGTGCTGGTAATTCTTAGGTATTATACTAGAATGAGAATTACATTCTGGATCAGAAAGATATTATACATAGAGATAAATTATATTCTGTATCTTCACTATTAGAGCAGTAATATACTATTATTCTTTTCATTTGTCAAGCTGGCCAACAGTAATAACAAACCAACCAGTGTCATAATTCATAGAGAAGGTACAGTTTTAGAGATGGTTGTCTTAGAAGAGACAACATCATTTAAAAGCGCTTTTGAACTACTAAAAATGTACACTAACTCCAATGACTTCTTTTCAAATATAGACCTTATTACTGATTGATTTATGGAAATAATCCCAATGAAACATAGGGTTAAACTGTGCACAACATTAAATATGATGATAGACCTCCTATTATTTAGTTACAGTGTTGTACGTTAAAGTTTAGACCTCGTAATTGTTTCCTAATCATATCTGCAATCATGGTACCATAGCCATGATTGTAAGTGCCCTTGAAACTCACCTAGCTGCACTTAGGAATGGGGTTCCACAGCACTGACAAGTGGGGCACTGAAGAATGATGTATCTAGTCCCTTCCCTCTAAGGATCCACAGTACGACAAAAGTTGTAACAAGCCCCTAAGGGGATCCTTGCTTCTGATCCTCGTACCACTTCTCACAGGAAGGAGGGGGCTGGATGTGTCATCCTTCAGCACACTGTCCACCAGAACTATGTCCCTTGATGTGGCTGGCTGGATTTTAAGGTGGGTTCCAGGGGTCAGATTGGGAGATGGAGTATAGCCAGAATGTGGTTAGTGAAGATGCAGGTAAATTCAATTGGTTTAGGACTAACAATAGACTTTAGGCCACTGTATTTTCTATGGTGAAAAAAAGATGCATGCCAGATCTTGTTACCCTGTATTCTGGGGGTCCTGGGAGGGGCGCCCAAATAACCAAATAAAAACACAAGATGGGGAAATTAACTCGAGCACTCTCTTAAGCTAACAAGAGGCAGGATAACTTTAGCTGGGATCTTTTAACCCTCTGTATACAGCGTCAGGTCAGAAGAGCAGTCAGACAGTGTTTTAAAACAGTAAAAGTACTAATTTTATTAAAGGACAAACAACAGAAAAGACACCACAAGCACACAGTTAACTAGAAATTAGAATTAAGAGTTTTTTGGGGAAATGGGTGATATGACACCTTTTCTCGTAGTCCTGGAGAAATCGGAGAGTTGCAGGGAAGAAAGCTCAGCGCAGTTCGCTGAGGGGAGCTCTCTGGACAAACCGACAGCAAGGCTGGATGAAACTCAGGAGTGATCCGAGGTGGGCTCGGAATCAGGGACTTCTTATAGGGTAGATTGTGCCTACAGGCCATGCCATGCTCGGTGAGAACAAAGGAAATTTGAAGCGGGACAAAAGCGTTGGAAAAGGTCAGGTTTTACATGATGAGTTTAGTGCTGGATGACAATAGTATGGCCAGTATGCAAATGGCTCAGCATAAAGAAAGTGCCGGCTCTCGGCCGAGCGTCTTTGTGTAGAGTCGCGCTTAAGCAAGGTGTGTCTGCAAGAAGTGGTGCCTGAAGCAACAGAGTGGCATTAATCTGCTTGCCTAAATGGGGATTGGAATGTCCAACCATTAACGGCTGCGCCTGTTTATGTGCTTGTCCGTGGCCCTTGCAAACAGGCGGAGCAGGGTGGCAGAGAAAGGTCAAATGAAGGCCAAATAAGTTTGATATCAAGAGATATCTAGTGCTATCACCGGGCATGACAGAACCGTGGTAACAATCTCAGTTTGGATCACTGCACAGAGTTAGAGATGGCTTAGGCCATTTCTCCAAGCTTAATTTGCCCTAAATTTGCACAGCACACACACAGCAATTAAAATGAGGGGAAGATGTCATTGGTTCCAGTGGATTTCCTCTTCTGTTTAACCTTTCTCAGCACATGTGTGTGTGTTTGTGAACAAACTTGAGGAAAGCAGTTTAATGGACAAAGTCTGAGTTCCCTTGCCTGTGCAACCCGACCCAACTGCCATCAGGACCAAATGTGATATGATTATTGGTAAGTAAATGTATGTATGTATGTAAGTAAGTATGTATGTATGTAAGTATGTGTGTACGTACATTAGGATCACCGTAAGTTGGAATTGACCTGAAGGCATGTATGTATTTTAATTTTAAAGGACAGTAATTTTAAGAAGTGTGCTCCAAATTTAATATGATGCTCAGTTTAGCCCTGAGTTGTCTCAGAGTTTGAGATCAAGCAGAAAGAGAAGGAAATCAACCACTAGTTATTTGATGAATAAAGAAAATATGAAGGGAAATTAGTGCTGCTAGCATACTTACTTACTTACCTACTTACTTACTCTGAAATATTCTCACAAATTGCTTCAAATGAAATAAAGGAATGCAGATATTTGAAGCCAAAACACAGAAGTCTCAGAAGAAATGTTTCCTGTTAATTAAAAAGGGAAGTTCCAGCTAACATTGGCAAAGAACCTTAAAATCAGCACCTGTGGCTTATGGAGTGAGACAAAGAATATCAATAAAGCAAAAGAGTCAGTCCTTACACAAGTTCTTCCAATGAAGTTGGAGCAGGGTCTTCAGTGAAGGCTAAGGGACTGGAGATGAAGCGAGCCAGTGAAGCAATACTACCAATGGAGAAGTACCCTGCCTGATTATATGTGTGAGGTGGAGGGTGAGGATCAGAGATCCTGCAGTTATCAACCTGACCCTTGCACACTGTGGGAGGAAGCAGGATTAATGATAAGACCACTATAGCCTTCATGATAGAGAACAGTTCAAATTTCACGCTCCACTCAGATCACCAAGACTGTATATTAGACCTTGAGAGATGGTCTGTGTCTTGACAGACCAGAACCTGACAGTATCTGAGATCAGATTATAGGAAGTTAGGCTACTTGTATAGCTGATTCTTTGAAATGTATATATAAAGTAATCAAGGTTCTTGCCAATTCTTGGGCCACTTCCTGAATGACAAAGGTACTGAATGTATTTATAACATTCTCTACCAACTCAGTTGCTGGTTTTGCTAGTGACCAATAACACAAGGTGTTTGGGAAGCAGCAGGAATAATTGCAGGCCTTTTGATAAACACAAGGGTCATAATTATGTCTGAACTGGAGATTCCATATGGAATTGATCAAGAATACATGCTCGTCACAGCTGAATAATCATGTTTAATGCTACCTAGAGCCTGTGACTCATTAAAAAGGAAAGGACTTTAGAAAAATAAGGTATAGGTTGGAACTAGATAATAAATCAATATGTATGAAGACAGACGGCTCTTCCTCATGACTTTGATGACGAATTACTTAGATAATTCAAATGACAACCCTTGGAGTCTTGCACATAATAAAAAAGAGGATTCCCAGAGTAGGGAGGTCTTGGTGGGTGTGAAGGACCACAGTGGCAGAGAAAATGGTTAAAGACTGCCTATTCTGGAAGTGGAAAATGGCACAAGCAGCAAGGGCCAATCCTTCTCTGAGGTCCATTCCCATCTCTCTTTGCCCTAAATTATCTCTTTTTGGGCTATATGTTAGCCAAAACACTGAAGTGATAACAATATCACTTCCAATTACTGTTATGCCAGAACGATACCCTCGAAATGCTCCAGTCTGGCAGCAACAATTTCAATTAATCCTCTGGTATCCCACTTTTTCCAGTGCTTTTGAAATGTTTCAGTTTCTCTCTCCTGCATATTTGCATTTGCCTTTTTTCAAGGTAAAGCATTCTCAAGGCTAGTTACAAAATTAAACATAAGAACAACAAAAGATCCAATAGAGGGGATTAAAATGACATCATAATAATTTACAATGACAAGGAAAACTCTAGTTCAAAATAAATAAATAAATGAAAGAATACCAGTAATATAAAACCAGATTTCAGGTCTTTACAATCTATTTTCCAGATAGTTACAATGTGGGATACTCCATAAGATCAAGTGAAGAGCAAAATGGTCCTATGTGCTACTAGATTTTAATGATGGAATGTGAACAGAGATTCTTAGGTCCTGGACAGGCTCATATATTTAATCTATTGTATATATTTTGAGGTGAGAATTACTCACTAGTACTTTCCTTTAGGGAAGAAAATAGAAGAAATATTGTTTCTGAGAAGCAATAAAAGAAATTAACAGGAATGATACACAAATAAAAGATCTTAGCCAAGATCCTACACTGGAAGACAAACATAAATCCTTCTTCTATAGCTATGTCTCCTGATATCTATGGTGTCTCTTAGGTCTTACTCCCACTCCAAGAAAAAAAAAAAAGGCTTACCCTGTCAGCAGTACAACTCCTGCAACATGAGTATTTCCATGTTTTTGGAAAGCAGGTGGATAAATTGAAACCCATCCAGCTATTTTCTTGTAGATGGACAAGTGGGGTTGTTGCAACCTATATGCAGATGATATTCTTGCAGTATGTCCAGCTAGAAGAAAAAAGCTGGTGGCATCCCTGCTCATCCCTTTGCTTTTTGACAGTATAGAAATGACCATGTTGGGAAGTCTGAACTGCTTGCAGGATGAGTTCCAAATTACATAAAGAACAGAAGCTAAAATGGTGCAAAGTCCAACATATGACATTATAATTTACAATATGATGCCAGTCTTGACATTCTTAAAAAAAATCTCTGCCTGGTGCTCCTTGCACAACAAAGAGCCTCCACAAGCAATTCCTCTACCAACATGAAATGATTTCATTATTATTAATACAAGACTCCTTTGAGTTTCTGTCACCACACTAATATGACTTCTTCCCAGAACGTCTGCCTTCCATTGTCAAGGATGGGTGAACTAACAATGAAGGTATGGTTGTTGGTTAGCGTTGTCAGGTCAGCAGTACCCCATTCCCTCAGATTTCAGAGTTCAGCTCAGAGTTACAAGAAAGGTAAGGGTGCATTTTGAGTGGGCAAGTCACAATTTAGGAGGGAGTGGACAATGAAGGTGTTATGGCCCTGCACACCCATCAATATTGATACAGTTTAATTGGAAATATTATTTAATTGGCATAACATTAATTGGCATTGCTATAAAATGAAAACCACGTAAACCATAGGAAAACCACAATCACATTAGAAGATATTACAAGAGAGATTCCAGAAACAGTTAATTAGGACGAACTTCACAAAGGACTGTTACATGATATGGAAAAATATTTTCCCCAAACTTAAGGTTTCATTTAGTATGCCAAAGAAATTCCATGTTTAGCTGAGACAGTCTGGAGAATGTTGGTGGCAACCCTTAAAAAATAGAGAAATACAAAATATAAAAACAGAGAAACAAGCATGCACACATGGCTTGAATACACAGTATAAACTAGGACAAGCATTGACATCTTCTCATTTCTTAAAATAAACAGCCCAACACTGGAGGTTGAAATAGGAAAGATCTCCACAGCTACCATGTATATGTTCAAGCTCAGGCACTCGATGTTGTGAAAAAAAGATATGAAACATACTGAAAGCAATGCACATGATGGGAATTCTCAGTCTATTAGCTGGTGTTTTCTTAAAAAAAAAAAAAAGAAAATACAGGAAAACTCTTATAATTCCCATGATCTGGGAGGAAAGGTTTGAATTTTTTTCTTCATGTACATGAGAATGACATGATCAAAGATTCACACTAGTTCTTTGAGAGTATCCTCAGGAGACACGAATAGAGAGGTAATATATTTTTTGCAAACACATTTCAGTAGAACTGGTAAAGGGAGTATAAAGATAAAAAATGCAATGTGAATTCATTTCTCAAAAGGAAATTCTTAGTTTGGGAAAATTTAGAGAATGCAAGAAACATATTTAACCTTTCAGTCTTCTGATTAGCTGTTCTCTGTTGTTCAGCTCGGGCTTCAGAATAATAAGATAACATTTGGGGAAAAAGATACAACCCAGAAGACCAGCACTGGAGGCTAAGATAGAAAAGACCTCTACCATGACCATGTATTTTCCTTTAGTGCTGACATATGTTGGAATGAAGGATACCCAGACGCTACAGAAAACCAACATGCTGAAAGTAATCAATTTGGCTTCATTGAAACTGTCAGGTAACTTCCTGGCAAAAAAGGCCACTGTGAAACTGATGATGGCCAGGAAGCCCATGTAACCCAGGACACAAGAGAACATGACCACGGACCCCTCATTACATTCCAGGACAATTTCTTCGGGGACCGAGTGCATGTCCATATCTAGGAATGGGGGAGAAGTGGCCAGCCACACAGTACAGATTGCTACTTGGATTAGAGAACAGCAAATGACAATGGAGTTGGCAAGTCTTTTCCTCACCCAGTTCCTCATCTTGCTTCCTGGTTTGGTGGCCATGAAAGCCAGGACCACAGTGATGGTTTTTGCCAGCACACAAGAAACAGCCACAGAGAAGATGATGCTAAAAGCAGTTTGTCGGAGGAGACATGTCACCTTGTGAGGTTGCCCAATGAAGAGGAAGGCAGAAAGGAAGGAGAGGAGGAGGGAGAGGAGGAGGGTGTAGGTGAGGTCTCTGTTGTTGGCTTTGACAATAGGGGTGTTGTGATGTTTCAGAAATATTTGTATCACCAAGGCTGTGATCAGGGAAAGGAAAGAGCCAAACAGGCTAAACTAAACCCCAGTGTGTCTTCATAAGACAAGAAGGTTAAGACCTTGGAAATACAGGAATCCCGATTCCTGCTTGGGTACTTTCTTTCTGGGCACTTCTTACAGTCATTCACATCTGAAAAAGAAATTAGGTGATCTGAAGCCCAGATAAATGCTATAATTCCCAATAATGTTCTTTAATAATCCTAATCAGGTGTAGCTCATCTGAAATGACTCTGCTTCCCATAGAAATTTGCCTTGATTTTAAGGTCTGTATGTCATGGTCATTCTCTCAGTCCCGCCCGCTTTAGAGGTCCTTTTGGTGGGAACATCAGAGAGGACATAATTGGTAGCTGCTCCTACATTGTGGAATGTTTTTACCTGAGAGAAATGCAGAGATTTCACTTCAGAGAAAAATGTACAACCGCTTTTCTGTGAGAATTTACAAATATGTGAGATCCTCACAGGATTCCAGTATTCAAATTCTGAATAACAGTTGATGCATCTGATGATCTGAGTTAGAATACAGGGGCATAACAAATGTATTTGTCTTCAGAATGCCACAGGATTCTTTGGTGTATGAGACCTGGCAGATGACTAAGTCTATCTGGTGTATGGATAATTTGAGCAGTGAGGGACCGAAATCAGCATAAAGTCAGCAACCCACAGTGGTCGAATGTGGCGGGGGGGGGAGCTAGATGGATGTTATAGACCATTTCCTCATTACACTATTATAGTACTATTATTCCACTTTCAACATCCTTTGGAATTCAGGGGTTTATAGTTTACTGAGACCCAAGAGTTGAGAATTCTAAATACCCTTCTCTAAACTAGAAAGCCCAGAATTCCACAGGATGGAATAATAGCACTAAAACAGTGTAGTGCAGAAATAGTCATAAAATATGGATGAACCTTCTTTCTGTTTCCAGACTACCAGAAAGTCCAAAAAATTAAGCCTAGGGCAAATTAAACTTGAGCTCTCATTTAGCTGAAATGGCTGAACTGTTGGCTTAGCATGAGAAAAGAGGACTCCTGGGAAAAGATGCTGGGAGTTGAAGTTGAAGGCAGGAAGGAAAGAGGAAGGCCGAATCCCATGATGTGAGAAAGGCAGGATATAGATAAAACAAAACAAAACATCTGATCATTAAAGGAAGCTGTGGCCCCTGGTTTTCCAAACCTGAAATCACAGGAAGATTAATAAATGGGGCTCCTGAAGATCTCTCAATCATAGGATCACCATAATTTAAGGCCTGCTTGACAGTAATGACAACAAGAACAATGTAATATAAATAGCAATTGAACAATAGTTGATGTGTTAAAAAATTGATTGTAAATGCCATTGAACTCGATGCTTTTAGCTTATTCGTGATACTTTAAAATATTAACCCTTTCCTACTAACATTCCCCTCTCTCCATACATTAGGTTTTTCCATTCTCTGCAGAAGCCTTGAAATGTGTCCCTAGTATTCAAAAAATGTATCACACCTCACAAAATCAATGTTGGAAATGCCAGGAGAAAGCTGGAACATTTATACACATGTGGTGGAAATGCACAAAAATCAGTAGGTTTTGGAAAGAGGTAAATAAACATTTGATGGAAATACTTAAAATTCAAATCTCTTTAAAACTGGAGATACATTTATTGAATATGGTCCAAATGATAGATCTGAAATTTTTAAAGAAATATTGGAGGATATTATTATATCTCATTACAGCTGCTAGAATTTTAATAGCCAAAGGATGGAAAAACAAAGAACCCCCATCCATAGAGCAATGGATGGTTAAAATAATAGAAATGAAAGAAAACTATCGGCTTACTGTAAAAATTAAAGAGAAATCTGATGAGGTATGGCGTGAATGGGATTCAGTAACAAAGTTCCTAAGTAGCAGATGGGGTTTGGTACGTATAGAGCATATATAATACTTATAAGGGTCAGTATTAAAATACAGAGAAGTGCAAAGAAAATTACAATGATGGGAAGTAAATAAAAAAAAACACATGAGGTTATTTTTAATTTATTGGACAGCAAGGATACGGGTTCAAACCTGCAGGAGTTTTTTTTTTTCTTTCTTTTTTTGGTTATTTTAGTTTTTAGAGAAATTGATGTAAAAATAATATTATAAATAATAATCTTCTGGAACTTCAATTTTTCTTTTAGATTTTGAAATATTATAAAATAGGAACATGAAATATTTAATAGTTAGAGAAAACTGTGAAAAATATATATAAATGGGTAAATGTAAAGGTAATTGATGTTTAAAGATGACGTATTTGATGTATTTAATGGAAACTATAGTTCATTATGATTTGCATTTCAATAAAAAAATAATGGGGGAAAAATCATATTTTATACATAGAAGAAAACATATGCATGCATTCATATGCCCCTTCAATGAGATTGCAGCCTATTTTGTTTTTCAACCTGGTATATGTATTTTTTTTTTTACCCTTCTGGTTTGAAATCTTTCCTTCTGGACATGGGATGCAATCGTAGCAGCAAAATGGTTCCCCCTCCTTTACCTGCTTGCTAGAACCAGGAAGGCAGCTCTCAGTACAGATAGAAAGAGGTTGTGCCTAAGCCACAAAAGGAGGAAGAGAATAATAATGGTCAACATAATGTTTTTGTGATCTTTGATAGCTTGGTAATGCTGCCAAGCAATTTAATATGCATGCCCTCTATTTTACTGTCCAAAGCATTAAAAGATATTTTGAACAATAATGGGCCCGTCATTAATGATGATTAATGCATGCATGGCAAATGGCATTCATATTAAAAGATTAAGGTGACATGCCTTTATAACAGCATTGTGTTAGCATTGGAAGAAAGAGATAAGACTGAAACATATGTGTAGTGCCTTGGTGTTGGGGGAAGAACATGGTAGGAGGGTATATGTTGGAACTCAATAGTTCTTACTTCTGAGCAGATATACATATACGTATACACACCATTGTAGCACTGGATTTTTAGATACATAGTTGGATATATAAATAAATGAAAGTAAAATTATGTTAACATTGGAAAGCCTTCTATATGCATTCAGAGACAACTAGTTTTCAGGTTCATTTTCAAGAAGAAAAGTCAGTTAATTTCATAAAGTATAAGTGATCTGGAGAGACAATATTCAATTTAGTGTTATTATATATTAGTATTAATTGTTACTACAGTTATGATATGTCTGGTGAGAGCACTAGATATTCTTTTGATATCAAATAATTTGGCCTTTGCTTGACCTTTCTCTGCCACCCTACTCCACGTGTTTGCAGAGGTACACCGGACAAGCACATATTAGGCGCAGCCGTTAATGGTTGTAAATTCCAAACCTCATTCAGGTAGGAAACTTAAGCCTCTCTGATGCTTCAGGAAAAACTTTCTTACAAACCGGCCTTGCTCAGCATGAATCTACACAAAGACGCACGGCCGAGTGCTGAGCCATTCCTTTATGTTGAGCCATTGCATACTGGCCATACTATTGTCATCAAGTGCTAAGCTCATCGTGTAAAACCTGACCTTTTCCAACGCCTTTGTCCAGCTCCAAATTTCCTTTGTTCTCACTGAGCATGGCATGACCTGTAGGTAAAATCCACCCTATAAGGGGTCCCCTTTTCCGAGCCCTCCTCGGAACACTCCGGATTGCTATCCCGCCTTGCTGTTGGTTTGTCCAGCGAGTTGCCCCCTCAGCGAACCGCGCTGAGCTTTCTTCCCCTCAACCTCCTCTTCTATCCAGGATTACGAGACCAGGTGTCGTATTACCCATTCCCCAAAGTTCTCCATTTCTATTTCTCAGTTAGTTAGTGTATGTTGTGTCTTTTGTGTTGTTTGTCCTCAATAAAATATTATTTGTTACTTTAAAACCTTGTCTAGCTGCTCTCTGACCTGACGCTGTATACATAGGGTAAAAGATCCTAGCTAAGTTACCCTGCCTCTTGTTAGCTTAAGAGAGTGCTCGAGCTTAATTTCCCCCATTGTGTGTTGTTGTTTGGTAATTTGGGTGCCCCTCCCAGGACCCCCAACATACAGGGTAACATTAATAATCAGGATTATACTAATAGGGGTATTTTTTGGTGTGTGTGTGTGTTAAGAAACACTTTTCCCACATTGGCCCAGCAATTGTTACAGAACCCACCTTGGAAAAAAGAGAATGTTAATTAGAAGGGAATCAAAATTTTTGAACAAAATGGATGTTATTTGTCCATAACTGTACAGAAGATTGCATGACAAGCCTCCCCACAGTGTCACTAAGCGGATCCTACCTGATTAAACCACTTGTTCCATGTTATGAGACTTGCGTTGATGGTGAGTACTTTGTCTGATGGAGCCCAAGGATCCACATTTCCAACTTTCACTCGATGAAAGGATTGATTTGTGGAAACAATCCAGTTAACCACATCCATTCCAGCCACTAACTCCCCCTTGTGGTTAAAGGAAACCTCATCCCCCAGACTATTGTTAAAGGAGAGACCTTTCAAGAAGTGATGGAGCTAGTTGAAAAAGGACAGCAGATATTTAGAAATGGTTACAGTCAGATATTTCATATTAAGAGGTATCCAGAACTGTTTTAGAACTAAAGCGTAGCCATTTTGTATTATGAGTTTTTGGAACATAAATGGAAGTATCATGTGACTGGGAGTGTTTCTCAGATGGGGATATAAACTTGTAATAGCTTAAAGTTACATGCATAAGAGGAATATTTGCATGCTAACTATAGCATGTTTGGAGAGATAAGTGCCAGTTATTTATAGAAATAAAGGGTGAATTCTTGGGAAGAATTATGTGGGAACCAAAGACTCCAGTGATATCATCAGCCTGAAACAGCACTTATTAGGTTAGGGTCTATAATAAGGAATCTGTTGGTCAAAACACTGTGGGTGATACATGATCCTATAACTCCGGGTCTTGTGGGCTGAATTTTAACTCCATGAAGTAAAAAAAGAAGGCCAGAGTTAAGCAAATCTAGGTTTCTGAGGCTTTTTGGATGGCAAAAATGATAAAAAGAAGAAGAAAGAAATGGGTGAGAGGGTGAGGAGAAAAGAAGAGAACAGGTTTTTAGAGAACAAAAGGAGTAAAAACATTGATCCTTTGGATAGGTCACAGTGGCAGAACCAGATAACAGCTTTTAAACTACTATTACAGTCAGCCCTCCACATTTGCGGGTTTCACTTTTGTGGATTTGATTATTCACAGATTATTTGCTGTCACCTCTGCTGCCTCCCTATGTCATTTTTAAGAGGGACTGCAAGCCTCATGAGGCTGAAAAACTGTGAACGAGGCTTATAAGTCCCTATTAAAAATTGTGTGGGGCAGCAGTGGAAGTGGCAGTAAGCACCACCAGCCACCCATTTCTGCCTTGTGAAGGAACCCTGATGCCTCAAAGGAATCCAAGGTGGGTTGGATATGGTGATCATACTTTTTTTGAGTGTTAAATATGGTTTGGGAGGGCCTAGAGTTATTCCTGGGTTTTCCACTTTCATGGGGGTCCTGTGCCCCTAACCCTAGCGAATGTGGAGGGATGACTGTGTGCATTGAAGGTGAGGTGTCCTATGTGTATCCTTATTAGGTCACTTTTGTTTCCTTTCTTCAAAGAGGTCAGCCATCACAAATATTTGTGATTACATTCTGGCCTTGCCGAAGCCCTTAAGGGTCATCAGCAAGACAAGAACCAGTGTGGAGATGAGGAGACACGATAAAGGAACCAGGCCAAACAAGGGAGACTTGCCATGATTCTTTCCTGTAGAATCCGAGGGATAATTTTCTACCACAGCAAGTTCAAGTTTCTTTTTGGAGGTTCCATGACATCGTAAGAAAAACAGGAACCAGAAACTTTGACATTTTAGGAGGATCTGTGCTAGGCTTGTCACTATTTTTGTTCCTATTCTTAAGGAGGCATCAGCCTCACAACTTTCAACCAAATGGAAATTAAGAAGGAAAAAAAAAATCACAAAGGTGGCTAGGAGAGTCAATTTGCCTGCATGCAGGAAAGTCCTAAGCTAATCTAGTAATACCAGATATAATGCCAAGGAGTCTAATGCTCTTGGTCTGAGCCACAACAGGTTCCTTTCCAATGTGGCAAGCAGTATTGTCAGCTGCTGGAGATCTTGGAGGCTACTGTTCTTTGTCTGAGCATATTTTTACTGAAGGCCTGATTAGTGATCCTCTGGATAACAGTGGATACCTTAACAAGAATGGTGGCTGTCTCTGTTGTTTGCCTCTTCAACTTCTGAATTTTATCCACAAGCATATAGGATGTTAGTTTAGAGGCCTTATTCTGACTCAGTGTACTATGGAAGACTAGCAACTTTGTTGATCCAACTTCTCTTTATGAAAATGGTCACAAACTGAACCAGCATTCAGATTGGTTGAAACAACTTATGCACATATGCACTTTTGAGTTGATAATTTACCACATATTTTATTGTTTTCTACAGAAGATATGGTACACTATCACATGATGAGGTTAAACCTTTTACCTGCCACAACTGAAGATTCCAAAGCTTTTCTCTTGTAGTATCTGTCCTTGTTCGATGCTTCAGTCTAACTGAGGACATGGCATGTACAGCATGTGCCAAAGCATAGACAGCATTGTAGATGCTATAGCTATGGCCAGTCATCCTCATTTCAAAAACGGAACCATGGATGCTGTCTAGCCCCTCTTCTCCTGTGCAAATATCCTCATAGATCTTCTCTTCAGTATTTGGGAATAGGCAGTTGAAGGCCTGTTGCCAAAAATCCATCAGAAAGCCATCTTCTTTGGTATTAAAAGGATTTCTGAGCTCAATAAATGAGGTGAACCCTGGTAGATGATTGGAGTGATGTGTGAAAGACAAAGCTCCATTGATTAGGTCTGTATCCCAGGTACTTTGAAAGGGTAGTGATGTGAGCTCTGTCTGGGCAGTCATTATCCAGACCTTACCTTGTAGGTTACTTGTCCCATATGCTATTTGTGACATATAGGAGAAGAATCTGAAAAGAACCATAGTATAAGATTCTCCATAGACCACAATTGCATTGGCTTTGCTGCCCATTATTTTAGCTTTCATTTTTGACCCCTGTTGCAAACCCTGAAAAGAACCACGATCATAATTAGCTTTGGGAAATCTCTCTATGACAGCAAAGCACACACCACTCACGGAATATAGTGGAACTACACTTTGTAGAACTCTTTCTCCATTGTCATTGTCCATAACAATAAGCCCAATCCATGTCCAGTTGAAATGGAGAAGCAAAGAGAGGATTCCTTTGTACTGAAGATCTTTCTGAGGGACCATCTGGTAGAAGGAAAGACCTGGAGTTTTAGTATTCATCTCTGTTGCAGCACCATAGGTGAGCTAAGGAGAGATGGAGAAAGGCAGATAATTATGGAGGCTAGTATTAAATATCCTTCACTATGCTATAATATACTGTACAAAGTTATACTTGGTTAAGCATACTAAGCTCTCCAGGCCCAAACCTCCCTGATGGGAACATCATTCAGCCAAACTCTGATCACTGGCACAATGAACCTCTTTCTCTCCATGTAGCTAATCCATGGTAAAGTAGGTTTGGGGTAGGAGTTGTGATTGTGGCAATAGCATCACAACCATGACTAATTAGCAATTGTGAATACAGAATAGTTAAGGATGAATAAATCTAGGCAACTTTTCTGTATTCACAATTGCTACTTAGTCATGATTGTGACACTATTGCCACAAATAAAACTTCCCTCCCATGTACATTACCTGGTAACAGTTGTACGATGCCGGTCAGAGCACTGCTGAATGATGTTTCGTTTAGCGAGGGTTCAGCTAGGAAAGATTACTTAAGTATATTTAACTAAGTACACTTAACTAGATAGCTGATACAGAATTCTGGACAATAATATAAATTACATTTGTATGGCGGTTCTGGTATCTTAACAATTTAACTAGGAGTCCTTTCCCTCATAAATTAAATTCTTTGGTCTGTGCTACGCTAAAGCACTGTGTGTCTGTTTTAGGACTGCTAGACATTTGGCACAGGGTTTATCCTATGGAGAGAGGCTTTCTCTATATCCAAATGTTTGTCACTTAGATTATTTTATGATTTCTTCTGTCTTATTTCAATATGTGACATCATCTGATGTACAGAAGACCTTGATCTCAGACCAGAAGCTGACAGGTTGTGGTCCTAGCTTTCCTGATCTTCCGAGGCCTCTCAGGACTGGTGCTCCAGTGTTTCTTTTTTCATTGAGAACAAATTGGAAATGGAAACAAATAATGCAAACAGATTCTGAATATCAAGATTTGTAATGATGAAGTTCAGCCTCTTCATGTATTATTGAATGCAGTGCCCATAAAACCTATAGGAGATGGAAGGTGATTGAATATGCTTCCCATAGCAAAAAGCTTAGAACTTAAAACAAGAATCAGAAAATATTTTGAAGACTACTAAACCCATTTCCAGCCTACCTTCCCTAGAATGTGCAACATGTGCAATATGACTTGAACAATCTGTTGCCATCTAAGACTTAAAATCAGCGTGTTTGCACCAATGTTCGTGGGACAGCAGAAGAGAGTCTAAAATAGCATTGGCATTTAGATTAAACCAGCAACATACTCCTTCTTGGACCACCTTGGAACAAACATACTTGGAAAATGTTTTTGGATAGACTGCCTTAGGATTTGTTCATCTGTGGCAGAATGGAGTAATTTCTCTTGAGATCTCTGCTACCAAGGTGGCTTGTAGTCCATTTGCTAATTACAACTATATCACTGTATGCTATGTAAGATAACTCACTGCAATAATCCTTATTTGAAGAATAATTTGAGAAAATCCTTTTTATGAAGGAATAGATTGACTTTGGGTTTGTACTTTGGATCAGTTTGGTTCAAACAAACCAATAATCCTCTCCCCCACACCACACTTTTCAATAGTGCAGTCTACATATCAGTTACCCTCAAGTATTCTGTGGCAGTATTTACAATTAAAACATCAATATCTAAAATCCGTATAGACCTAAACTGTGTTTGGTTCGGCAAAAATAGGCCAAGGTATACTCAATATAATTGTCATGTTAGAAAGAAAATACCTATTTTAGCTAAAGATTGTGATATAATGCAGGTCCTGCTTCCGTGCAGCATGTGATGGGGGTCTATTCAGTGGTTACTCCTTTCTGGTTAGATGTGTTACACTCTGTTAGGATTATGTTTTCAAAAATTTTATTATCTTTTTTTTTGGGGGGGGATACTTGCAGACACACAATTCTGACGTTCAATGTGATTGTATTCTTGGTGCTTTTCCTGTTGTGTGTTTTCAAATTGTTGCTAACTAATGATGATCCTGTCATAGGGTATTCTTGGCAAGATTTCTACAGAGCAGGTTTGCCATTGCCTTTCTGTAAGGTTGAGAGAAAGTGACTTGTCCAAGGTCACCCAGGGGATTTCTATGGCTGAGTGGAGATGTGAACCCTCGTCCCCCAGATTCCTAGTCCAGCACTCAGACCAAAACATCGTGTTAGCTCTTTTCATGCTTTTAGTTTGCTAAAAAGACATCCACTCCAAGGTTAGAATGCTAAATATTCATTGACAGACACTCAGGCCATTTCCGCACTAGCCTGTTCTAGCGCAATGATTCCACTTTCAACCTCCTCTGGAATCCTGGGGTTTGCAGTTTCAGGAGGGGCCGGATGGCCCCTCCCGAAACTGCAAACCCCAGGATTCCAGAGGAGGTTGAAAGTGGAATCATCGCGCTAGAACAGCCTAGTGCGGAAATGGCCTGAGATCCATCATTCATTGGTCTGAAGACCTTAATTATTTATGGATGAACATGTATTTTATAGACATCCAATTCAATTTTTTTTAAAAAAATCTGTGTTGCTTAGATTAAAACAATACATCATGCTACAATATGACATGGTCTGTTGCAATTTATTCAGACTCGTTATGGTTTTTTTTCCAATAGCAAAGATACTAATTTGTAATAGAAAACTAAAATTTCTGCTCTATCCATGTACATTGAAATGTTTGATAGGATGTCATAATTGAACTGCTGAATAAAAGAGAGATATCTTACCTGTGGAATCTTATAGATGTCCAAGACAGTTGCTATATGCATGGAGATCTGGGGTTCTAGTCCCCCAATGATGCCTATGAGGTTATTTTGGATGTCACATAGATAGTTGGGAATCAGTCTTTCCTGACCTGATAGAAGCAGCATTGTGGCTTGGTAGGTCCTCTTTGCCTCATCATAGCTATCATAAATGCGAAAGCCCAAGGTGAGATTTGATAAGATCTGAGGATTTTCATTGATCTCTTTTACTGCATATGCCAAGGCGAGAATGTGCTGGTAATTCTTAGGCAGTATCCTGGAATGAGAATTACATCTCGTTTCAGAAAGATTGCTACACTCATCTCCATGGCTGCCATTGTACTCTGTCATTGCTGCCATTGTTACTTTCAACTACTCAGTAACAGCATGCTACACAACCTTGGTATTTCACACTATACAGTTAGAACACTTTGACACCACTCAAATTGTCATGACTCCAACCTATGAAATAATGGGATCTGTAGTTTCATGAGTTGTTCTTCAGCATCTGTCAGAGAGCTGTATTGCTTTACCAAACTACAAATCCAAGTTTCTGTAGGATGAAGCCGTGCAAGTTAAGTGCTCATCAGTTTGCTATAATTCTGCAAGATAAGGATAAGACTTAATAGGCTGTTATCAAGAAAATGGTGAATATGAGCCCCGTCACTACACCCCATATCTTTTTCACAAAAAGACTACGTCTTGAACAAGACTTTCTTTTCCTGAAACCAAACTATATTGCTTCAGCTTCAATCATTCAGAGATAATCAACAGCCTACCAGGCCTCTCTTTTATGTTAAACCATCCCTTTGTACAATTATAACTAGTGTGGGAGTTGTCATGTTTTCTGTTCCATTTTGATTCGAACCCAGCACTCTTCTGATTTTCCATATATACTGATGCTTTAATATTATATTCCTCAATGCAGTTAAGAAAATCAATTCAATAAATAAAATCTCTGCTTAAATAACTCTTCATCTTAAGGTTGCTACCCTACCTTGGTCTTTTTATACTGGAACAGATGAGAACAGCTGATGCTGTGAAAAGTTCCTTTCCTGACTCTTGTTGTTGCTGTTTTCATTTCACAGTCTGTCAGGTGTTACTGACTGGAGTTTTGGACCATCAGTGACACAGATTCTATCACAGGATAATGTGGCACTTTCCAAGTTGTGTCACTTTCGGAAACTGTGGTCTTGTGATGCTGCCAGCTAGGGTGATTTCACTCAGATGTTCTGCCAGGCTGTTTAGAATTGCTCCCAGTGCACCTATCTCCACTGGAAACATAGTTGATTTCTGCAGCCTGTCCTGCAATAAGCAATGCAATAAAGCATTGAGGCAGGAAAAAAATAATTCTATTCTAACTGACGCTGCTGTAGCTGTATGTACATGTCTACAGCAGTCAAAGTAAGTAATTGTTGTCTCCAGAACCCATTACTTGGCAGGCATGAACAGCTAAACAAAGAACAGCAAAACAGAGAAGACTTTGTGAAGTACCTAAAGATAAACCTGCCATAAGTATAAGACACATGGCAGTGTTAAAGAAATGGCCACCTGGTACCACAGTGTTAGGAGGTGGACCTGGGGAGGAGCCAACTACGATGGCAGAGAGAGGCTAAATATTCGACTCCCGGAACAGATGATTATAAAATAATTCCAGAAGCCTTTTTCAAAACAAAGAAAGAATGTGAGTAATTAATTGAATAATGTGGGAAAGAATGTAAGATAAGATAGTGGATTGGTTTCGATTCTTCTCCAACTGGAGGGAAAATAAAAGACTCTGTTTAAACTGCAAATAACTGTTGAAACGGACCGAAAGCAAAACAGTTTCCCCCCCCCTTTGTGGTCCTTGAGATATATGCCGCCTAAAAAAGGTCTATAAACACCCTGTTTGGAAGCGACCTACAGCAACAGATAAAACATATAATCGTCTAGTTAGAGATTTTGAAAATATAAACTTAAACTTTAACGGAGACGAAAAAGTCATTAAAATGGCGGCGAAGAAAGCTGCGAACGGAGCTAATGAAGAGATAAAAACTTTTATACACAAGCTTATTACAGAGTCTAATCAAGCTCTTGTTACTACAATAACATCTAATATAAGGGCAGAAATGGGGCAATTGCAGGAAAAAATCTCACAGGAGTTAAAAGCATTGGACCTTAAAGTGGATGATATAAAAAAAACCCAAGGGAATCAGCAGACCAGACTAGCAGAACATGATGGCAGGATTTCTTTGTTAGAGAGACAAATTATCCAGCTCCAAGACCAGAACAGAAGAAACAATGTGAGGATTCGTGGACTCGCAGAGCAGCCACAACAAAGTCAAAAATCCTTGAAAGAGGAAGTTTTAAAATGGCTAAAAAGCATTGTTCCTGAGATTTTATGGGAAGATCATGACATAGAGAGAATTCATCGTGTGTCAGCTGCAAAAAGAGGAATAATTCCCAGAGATATTATAATGAGAATTGCGAATTTCAACAAGAAAGATGATTTGATGAGAGCTGTTAGAAAGAATCCAGGAATATTGAAGTATCGAGATAACACAGTGGAAATTTATAATGACTTATGCCGCGAAACAATAAATTGGAGAAGGGAAATGAAACCCTGCATCATAGTTCTACAGAGAGTTGGGATAAGATACAGTTGGGGATATCCCATCTTTCTGAAATTCCAATATGCTGGCAAATACCATAGAATAAATTCTCTTGAACAAGGATTGCAACTCCTGAAAGAACTGAAACTGATCCAGCAAGAGGAAAAGGAAGAAGAAGGAGCAGCGGGAGGAGCAACTGAGGAAGGAGTAGTGGGAGGAGTAACTGAAGAAGGAGCAGCGGGAGGAGCAACAGGAGGAGCAAAGAAGAAGACTTCGGGAGATAAACGAAAGGACAGAGGCTGAGGAGGACTGGAAGAAACAATATGATATAACAAAAGAAGAAGAAAGAGAACTTCATAGAGTAGGAGAAGGGTAGATGACTACTGAGTAAAATATATTCTTATAGATTATAAATGCATAGAGATAGATTTATATATATATAAAGCAAGAGGGTAGAGAGGGGAAGGGGGGGGGAAGAAGGGAAAAAAATATGGGAAAGAAAATAAATCGGGAGAGGGTATTGGTCATCCCGGGATTTGGGCATCCCACCCCCCCCCCAGGACCATGGCTGGTCTTTTCCCAAAGGCAGAAGCGCTTTGGAGGAAGGGGGGGGGACAAATGTTTGTGTGGGGAGGGGAGGGGAGGGCGGGGGGGGGAGGGGAGTGGGGGGGGGGAAGGGAAAGGGGGAAGGGGAGCACCATCACATTAAAGAGCCAATGGGGAGTGGGATTAAAAAATTCAAAATATGAAAAATGGAGAATAGATTGAGAATATCAACATTGAAGGGAAAGGGTTTTGGGGGTCAATAATAAAGAAAAAAAGGATAGAATCGATATTAAAAAAAGATAAGGCCGATATAATTTTTTTACAAGAAACACAGGGGAAAAGAGATAAAAAAAATGAGCTTAGATTGAACTGGGTAGCTATTTATAAAGCTTTTGGGCATCCAAATAAGAGGAGTTGCAATAATAATTTCCAAAAATTTTCATTGTAACAAGTGTGGAGTTAGACGAAAAAGGTAGATATGTAATTATACAAGGTGAAATAGATGGAAAAACATATGTCATAATGAATATTTACGCACCTAATGAGAAGCAAAAAGAGTTTTATGAAGAAATATTTAATAAGATCAAAAAAATGAAAGGAGATTATACAATAATCGCAGGTGATTTTAATATGGTGATGGATAGAGGGAAAAGATAAATCAATATCAATTAGGAAAAAATATAATAATATAACAATTTTGAATAAATTAGTGAGTAGAAATAATGATAGATGTTTGGAGGCTAATAAAGGGAGAAGAAAAGAAATATACGTATTATTCATCAGTTCATAAAAATTACTCAAGAATAGATTATATTTTTGTTTCAAAGAATATGATACCTAGATTAATAAATACAGAAATTGAAACAATAAAAGTGACAGATCATGCTCTGATGAACTTGGATATAACTATGAAAAGGAATTATAGAAAAGCAAAAAGGTGGAGACTGGATACTAAGTTATTTAATTATAAGGAGATAGTAAATAAAATAGAGAAGGAGTGGCAAGAAATTTGGGATATAAACAATAAGGAAGAACACAAGATGTATTGTGGGATACAATGAAGGCAGTGGTAAGAGGATTATGCATTAAAGAATCAAGCAAATTAAAGAGACAATTAGGAGAAAAAAAATTAAAATTAGAAAAAGAAATAAAGGAACTAGAGAAATTAATAATAATAGAACAAAACAGAAATCAATAATATTACAAGCAAAAAGAGATGAATTAGAAAAGATAGAAATGGACGAAGTTCAGAAAAATCAAAATTTGGGAAAAGGGGAATATTTTGAATATAGTAATAAAAATTCTAAAATGCTGGTAAATAGACAATCAAAAAAAACTAGAAATATGATTGGCGTAGTTAAAGATAAATTTGGTAAAGAAAAAAAGGGTTTATGAAAGAGAAATTAAAAATATTTGAGGAATTTTTTGAGAATTGTATTCAGCAGAAGATAAATCTTTAGAGAACATAGAGGAGTATATTAATAAAAATTGGAAAGTAAGACTAAAAGAACAAGATAAAGGATTGATGGAAGAAATGATATCAGAAGAGGAAATAGAAGAAGAATAAATAATTTAAAAAGGGGGAAAATCACCAGGATTGGATGGACTAGGTCCAGAATATTATAAAACATTTAAAAAAGGTTTAATTTCCAAACTAAAAAAATGTTATATAATAGTATATTGAGGGGTAAAAATTCCCTTATCATGGAAGCAGTCACTAATAATATTAATTTTAAAACCAAATAAGGATCCATGGATCCAGGTTTTATAGACCAAAATTTAATAAATCAAGATGCAAAAATTTTGACAGCAATAATGGCGAAGAGGTTAAATAAATTTATTTATAAGTATATACATAAAGATCAATGTGGTTTTATTCAAGGAAGACAGATGGCAAATTTAAAGGGAAAACATAAATAAAATAAATATAATGGACAGAGATAAACAAAAAGCTGGAATTTTAGCCCCAGATATATTTAAAGCCTTTGATTGTGTGGAATGGCCGGCATTAAAAACAATTTTTAAAAAAGGATTAGGAGAGAGATTTAAAGGGTTAATAAATCAATTGTATTCACATAATACATCTGTAGTGATGGTAAATGTGGATTTTCAGAAAAGATTCAAATAACAAGAGGAACGAGAAAGGATGTCCATTATCTCCAGTTTTATTTGCAATAGTTATAGAAATGTTAGCGAATGTGATAAGAAATGATGAGAATTTGGAAGGAATTGGAGTTAAGGAAAAAAAAAAAATAAGCTTATTTGCAATACACATTGTTGACAATTAAGGATCCAATTGAAAAAAAGAAGGATAGATAAAAATTTAATAGAGTTTGGGGAGAAGACGGGATTAGAAATAAATTGGGCCAAATAGAAAAATGTTATTTAAATTAAAAAAAAAAAAAAAATAAAAGAATTCCAATTAAATATTTAGGAATAGAGATTACAAAAAATTTACAAGAATTACAGGAAAAAAATTTCAAGAAATTAAGATTAAAAAAAAAAAAGAGGACTACAAAAATATAAAGCTATCGTGGTTTGGTAAATAGAGTGGTAAAAATGAAAATTTTACCAAAAATTTAAATTTTTGTTTAGAATGTTACCAATAAAAATATCAGAGGAAGAATTAAAGGAGTGGCAAAAGATATTAAATAATTTTTGTAATGGAAATAAAAAAACGAGGATTAAAAAGAAATATTTGGATAAAAGTCAAAAAGAAGGTGGCCTGGGATTCCAAATTTAAAATGGTATTATTATGCAAATCAATTGAGATATATCATAGAGGGGGTTTCAAAAAGGGGGATTTAGATTGGTTAGAGATAGAAGATATGAATATTGAGACAAAATTAGAAAAAATATTTTTTAGGAATTTTTCAAAGAAAGAAATGGAGAAGATAGAAAATCCTTTTATAAAAAATATAATAGAAATATGGAAAAAAAATAAAAGAAAATTATTACCGAATATATCAATATTAACTCCGATAGTGATGATGGAAAAATTTCCAATAAATTTAAGAGAAATAATAGAGAAAGAAATAAAAAAACAAAAAATTTATAGATTAAAAGATTGGATGAAAATAATGATAAATAAAGATAGAATGAAAGAGAGATTGCAGGAAACTAAAATATCCTGGTTTAATTATATACAATTAGAGCAATGGACAAAGAGTATGAAAAGATATGTTAAGGATTTTAAAGAATATACTAAATTTGAAAAATTATTATTCAAAGAGAAAATATGCAAGAAAATGAAATACTAAAAGGTATTACAAGTGAAATATATAAAATATTAGCAAAAGAACAAGAAGAGGATTTTCTTAGAAAAATGTGGGAGGAAGAGATAGTACAAAATATAGATATACAAGGAGAAAAATTTGGAAACAACATCATTTAAAAAAATTATCAATAAGAATAAAAGAGAATTATTATAAATTAGTGTGGAAATGGTACTTGACTCCAGTGAAATTAAATCAAATAGATGAGAAATATTCAAGATTATGTTGGAGAGGATGTCAAGAAATTGGTACATATATGCATATGTGGTGGAATTGCAATAAGATAATGGAGTTTTGGCAAAAGGTTTTTAAAGAGATAAAAGAGATTATAGGAGCAGATATACCAGTATGTCCAAATATTGCATTGTTGTCTATATATGATAAGGTTGAGTGTACTCAAGTAAAGAAAGAATTAATAACAAATTTGTTAACTGCAGCGAGATTAATAATAGCAAAAAAATGGAAAGCAAATGAAAAATTTCAAATAGAGGAATGGATAACAAGTGTGGAAAATTGCAATTAATGATAAACTAACATGTAGAATTAGGTTTATGAAAGGTTTGGTTAAAGGGAATGATTTTGAAGAAATTTGGAAAATATTTTTGGATAAAGTTCTGAAAAGAGATAGTAATACTACCCTGTCAAAAGAAGAATGGCAATTTTGGAAAGTGGATTAAATAAAAAGTTGGCTCTGGGGGGTGGGTATTTTTTAGTTTTAGTTTTGTTTTTCTTTTATGTTGTATATTTTGTAATTCTTAGTAGGTGTGTGTGTCAAACTTGTGATTTATAGATTTAAATGGATAAGTGATGTTAATGTTTTTTTTAAAAAAAAAGTTAAAAGAATTAACAATAGAAATAAATTAAAGGGGATGTGAAAAATATTGAATTAAATGTGAAATTATAACAGTTGAACAGATTTATAAATTTAAGGGTAAAGGTGCAAAATAACAATGAAAGTTAGTATTGCTTAAGAGAAGAGAAAAAAAGAAAAAGAAAAAAAAATTTTTTTTTAATTCACTATTATGTATATCACATGGTGTTTAATTTTTTTTTCTTGTTTTGTATTTGTGATTCAGTTATATAAATAAAAAAAAAAATTAAAAAAAAAAAAAAAGGGGGTGGACCTGTGAATCCCAAAACCCTGATTCCTTCTGTTTCTCTTTAACTGACTCTGAACATTTTTCGAGAAGCAAATCCTCCAAGTCACTAGGATTTTTGCATTTTCTTCTGTCTTTCTCAACCTGAGATGCTGCACCAGCCTTCCCACCTTCAGTTTTGTGAGCTTTGGAAGGACACTGCTTTGCTCTGCAAAGCACTAACACTCTTTTGGCGTATCTCATGTTGGCTCCAGAATCAGGTCTTTTTTTAATGTGATGCACATCCTTATAAATATCCTTTGTTCTAGTGTGAAAGGTGAAAAGGGAGCAAAAGTCTATGGATAGCAGATGGTTAGGAATTTGTAATAAATTACGGAAGAAAGAAAGCAACCCGGGAGGATGAAGAAAAATACAAAGTAGTAAAATTTAAAATCTTTAGTGTATCCTGTGCAATTTTTCTTTACTGATCAGAAAATGGAGCTTCTTTCCTTGAGCATTCAAATTAATTAAACTTTTCTATACCCCAAAAACTAAGCTGGCATTTTGAAGCTGCAGGACTAGAAATGGAGCATTCCAATCACACAGTTCATGTAAATCAGCACTGAGAAAAATGAGGTTCTTACATAAGATCATCAGGCAATGGTGGTCGTGGCCTTTCAGTCAAGGTTATAGGCTTGAATACAAAAGTACCATGAGAAAGAATGCCACCTATGATAAGGTCTTCTAGTTGATGATAGCTGTGAGGTGGAGGGTATGGATGGTGTATCCTGCATTTAAAAAACTGAGGCTTGCTTACTGTGTGAAGAAAGAAAACCAATAGAAAGTTCACTAACAACACCATTCTAGATACAAGCAGAGCTGTTCCCTTGACATGCCCAGATCTGATTCTTATTTATTCTATCTCATTGTTATTTGAGTCTCTGTGATGATTAGACTGCTAGACTTGAATAGCACTTTCCTCAGATAGGCCTCAAGCTCAGAGTTTTCAAGATTATTATTCTTGGGAATCCTACCTGCTACCTATCACCCTCTAAATCTAAAAGGTACTGAGTGTATTAGGAATACCCTTCAGTTTTCCTGCTATGAATTTTGCTTTTGGGGATTAAAACTCTACAGGAGTTTAAGCAAGGAGAAGGGTTAATTACAACTCTTTTAATAATTGAAACAGAAGTTAGTTATTAAAAGTCCAGATGGGGTATTCCCTGTGTGACTGCTGGGGAAAAACAACATGTTGGTAACACCAGAAAGGAAATTTTCTATTCCTATTAGATAACAAAGAATAGCTGAGCTTAGAATGGCTGACAGCAGAAATTGGACAGCAGATATTATAGAATTCAAGTGGGGTGTATTTCAAAATAGAATGGATCTTGGTGTCACCTGTCCCAGAATAATTGCCAGTTTATTGAGTGAAAAATGCTGTCTGATTAGGAAACATACCTTTTTTTTGTTGAACATAGTAAATAAACCAATTTTCTATAGATAAAGAACCCAACTGTGCATTAAGAATGATTATTGCAGGAACTCAAGATTTTGTTTGACTGTTGTGTATGAAATAATTGAAATGATAATCAAGATCCTGACATAGATGGAGTTTCAGGCCTAAATCAGAGATGGGAATTGTACAGCTTTCCAGATGTAGTTGGACTATAACTCCCAGAAGCCCCATTCACCATAACTAACAGTGAGAAACGGTGTGAGGAGCAGTCCATGCACATCTGTAAAGATGTACCTATCCTATCCCTATCCCAAGTCCACTTTGTGGCCCTAATCAAAGTGAAATCATTGATCTAATTCCTGAATATTAAGTCAACATTTACGTCAGTTCCACTGACTAGATGGGTCTAATTTATTTGGGAGCAGAAGATTTCTAGAAATCAGCCGTGTAATCTGTTCTCCACTAAACCATATTGGATTAGTACAATTGTTAGCTGAGAATAATTATTGCAGTGACTGGTAAGAGGTTGTGTTATTTCTTTAGGGACAATTGTTGTTTGCTTTTAAGTCATTTTGATTTATGGTAACCCTAAGGCAACCCTATGAGGTTCCTGGCAGGATTTGTTCAGAAGGGGTTAGCCACTGCCTTCTCCTGAGGCTGACCATCATGATTTGAGCAGGGTCAACAAGTTTCCATAGTGAATTAAAGATTCAGACACTGGATTCCATGAATCCTAGTCAAACCACTATACCACACTGGCTCACTAAAGATCCTAATAATGTATAAATACTTAAGACATAGGGGATGTGTATAATAAGTGGTTTTTAAATTTGAGCATTGATTTGGTAATGGCCTCTTCTTTGATATGATGTCAAGGTCTTTCACGGTATATAATAAACTTATGACTTGATTTGAAATATGACTCATGTCCCGTGAATAGAAAAGATTTGTGGTGGCCATTTTCCCTACTGAAATCTTCCTTTTTGGATATGAGACCCAGTTGTAGAAACATAATGGCTCCCTTTCCTTCATGTTACTTTGAAAGCTGGGATGGCAACTCTGAGGACATAGAGAGAGAGACTGGAACAAATACTTTAAGAAAAGTTGGGGGAGAGAATGATGGGGAAAAGGATCTATGAGGTTCTGGAGCTCTCCTGTATGTTATCAAAGAAACTCAAGATTTTAGGAATGAATGGACATTAAAGGGCAATTGAAAAGTTGTAAGGAATTGGTACTTCTCTTTATTAAAACCATTTATTTATTGTTCAACTGATTTTCAAGAGAAACCCTTCTCATTGCTGGGTTACAAGATTTAAACATAAAAGATCAAGTGTACAGGATGAAAACAATGTCCTAATAAACTGCATAAAAAAAAACTCCATTTAAAAACGCCATTTAAAAAGTCCATTAAAAAGAAGAAAAGAATACAAGTGACACGAGTAGAGATTTCAAGTCTTCATAATCTATATTTAGTTAAATGGTGGGAAACTCCTTAAGATTAGGCTAAGACAGAAAAGGTCCTATGCCTTCTAATTTAATCTTAATTCACAAACAGGATGCTGGCCTCTGCTTTCTGAAAAAGCACTGCCTTGTCCTCTTTGCACCCCAAAGAACCTTTACAAGCTCTGCCAAGATGAAAGGATTTCAACATTATCAATGCTAGACTCCTTTGAGTTTCTGTTAGCACGCTAATATGTTTTTTTCCCAGAACATCTACCTCCCATTGCCAAGGATGGGTGAACTGACAATGTAGGTATCATTGGCCATTTCCACACAACGTTGCTATCCTGCAACAGCAGCAGGTTGTTTCTGGTGCAGGATTCATGCTACCACGTAAAGCCATTTCTATCCCGCTGTTATCCCACCCCCAAGTGTCGCCAAACGGCCTTATTCTATTTCCAGAAAAAAATCCTTTAAGAGGCCCCCTTAGTGCTTCAATCCCACTACCCAGCTCAATGCAGTACCTTAATACTGCTTGATAGCACTTCCTGTCATTGTGGATCCAGGATTGGGCAGGGCGTGGACGTGCCAAGCTTGTCCCTCCCTCAGTGACTTCTATGGCATGGTAACTTGGAAATCTATCACCTCTCACGTTTATTTTAAATTTCTCCTTTGAGTTAAAACTTTATATTTTTAAAATACATTTTTGAGCATTATGGTGCAAAAGTGCAGTCATGTACTGGCGTGTCATGCTGTTACAACATTGCTGTTCTACTATTGCTTCCAAAAACAACATGAATAAGAAGAAAAACAACCAATCAGGGGCAGGCTACAGGGTGGTGGTGGGGCAAAGGAACGGCCAAAGGAACACTGGTGGCAATACCGCTACTCATCTGTTTAAGGCGGAAGGGTGTGGAAGAGAGTGTTCCTAACCTGAGAACATCACATGAATGGCAATGCTGGGATTGTGCCTCTACCACATGCTAATGGTATATAGTGTGGAAATGGCCTTGGTTTCTTCATAAAAAAGAAGTGCCACTGACAGAAGCCAGGGTTGGGTGGGTAAATGGTGTGAGTGCAGTTCATAGATCCTTTGTGACTTTCACCTCTAGTCTAGATGGTGTCCCTGAGCTTTCAACATGCCACCATGAGACATAGAGAATAGATCTGCATATCAGAGTCTTATGATCAAAGCCAGCCCTCTGGCAGCTCAAATACACTGCATGAATTATTTTCTTCATTTTGGAGATTTAATATATATAATGGCTGGAAATGGCAACAGAATAGTGTAATGCTTTGCAAGAATCTCCAACATCTCATCCACATGACAAAGATGTAACCCCACTTTTCTGACCGTCTAATTAGCTATATAAATACATTTATGTATATAGGCAGATATGTTTAATTGGCATAAAATAGAAATCACATACAATGACTAGATAAGGCCATGTAGAAGAGAACTGACTGGAAAAACAGGTCAGAGATGATCTCAGAGCATGGCTGAGTTCAACTTAATGGCCCTTGCAAGGAAAACAAAAAAGGAATCTCCTGAAAGAGCAGAACCCCCTGTGGTTTGCATATCCTCTGAAAAGCCAAACCAGGAAAACTGGCTACCCACTTAATTTGACTCCTAGTTGTTGGAAACTTCAAAGAAAGAGTTTTTAGTTGATTGATAACTCTGAGTCAGGAAAACAGGAAGATTTCAAACAAAATTCTCACACCTATCCTTTTCCTGATCCCTGATTATTTGTTTTTTTTCCAAGGAACAGGGTCTGCCCAGCCAGGTATGCGTGCCTATATTTGTTCCTTCTTTGGGGCTTTAGCTAGCTTTTATCTCTCTCTTTCTCTTGCTAGCTGGCTAGTTCGCCTGCTCTCTCTCTCTCCCTCCTCCACCCCCCCCCGCCGTTGTTTTACCAATCTGTCCCTGTGTTTTCTTGAAACAGCAGCCTTCAGGATCAGATGTCATATATTTGCTGTGTTCTCTCAATTTCTCTCTCTCTTAAGATTTTCAAACTCAGTAGTCCTTGTGTGCTTGTGTGAGTGAATACTTAATGTGTGTGCATGAGTATTTTTGCCAATTCTATCAAATAAAAGACAATTTAAAAGGACACTTGACTTTTCTTTCTTTCTCATGCAGTTTGACCCCATAGACATAGGATAAAAGATCTCACAAGTTGCCCTGCCCTCCGCTTCACTAAAAGCAGTGCTCTGCTAATTTCCCCAACCTTTTATAAAATTCATGTGTGCCCTCAGAGGCCAGCGTAACAGAAATGCCCCCAACTTTCTTCTAAGACACAAGATTGGTAAAAACTCAGTATTAAAGTAATGAAAAAAAAAAAAAGCAAAGTGTGCAAGTCACATCAGATCACCCAAGAATGGTTCAATATGGTGTGAAGAAAGGTTCCCCCCCGATTATCCTCATTTGTAAAATCTCAAAAGAAACCTGGTTTATGGAGAAAGTCAGCTTGTAGAAAATGTAACATTGAAAGTGATAACTAATTAGTAGTGATACAGAAACATATGATTTATCAACTCAAATGCAATGAATGAATTATTTTCCTTATTTCTTTTTGGAGCTTTAAGACACATAACAGCAGGGAAAGTTGCTAGACTTGGCAACAGAATAGCTTCTTACTTTGTAAGCTTCTCCAAGAATTCATTCACCTGACAGAGATGCTCCCAACTTTCTTCTAAGCCACCAGGTTGGTATTAACTCAGTATTAAAATGAATGAGAAAAAGAAATCAAGCAAAGCATGTAAGTCACACCAGACTTTCCAGGAATGGTCTGACATGATGGTGGGAAAAGGCTTTTTTTGTAATATCTTTATTTGAAAAACCTCTGAAAGAACCTGATTTAGACCATGCTATGGAGAAAATCAGCTTGTAGAATATGTAGCATTTATATGTTGGGGAGGGGCTGATAATTAGACCCAGTTACTAGTGATACAGAAGAATATGATCAATGGAGGAGGCCTACCAACTATTGCCATAAATGTTACTAGCTTATTATTTGGAATGAGCCAGACTCATTCATTGGTTACTGTTTTGCACATTCTGAGAAACCATTTCCATTGGTTAGAATTATGAAAACAGGCTGACTTTTATATATATATATGTCTTTAGACATATCATGCTGAGAATCACCACATTAGGAGATGTTACAAGAGAGATTCCAAAATCAGTTATTTAAGATGAACTTCGCAAAGGACTATTACAGTAAAATAGATGGTGATACAGAAAAATATTTTTCCCAAACTCATGGTTTTGTTCAGTACGTCAAAAATTCATGTTTTAGCCAAGACAGTCTGGAGAACGTTGGTGAAGCTGCATTGAGGGCAACCCTTACAAATTTTTTATTTTGCGTGTTACTCTGATTTCTGGGGTCCCTTGGGGGATGACTTAATGTGCTCCATGTGATAGGGACTGGAAACTAGCCAGAACATGAGCAATAGCAATGTGAGAGGCAGGTTAACCTAGCGGGGTCTTTTTACCCAGTTTTTACGGGGTCAGGCCAAGCCAAAAACCAGACAAAAATGTCAAATAAATGATTTTATTGAATGAAAGTCTCATGCACCAACGCAATCACTCACATACTCACTCAAGACCTATTAAGAAGCGAAAGAGAGGAAACTGGATAGGGGAAATATTGAAGGGATTGTAGCTGGGGTAATACTGCAGCTTTTCCTGAAGTCCTTGGTCTGGGAAAAACAGCGAAGAAGTGGAGCTCAGCACAGAGAGGGCTGAGGGGATTCCTCGACAGATGGAGAAATGGTCTGCTGGTATGACAGGGAGTGATTCAAAGAAACGCTAAAAAACTGGGACTATTTGTAGGGGAAAAAGTACCTGGAGGGATAATCCTTTCCCGGGGAGAACAATGAGTGTTGCAACGAGAAAGAAGCTCCACGATGGCAACTCCTTTTTGCATGATGGGATTACGAGGTGTTGCCAAAGTTTCAGGATCTTCAGTTACTTTGGGTTGTGGTGTGAATTTATGCAGATGGTCCTTGCCTGATAGGATTTTATTGCTATTGGTGCTCAACTTGAAGGAAAGCACACTAATCCCCTCAAGCTGGCTCCTCAATGGCTGAGGACCTCTTTTTCTACTGTGGGCTTGCACAGCTTGAGGTCTCCTGGGGCTGTGTGATGGGGATTATACTGACCTGAACTGGTTTTCGATCGTTCGACCATTGCTGCCTATGTGCTCATCCGAGTGACCTCTCATGCACACGGAATCATGTTTTAATATCAAAATTGTAGACCCACGAATGTTTACCAGTGAGGTAACACACACTAAGAAAAACAAGCATGCACACAGGGCTTGAATATACAGTATAAACTAGGATAAGCATTGACATCTTCTCATGTCTTAAAATAAACAGCCTAGCACTGCAGGTTGAAATAGGAAAGATCTCCACAGTTACCATGTATATGTTCAAGCTCAGACACTCAAAGTTGTGGGAAAAAAAAACGCTGAAAGAAATGTATATCAGACTATTAGCTGGCATTTTCTAAAGAAGAAGAAGAAGAAGAAGAAGAAGAAGAAGAAGAAGAAGAAGAAGAAGAAGAAAAAGAAGAAGAAGAAGAAGAAGAGGAGGAGGAGGAAGAGGAAGAAGAAGAAGAAGAAGAGGAAGAAGAAAATAATGCAGGAAAACTCTCTTAATTTCCCTGATTTGAGAGATAATGTTATGCTTTTTTGCTTCATGTACATGAGAATGAAATGATCAAAGACTTGCATCCTTCCTTTGAGAGTATCCTCAGGAGACACCAATACAGAAGTAATATATTTTTTACAAACACATTTCAGTAGAGCTGGTAAAGGGAGTGTAAAGATAAAACATGCAATGTGAATTCATTTCTCAAAAGGAAATTTTTAATTTGGGACAATTTGGGGAATGCAAAAAATATATCTAACCCTTCAGTCTGCAAATTAGCTGTTTCCTGTTGTTCAGCTCAGGCTTCAGAATAATAAGATAACATTTGGGGAAAAAGATACAACCCAGAAGACCAGCACTGGAGGCTAAGATAGAAAAGACTTCTACCATGACCATGTATTTTCCCTTAGAGCTGATGTATGTTGGAATGAAGGATACCCAGACACTACAGAAAACCAACATGCTGAAAGTAATCAATTTGGCTTCATTGAAACTGTCAGGTAACTTCCTGGCAAAAAAGGCCACTGTGAAACTTATGAAGGCCAAGAAGCCTATGTAACCCAGGACACAAGAGAACATGACCACGGACCCCTCATTACATTCCAGGACAATTTCTTCGGGGACTGAGTGCATGTCCATATCTGGGAATGGGGAGAAGTGGCCAGCCACACAGTACAGATTGCTACTTGGATTAGGGAGCAGCAAGTGACAATGGAGTTGGCAAGTCTTTTTCCCACCCAGTTCCTCATTTTGCTTCCTGGTTTGGTGGCCATGAAAGCCAGGACCACAGTGATGGTTTTTGCCAGCACACAAGAAACAGCCACAGAGAAGATGATGCTAAAAGCAGTTTGTCGGAGGAGACAGGTCCCCTTGTGAGGTTGCCCAATGAAGAGGAAGGCAGAAAGGAAGGAGAGGAGGAGGGAGAGGAGGAGGGTGTAGGTGAGGTCTCTGTTGTTGGCTTTGACAATAGGGGTGTTGTGATGTTTCAGAAATATTTGTATCACCAAGGCTGTGATCAGGGAAAGGAAAGAGCCAAACAGGCTAAACTAAACCCCAGTGCGTCTTCATAAGACAAGAAGGTTAAGACCTTGGAAATACAAGAATCCTGATTCTTGCTTGGATACTCTCTTTCTGGGCAGTTCTTACAGTCATTCACATCTGAAAAAGAAAGGAGGTGTTTTGAAGCTCAAATGCTATAATTCTTAACAATATACTTTAATAATCCTAATCAAGTCTAGGTTGTCTGAAATGAACCTACTTCCCCTTATGATTTGGCCTGGTTTTTAAGATCTATACAAGAAAGGCTCTTCTCAGTCCCGCCCGCTTTAGAGGTCCTTTTGGTGCAAACATCAGAGAGGACCTCCATACATAGCTAGATTTTTCTTTTCTTGCAGCAGCCTTGAAATCTGTCCCTTAGCAAACCTTTCAATCATATTTTACACACAGAAGAAAAATATATCCATACATTCATATGCCCCTTCAATGCTATTGCAGCCTATTCTATGCTTCAACCTGGTGTGTGCATTTTTTTTTACCCTTCTGGTTTGAAATCTTTCCTTCGGGACATGGGACACAATCGTAGCAGCAAAATGGTTTTCCCTCCTTCACTTGTTTCCTAGATCCAGGAAGGCAGCTTTCAGTACAGACCGAAAGAGGCTGTGCCTAAATGACAAAATAAGAAAGAGAACAATGATGGCCAGCAGAATGCTCGGGATCTTTGGTAGTCTGTTTGTTTGAAGCAAGTAACTCAAGGGATGAAGAGGACTGACACCCAGATTATTGCTATATTACTGTACCACCATAACAAATATAGTGCCAATTGTGGTCTGTGTTTATATTTATAACATTATGGAAATTATCCAGTTCTTAACAAACAAACAAACAAACAAACAAACACCTTCTTCTTTGTAGGGGTTTTGCAGAATAGATGAATTACATCATTCATTTTACTTTTTGCATTCTAATTTTATATTAATTCATATAATACAGAATGCAGTAATTTTCCTTATTCATTCTGGTAGTCAGTATTCAGTGAAAAAAGGCTTTTAAAAAAATAAAGTGTTTATAGACTGTCTATAATACTGATTGTGCACATTTGCATTTCTAACATGCCTTCAAGATTGTGAAACATAGGGAACTGAAATTCAGCATAGCTACTAAATGGATAGTAAGGGTAGGAATGTAAGGGTTATTTTACTTTTAAATTTGAATTCTCAATTTTAAAGTTTCCCTATAGTTGTCAGTACCTTGTTGAATAAATAGGGGGCAGAAATCAAGCTCCTGAGAAGTAACAGGGCTGCTTAGGCATTGGAGTCTCCAGAAAGGTAGGAAGCTTTGAAGATTGGTCCAAATGCTTGCATCTCATCCCAGGTAGAAGGGTAGATAACCAACCCAGTGAAGCTTTCACTCGTAGTCTTTATATAGATATTATCAGATTGCTCACTGCTCCAGCAAAGCAGTTTCTGTTTAACTCAGATAAAATCACAAAATCATAAATTGGATCGGACCAGAGGGGCCATCTAAACCAACCCTTACCATTGAGGACACACCATCAAAATATTCTTGACAGATGGTCATCCAACCTCTGCTTAAAGACCTCCAAAGAAGAAGAATCTACCAATATTCCAGTTTACCATTATTACACATTGTCATCATTAGTGTTAATAATTAGGATAATACTAATAGGGTTGTGTGTGTGTGTGTGTGTTAAGAAACACTTTTCCTACATTGGCTCAGCATATATTATAGAACCTTAGCTTGGAAAAAGGAGAACTTCAACTAGTAGGGAAATAAATTTTGGAATAAAATGGATGTTATTCCTGCACAACTGTACAGAAGATTGCATGAAAAGTCTTCCCAAAGTGTCACTAAGTAGATCCTACCTGATTAAACCTGTTGTTCCATGTTATGCGATTCTCATCAATGGTAAGTACTTTGTCTGAAGGAGCCTGAGGATCCACACTTCCAACTTTCACACGATGAAAAGATTGATTTGTAGGAACAATCCAGTTAATCACATCAAGTCCAGCCACGAACTCCCCATTAAGGTTAAAGAAAACCTCATCCCCCAAACTGTTGTTAAATGAGAGACCTTTCAGGAAGTGATGGAGCTAGTTGAAAAAGGAAAGCAAATATTTAGAAATGGTTGTAGTCAGATATTTTGTAATAGGATGCAGACACTAAAGTGTAACCATTTTGTATTATCAGTTCATGGAACACAAAGGGCAGTTTCATATTACTGGGAGTGTTTCCCAGACAGGGGTATAAAGTTGTGATAATTTAAGAATATATGCATATTAGGCATCGTTGAACACCGACTATAGCATGTTTGGACAGATATATGCGAGTTATTTACAGTAATAAAAGGTGAATTCTCAGCAGGAATTTTGTAGGAACCAAAGACTCCAGTCATACCAATCAGCACAAAACAGTGATTGCTTGAACAGAGTTTGTAACATTTACACTAAAGAATTTATTAGTCAAAATGCTGTTGGTGATATATGATTATATAACTCCTGTAAAAAGTAGAAGTAAAAAAAGAAGGCCAGGGCACAAATTGAACCAGCATTTATATTTGCTGAAACAACACATGCACCTACACACTTTTGGGTTGAGAATTCACCACATATGTAATTAATTGCTTTACATAGAAGATATGGTACACTGTGATATGATGAGGTTTACCTGCCACAGTTGAAGATTCCAAGGCTTCTCTCTTGTAGTATCTGTCATTGCTCGATGTTTCAGTCTAACTGAGGACATGGCATGTACAGCATGAGCCAGAGCATAGACAGCATTGTAAATGCTATAGCTATGGCCAGTCATCCTCATTTCAAAAACAGCACCATGGATGCTGTCTAAATTCTCTTTCCCTGTGCAGATATTCCCATAGACACTGTCTTCAGCATTTGGGAATAGGCAGTCAAAAGCCTGTTGCCAAAACTCCTTTAGAAAGCCATCTTCCTTGGTGTCAAAAGGATTTCTGAGCTCAACAAATGACGTAAACTCTGGTAGATAACTGGAGTGAAGCATGAAAGACAAAGCTCCATGGATAAAGTCTGTATCCCAGGTACTTTGAAAGGGTAGTGATGTGAACTCCATTTGGGCTGTCATTATCCAGACTTTACCTTTTAGTTTGCTTGTCCCATGTTCTATTTGTGACGTATATGGCCAGAATCTCAGAATCACCATAGAATATGATTCCCCATAGAAAACATTTACATTGGCTTTGCTGCCCATTACTTTAGCTTTCATTTTTGACCGCTGTGGCAAGCCCTCAAAAAAATCATAGTCATTATTAGCTTTGGCCATTCTTTCTATGAAAGCAAAGCACACACCACTCTTGGAATACAGTGGAACTACACTTTGTAGAACTCTTTCTCCATTCTCATTGTCCATAACAATAAGCCCAATCCACGTCCAGCTGAAATGGAGAAGCAAAGAGAGAATCCCTCTGTGCTGAAGATCTTCCTGAGGGACCATCTTGTAGAAGGGGAGGCCTGGAGTTTTAGTATTCATCCCTGTTGCAGCACCATATGTGAGCTAAGGAGAGATGAGGAAAAGACCAGATAATTATGCAGGCCAGTATTACGCATCCTTCATTATACTATAATACACTGTTAATACTATATTTAGGAAAGCATACTAACCTCTCCGAGCTACCCTTCCCCAAACCTGATGGGAACATCATTCAGCCAAGCTCTGATCACTGGCATAATGGAATTCCTTCTCCCATGCAGGTGATCCAAGGTGAAGTACGTTTGGGGGAGAAGTCATAATTGCGACAATAACATCACAATCATGACTAATTAGTGATCGTGAATACAGATCAGTTAAGGATGAGTAAATCTAGGGAACTGGGGTGGTGGTAGTTTCAGCTCGGGAAGGTTACTTAAGCATATTTAACTAAGTATGCTTAACTACGTAGCTGATACACAGTACTGGAAAATAATATAAATAATATTTATATAGCAGTTTTATTGTCTTAACAATTTCCCTAGGAATTCTCTCCCTCATAAATTAAATTCTTTGGTCTGTGCTATGCTAAAGCATTGTGTGTCAGTTTCAATCTTTTCATGCTTTTACGTTTTGCAAAAAGACATATACTCCAAGGTTAGAATGCTAAATATTCATCTACAAACACTCACATTGATCATTCATTGCTCTGAAGACTGTAATCCTTTAGCTGTGCATGTACTTGTATTTTATAGACATCCAATTCAATTCAACTATTTTTGGAAATGTGTGTTGTTTAGATTGAAAAAATATGTCATGGTCTGTTGCAGTCAATTCAGACTTGTTATGTTTTTTTCTCCAGTAGCAAAGATACTAATTTGTAATAGAAAACTAAAATTTCTGTCCATTCAGGTGCATTCAAATGGTTGATAGGATGTCATAACTGAACTGTTGAAGAAACGAGAGGCATCTTACCTGTGGAATCTTATAGATGTCCAAGACAGTTGCTATATGCATGGAGATCTGGGGTTCTAGTCCCCCAATGATGCCTATAAGGTTATTTTGGTTGTCACATAGATAGTTGGGAATCAGTCTTTCTTGTCCTGATAGAAGCAGCATTGTGGCTTGGTATGTCCTTTTTGCTTCATCATAGCTATCATAAGTGCGAAAGCCCAAGGTGAGATTTGATAAGGTCTGAGGATTTTCATTGATCTCTTTTACTGCATATGCCAAGGCGAGAATATGCTGGTAATTCTTAGGCAGTATCCTACAATGTCAATTACATTTTGTTTCAGAAAGACTTGCTACACTGCTTCTATTGTATTCTGTCTCAATTTCAACTACTCAATAACAGCATGCCACAGAACCCTGGTCTTTTACACTATATGATTAGAGTACTTTGATACCACTGAAGTTGTCATGACTCCATCCTCCAAATATTGGGATCTGTAGTTTCATGAGTCGTTCTTCAGCATCTGTCAGAGAGCTGTATTGCTTTACCAAACTACAAATCCAAGATTCTGTAGGATGCAGCCTTGCAAGTTAAATGCTCATAAGTTCGCTATAATTTTGTGGTGTGAAAGACAAGGATAAGACTTAATAGACTGGGCTTTGTTAAAATTATGCATATGATCCCCCTCACTACACGCCATTATCTTTTTCACAAGACTTTTTGTTTTCTTCAACCCAAATGTTGTTAATTCAGCTTCAATCATTCAGAAATAATCAACAACCTAGCAGACCTCTATTTCATGTTAAAACATGCCTTTGAACATTTATGACAATTGTGGCAATTGTCATGTTCTGTGTTCCATTTTGCTGTGATCACTATCTGATTTTTGCATATATAGTGATGCTTGAATACTATAGTCCTCAGTGCAGCTAAAGGAATGAATGCAATAAACGAAATACCTGCTTAAATAAGTCTTGATCTTAAACTTGCCACATTGCTTCCCACCTTGGTCTTTTTATATTGAAACAGTCTAGAACACCTGATGCTGTGAAAAGTGCATTTTCTAACTCTAGTTGTTGCTGTTTTAGTTTCACAGCCTGTCAGGCATTATTGATTGGAGTTTTGACCAGTAGTGACACAGATTCTATCACAGGATAATATGGCACATTCCAGGTTTTGTAACTGTGCTCTTGTAATCCACTTATCTGCAGTGATTTTATTCAGATGTTCTGCCAGGCTGTTTAGAATTGCTCCCAGTGCACCAGTCTCCACTGGAAGCATAATTGATTCCTTCAGCCTGTCTGCAATAAACAATACAACAAAGCATGAACTAGGAAAGAATGGGATTGTACTCTAACTGGTCTGTGTGTACTTGTCCACAGTAGGCAAGGTAAGTAACAGTTGCCTCCAGAATCTCTTAAGGAAGTATACTTGTGAGTCACTAAAGCCTGATTCCTTCCTATCCCCTTTAACTCACTCTGGGCCTTTCTCCAGATGCAAATTCTACAAGTCAGTAGGATTTTTGCATTTGCTTCTGCTTTTCTCAGGCTGAAGCGCTGCATCAGCCTTTCCATCTTCAGTTCTATTAGCTGTGGAAGGACATTGCTTTGCCTTGCAACAAACTGGAACTCATTTGGCATATCTAATTTTGACTTTAGGATCAAGCCTCTTCTGAATGTGATGCACATCTCTGCAGTGAACTTTTATTCTGGTATGCAAGATGAAAAGGGAGAAAACTGTTTGGACAGCAGCTGGGCAAGAATTTGCAATAAATTATGGAACATAGAAGATAACCCAGGAAGATGAAGAAAATGCAAAATAGTAACATTTCAAATCTGCAATACATCCTACACAAATTTTTGTTAATGATCCAAAAATGGAGCTTCTTTCCTTGAACATTCAATTAATTAACCTTCTATAACCTAAGCCATTAAACCAGCATTTTGAAGCTGCAGAATTAGAACTGGGTCATTCCAATCACACAATTCATGTAAATCAATATTGAGAAAAATGACATCTTACATAAGGTCTTCAGGCAATGGCAGTGGTGGTCTTTCAGTCAAGGTTATAGGCCTGGATACAAAAGAACCATGAAAAACAATACCACCTATGATGAGGTCTCCCAGCAGATGATACCTGTGAGGTGGAGGGTTTGGATGGTGCACCCTGCATTTAAAAAACTGAGGCTTGCTTACTGTGTGAAGAAAGAAAACCAGTAGAAAGCTCACTAACAACACCATCCTAGCTAAAAGTAGAGCTGTTCCTTTGACATGCCCAGATCTGATTTGTATTTATTCTATCCCATTTCCATTTCAGTTTGTGTGATTAGTCTACTTGACTTGAATAGCATGTCCCCAGATAGGCCTCAACCTCAGAGTTTCCAAGATTATTACACTTGGGAATCCTACCTGGTACCTATTACCCCCCAATTCTAAATGCTGCTGGGTATATTTCAAATAACCTTAATCTTTCTTGATATGAATTTTGCATGTGGGGATTAAAACTCTATAGGAGTTATGAGAAGTAGGGGGGGTTAATTACTGCCCTTTTAAAAATTCAGACAGAAGTTAGTTATTAACTCCAAGTAGGGTATTCCATGTGGGACTGCTGAAAAAAAAAACACAATATGCTTGTAGCACCAGAAGGGAAGTTTTCTCTTCCTATTAGATAACAAAGAATACCTGAGGTTAGAATGGCTGACAGCAGGAAATGCACAGATATTACAGAGTTAAAGTGGGAATCAACTGCAAAATACAGTGGATCTTACAATTTCCTGCCCAGAATAACTGTAATGTTATATAGCGTAGAAATCTGTGGACAGGAAGCTAGGCTTGAGGTAGAAGATCTGCAGAACAAATTCCCCTTGGGTCTCCATAACCTCATTTTAGGGCTGAGGTAGGTGTCCCATCAATGTCAGCCATCATACATTTTGCCTGGTTTAGATACTGGAATAGATTAAACAACCTTGAGTATCATTCCCTAAATAAGCTTTGCTCCCTTGGAGCAATTGAGGATAGGCACAATTGTCCCAAGTCACCTTGAAGATACATCATCTTACTATGGAGAAAATGTTGAGTCTTAGTCCCCAAGTTCTTACAACAGATTCCTCTTACCTATTTTTAAGATGTACCCAGTTGGACACCTGAGAAATTAATAATACAATTGTTAGCTGATAATCATAATTTATTTCATACTTTGCTGTGCTATTTGCAGTGGCTATTAAGAGGTTCTGTTATCTGGTTAGGGATCATTGTTGTGCTCCTTCAAGTCATTTCCAATTTATGGCAACCCCATGGCAGTCTTATCAGGGGGGTTTCTTCTCAAGAGTTGGCAGTTCTCAAACCACTACACCACACTGACTCACCAAGGATTTTTTCCCCCGATGAAGCTGTTTTTAAACTGTGAGCATTGGAATGGTAATGGCCTCTTATTTGATATTATGTCAAGGGCTTTGGTTGTAAACCATAAATTTATGACTTCACTTGAAACTGACTCATCATCATCATCATCATCATCATCATCATCATCGTCATCATGAGAATAATGATCTTGAAACTGATGAAATTACTGAGCTTCTCAGTACCTGTTATGAGACTTAAATATAAAACAATAAAAGATCAAATATAGAGCACTTAAATAATTTAAATGACAAGAAAAACTCCAGTACAAAAAATAAAGAATATCAGTGATATAAAAGCAGATTTCAGGTCTTCACAACCTATATTCAAACAGTTACATGTTGGATTAAGATTAAGTTAAGACAGAAAATGTCCTAAGTCTTTTGCCCATAACCTTATGAACAGGGTACTAGCAAGGGAGAGATGCATTATGAGGGGGTGAGGTGAGGTGAGGTGAGGTGAGGGAGAGAGCAGGAGGGAAGGCAAGTGAGTGGTGTAAACAGTACCAGTGGAGTGTGTAAGAAGTAAGGAAGACCCATTTGGATTGTGTCAGATGATGTGAGGGAGGGAGGAGGAGGGAAAGGAGAGTGATGGAGTGGTGGAGTGCAGGAAGAAACAGGCCTCTAAGGCAGGTTTTCTGAGAGGTAGTGGTGGCCCAGTGTCAAATGGTAAATTCCCTTGACTAAGGAGAGCTTTGATCTTGGGAGAAAAATGGGATGTTTCGCTGAGGCTCAGGCATGTGTCTGTTTTGCAGAGGGCAAAGCTATAGATTGAGAGAATGTTTGGAGACTTGGGATGGGTACCCTCAAATTCTCCCTGCAAAAATTTTCTGAAATATTGTTTACATGGCTGGTTCTCATGTGATTTTTCCCCTCTTCTGAAAGAGGAGTAGATGTACTTTCAGAAATATCTGTGTTCCACAACATCCAGACTAAGGTATCATGTTTTTAATATCAACCTATATTAGGGATGGAGGCAATGTCAAGAGTGTGGCTCACCAAGGCCTATTCTGTGGGCTTAGAATAACTCACAAAAGTAAGTCCCTGACTGTGATTTTTTTCCCCTATTGACTAGTAGAGAATTCCTTATCTCAATGCTTAGGCACTATGTTTCTCAACCTAATATGGGGAGCCCTACCCTTTTCTTTAGTTCTCAAAAGTTTAAAATGAAATTGGCCTTCCAGTCCATCTTGGTTTCATTCCTAAAAAGAAATGCCACCAACAGAGGTACAGGTGGGTGGGTCAATGGGATGGGTGCAGTTCCTGGACACTCTTTGTCTCTTACCATTAGTCTAAGTGATGGCCTTGTACTTTTAACTTGCCACCATGAGACATACAGAATACATTCCCAGATTTCCAAAGTGGGGTCTTGTGACCACAGCCAGACCCCTGGCAAATGAAATACACTTCATCAATTATTTCCTCATTTCTTCTTCTTTTTGAGTTTTAAGATATATAATGGCAGGATAAGTGGCGGCACTTGGCAACATAATAGCATTTTGTCCTCAAAGATTCTTTCAACATTTCATCCACATAACAGAGATGTTCCCAGCTTTCTTCCAAGCCACAAGATTGGTAAAATCTCAGGATTAAATTAAATGAGAAAAAGAAATAATGCAAGATGTGTAAGTCACATAGGACCATCCAGGAATGCTCCGACATGATGGCAGGAAAGGCATTTTTGGAATATCGTCATTTGGAAATCTTTTGGAGGAACCTGATTTAGACAATACTATGGAGAAAATCAGCTTGTACAAAAGAGGATTGGGAAAGCATTGAGAGTGAGAACTAGCTTATGGTGATACAGAAGCATACAACTGGTGAAGGAGGCCTATAGACTATTTTACAAATGTGACTAAATTTTTCTTCAGAATGAACCAGATCCATTCATTGAATACTGTTCCGGAAGTTCTGAGACACATTTATTAAAGCGTTATGACCACAGACTGACTTCCTGAAACATATTGGCTTGAATATACCATATAAGCTGGGACAACCACTCACTTTTTCTCCTATCTTAAGATAGCACTCAATGGCAAAATAGGAAAGATCTCCACAGCTACCATATCTCTCTTTTTGCTTCAGTGTGCTATGCTGAGAAAAAGGAAGATAAATGCTAAAAAAGGCAACATCCTGAAAAGAATGGATTTCATTGGACTTGTCAGGTAATAATTTTGATTTAAAATGCAAGGAAGCTCTCCTAGAATAGAAAATGTAAGGAAACTCTCATCATTTTATGTAGGACATTAAGCAAGCCATTTAAGTAGAGTTGGTAATGGGAGTGTTAAGGTAGAAAATCCAATGTGAATTAATATTGAAAGTGAAATTTTCAGCTTGGGAAAATTTTGAGAATGGATGAAAAATACTTAGTGCTTCAGTCTTTGAATTAGCTGTTCCTTGTTATTCAGCTCAGGTTTCAAAATAATAAGAAAACATTTGGGGAAAAAGATACAACCCAGAAGACCAGCACTGGAGGCTAAGATAGTAAAGATCTCAACCACAACAATGTATTTCCCCTTAGCATTTAGGTATGTTGGAATGAAGGATAACCAGACACTACAGAAAACCAACATGCTGAAAGTAATCAATTTGGCTTCATTGAAACTATCAGGTAACTTCCTGGCAAGAAAAGCCACCATGAAACTGATGATGGCCAGGAAGCCCATGTAACCCAGGACACAAGAGAACATGACCACAGATCCCTCATTACATGCCAGGACAATTTCTTCAGGGACTGAGTGCATGTCCATATCTGGGAACGGGGGAGAAGTGGCCAGCCACACAGTACAGATTGCTACTTGGATTAGGGAGCAGCAAGTGACAATGGAGCTAGTGAGTCTTTTTCCCACCCAGTTCCTCATTTTGCTTCCTGGTTTGGTGGCCATGAAAGCCAGGACCACAGTGATGGTTTTTGCCAGCACACAAGAAACAGCCACAGAGAAGATGATGCTAAAAGCAGTTTGTCGGAGGAGACATGTCACCTTGTGAGGTCGTCCAATGAAGAGGAAGGCAGAGAGGAAGGAGAGGAGAAGAGAGAGGAGGAAAGTGTAGGTGAGGTCTCTGTTGTTGGCTTTGACAATAGGGGTGTTGTGATGTTTCAGAAATATTTGTAGCACCAGGGCTGTGATCAAGGAAAAGAAAAGAGCCAAACAGGTTAAACTGAACCCTAGTGTTTTTTCATAAGACAAGAAGGTTGTGACCTTGGAAATACAGGAATCCTTGTTCTTGTTTGGATATTCTCTTTCTGGGCACTTCTTACAGTCATTCACATCTGAAAAAGAAAGGAGGTGATCTGATTCACATCTATTGTATAATTCTCTATAATGTACCTCAATAATCCTAATCAGATCAAAGTGATCTGAAGGACCCCACCTCCCCATAGCAGCATACCTGGATGTTAAAGTTGGCACAGAAAAAGACCTTCTCTTAGCCTATCACCTTATAAGGTCCTTTTTTGGGAAAAATCATTGATGACCTTCTTGGTGGCCGCTCCTAGATTGTCTAAGTCAATAGTTATATTTTACTGTGTCATTACTGGAAAGTTCTGATATGTTGTGTGACACCTTTCATTCCATCCATGTGAGTAAGGTGGGATATATAGCAATAAACCAATTAAACCTAAATAATATGATTACCCTCATATACATACACTTTTCCACTTCAGAGAGAGGGTTGAAGTCATTGTTGTTTCTAACAGAATACTGTTAGGGTGGATGAACCTTTCTATTTCTGAAAGGCTTTTCAGATATTATAAACTGACAGAAAGCCAAATAAATTTGGTCCAGAGCAGAGCTTTCCAAACTTTTCATGTTCATGACACACTTTTTAGACATGCATCATTTCGCAACATAGTGATTCAGTTTTATTTATTATAAATAAAGCATAAACCATATATTTTTAAAAATATTAATGAAAGGTTTTCATGACATGTGTTGTGTCCCCATACATTTCATTATTACAATTTATGTATGTGTCCATAGTTACTAGCAAACCAGAGGTTAAATTAACTAACCACCATCCTTGCCGGGGTCTTTCATGGCCTGGGGCGATGGTGACATGCCTACACACTGCAGCTGACACATCAACGTGTCGTGACACACAGTTTGGAAAGCTCTGCTCTAGAGCAAAAGCAACTAGCAAAAAACAAACTAGCCCCAGTGACTAAATTACTGTACTTTGGACTTATCATGAGAAGTGAGGATTCCTGGGAAAGGATGCTGGTAAAAGTTGAGGGCAGGAAGAAAAGTGGAAGGCTGAATCCCACAATCCCAAAAGTGGAAGGCTGAATCTCATAATGGGAGAACGAAATACAAAATAAAACAAAAATAAGTGAGCGATTGACTCAATAAAGAAAGCCATGGGCTTTGGTTTTCCACATCTGAAACTGCAGGATGGTTAATAATTGGTGCCTTTTGAAGATTTCTCAATCATAGGATTACTATACGTTAAGGCCTGCTTCACAGCCAATTATACCACCACCACTGCCACCACCAAGGTAACATAAATATAAATAGTAATTGACGATTAATTGTAATGTTGAAAATCCCTCCTTTGATTGCAAATGCAATTGAATTAGATTCTTTTAGCTTATTAATGATAAAATTAAAATAGTAATCTTTCCTAACATGTCCCTCCCTGCATACATTAGATTCTTCCTTTCTGTGCAGTAGCCTTGCAATCTATTCACATCAAACCATTCAATCATATTTTACAGATAGAAGAAAATATATGCATTCTTTCTTATGCCCTTCAATCAGACTGGACCCCATTCTATATTGTTGTTGTTGTTGTTGTTGTTGTTGTTGTTGTTGTTGTTGTTGCTGCTGCTGCTGCTGTTGTTGTTGTTGTGGTTCTGTGCTTTCAAGTATGCCCTAAGATGAATCAACCATGTTTTTTTTGGGGGGGGGGCTTAGAATATGTGACATGCCCAAGGTCACTCAGTGGATTTCCATGGCTGAGCAGAGAATTGAACCCTTGTCTTCAAGGTCATAGTCCAATGCTCAAACCACTACACCACCTTGTATATGCTTTCTCTTTTTTTTAACCATTTTTTTTACCCTTCTGGCTTGAAATCTTTCCTTCTGGACATGGGATGCAATCGTAGCAGCAAAAAGGTTCCCCCTCCTTCACTTGCTTGCTAGATCCGGGAAGGCAGCTCTCAGTACAGACAGAAAGCGGCTGTGCCTAAACCACACATGGAAAAGGAGAACAATGATTTTCAGCAGAGTGCTCTTGGGATATTTTAAATTCTGAGTTTTGTTAAACTCAGGTAATCTGCCTTTCAATCAAGGGTGATGTGGACTAACACACCAGACTGTTGCCACATTACTGTATTAACACAAACAATATGGTACCACTTGAGGTCAGTGTTTATATTTATAACATTATGGAAATTACCCACTTCATTCCTTCTACTTTCCATACTCTATTGTATATGAATTCATATAATGCAGTACATAGTAATTTTTACTATTCATTCTGAGTGTCAGGGGGAAAAAAGCTTCTTCTTTTTTTTAAAAAAAAGTCTTTATAGACCATCTATAACACTATGTGTGGTTGTGTCTGCATTTCTAACATGGCTTCAAAATTGTAAAACCTAGAGGAACTGAAACATGGAATAGATACTGAGTGGAAAGTAAGGGTGGGCATGTAGGTATTATGTTACTTTTGAAATTGAATCCTCAGTTTCAGTTAAAGTTCTCCTGTAGTTAGGAGTACCCTGTCAAATAAATAAGTGGCAGAAATCAAGTTCCTAAGAAGTAAGAGGGCTGCTTTGGAGAAGGAGTCTCCACAAAGGTAGGAAGCTTTGAAGGTTGGTCCAAATGCTTGTATATCATGCCCGGTAGAAGAATGAAGAACCAACCTGGTGAAACTTTCACTCCTGGTCTTTATAAAAACAGCAGATTCTTCACTGCTTCAGCAAACAGGATTTGTTTCTGTTTAACTCAGAGAGAATCATATATTGGAAGGGACCACAGGAGCCATCTAGACCAACCCTTTCCAAGCAAGACACACTGTCAAAATATTCTTGAGAGATGCTCGTCCAACTTCTGTGTAAAGACCTGCAAAGATGAAGAATCTGCCACCTTCAAAGCAGCTTATTCCACAGTGGAACAGCTTTTACTATCAGGAAATTCTTCCTAATATTTAGGTAATATCTCCTTTCCTGCATTTTCAATCAATTATTTTGTGTTCTAGTCTCTGGAGCAGCTGAAAATAAGTTCGCTCCATCTTCACTGTGGCATTGCTTCAAATATTTACAAATTTGTAAATTTTGTATTTGTATCACCTCTCAGTCTTCTCTTCGTTACATTAAACATACCCAGTTCTCCAAGCTTTTCCTGACAGGACTTGGGTTCCAGACCACTTATCGTCTTGGTCACCCTGCTTTGAACATGTCCCACCATGGTAATATCCTTTTTGAATTGCAGTGCCCAGAACTGGACACAGTACTCTGGATGAGCTGTGACCAAACCTGAATAGAGTGGTACTTTTACATCCCTTGAGCTGGGCACTATGATCTTTTGGTCACAGCCCAGAATCGCACCGGCCTTCTCTACAGATACACTGCACTGTTGACTTACATTGAGCTTGTGATCTAATAAGACCCCTAGACCCTTATCACATGTGCTCTTTTCAAGTCAGATAACACCCATCCTATATTTGTACTAGGGATGGGCCAACCAAATCCTCAAATCCTTGGCAAGGATCCGAGATTCGAGAATCCAAATCCCTGTGCCAAAATAGGCAAACTGAATCTTTCGAATTTGCCACGCAAGCAGTTTGTTGGAGACCGGGATGCCTGAAAACTTGGGAGACTAGACACAAAAGGGGAGATGGCAAGTAGGTGAATTTTTCCCTTGGAGTAATAATGGCCTTTGCTAACAATTTCACAAATTGCCAAATGTCTTGTCCTTATTACCAATAGTTGTCTTGACACATTGAGATGGTTTTCCCAAAAATTGTCAGCTGCCACCAAATTGTGTGAAATGAAAATGAGCCCTGTCAGCAGCAGCATAGCATAGCATAAATAAATAAATAGACAAACAAACTTCACACTATTTCTGCAAAAATGTCCAGAAATAAGACAAGTCATGTGCAACAATTCTTGTTTACTTTTCTCTCATAAAAAAAATTAAAAATTAAAACAAAAACTTGGATCTGTAGAGAAAACTTTTGATTTTTTTGTTTTTGATTTTGTTCTCATACATACACATGAGAGAAGATCTGCATCCTTAATTTCAGGAAAATTCAGGGTGAAATATTAGGGAGAAAGAAAGCCATGGAAGGTAGAACTGCCTCATTGTTAAGGTTTTGGACGTGCCATCTGATTCCCTGTTTTTCGCATCAGAAACCCGTTTCCTACATTGGCTTGGCAATTATTACAGAACTCTAGCCCTGATTTAGGTCACCATAATTTCTCCCGTTATGCAGATAAGATGTAGGCATAAGTCTGTGGTTGCAAGCAGTTGGGGGACTAGAATATAGCAAGCCTGAATGAATGGGAGGAGAATTCTAGGCAGTTGGTCAAGGTGGGTAAAAATAGCAGAAAGAGCAAAACTGAACAAAAGATCAGCAAAAAGGAAGTGTGCAAGAGAGGAGAAAAAGTGAGAAGAAGTAAATAGAAAGTATATAAAGATCTTAGATCAATCCCACATCAATCTGGCATATGCTCATTGAGCACTTGGGTGAGGACGAAGAGATGTAGCTTTGAGAAAAGGGAAATTTGACTAACAGGGAAAACATTTTTGAAAGAAAATTGTGTTATTTCTCAATAACTGTACAGAAGATTGCATGATAGGTCTTCCCAAAGGGTCTTTAAGGGGATCTTACCTCATTAAACCACCTGTTCCACATGATAAGGTTCTCATTGATGGTAAGTATTTTGTCTGAAGGTGCCTGAGGATCCACACTTCCAACTTTCATACGATGAAAGGACTGATTTGTGGAAAAAATCCAGTTAATCACATCCAATCCAGCCACTAACTGCCCATTATGGTTAATGAAAACCTCATCCCCAACAGTGTTGTTAAATGAGAGACCTTTCAGGAAGTGATGAAGCTAGTTAAAAAAGGAAAGCAAATATTTAGAAATGGTTGCAATCAGATATTTCATAGTAAGATGTACCCAGGGCTGCTTTAGGACTAAAGTGTACCCATTTTGTTGTGGGTTTTTCAGGCTTTGAGGCTGTGTTCTAGTAATATTTGCTGCTGACGTTTCACCTGCATCTGTGCTGGCATCTTCAGCCACAGATGCAGGAGAAACATCAGGAGCAAATACTATTAGAACTTGGCCTCAAAGCCCAGAAAACCCACAACAACCTATGGATTCCAACCGTGAAAGCCTTCAACTTTACATTGTACCCATTTTGTTTCATCCATTCACTGAAGACAAGAAAAAGTCTCATATTATTGAGAGGGTTTCCTAGACAGGTGTATAAACTTGTATTATTTTAAGAATCTATGCATATGAGGAATCTTTGAACACTGACTATAGCATCTTTAGAAAGATGAGTGCCAGTTATTTACTGTAATAAAAGGTGATTTCCCAGCAGGAATTTTTGGGACCCAAAGAACCAATGATACCAATTAGCCCAGAATAGGAAATATTATAGTTGAGTTAGTGATAAGGAAAATAATTGGACAAAATGTTGTAAATGACATAGCATCATGTAACTTAAGGTTCTGTGTGCATATGTTTTCTTTTGTTTGGGGCACAAGTGGCTATTTTCTAGTGCTTTGGGCCCAGTTCAAGCCTTCCCCTAGCATTCATCAAGCACTGAGTCTCTTTTTCTCTCCCTTTTGTGACTCAGGCAATGAAAGTCTGGGCTGCAAGGGAAAGAGAAAGTAGGTGCATTCCATTTGAGAGATCTTTTAATTTCTTTTCCTCAGGCAGGCCAAAACTAGCCACTTCATCATTGTCAGAGTTGTGTCCCTCAATGGCTTGGGTAGCAAATGGTGACACTCTGCCCACTTGATCCAGATTCTCAGCTATTCACTGAGAAATCATGAGAGTCAATGCATATTAAGTAGATCGAACAATTAGTGAAATAAAGTTTCATAAAGCAAATATTGTTGTAATAGAATTAATAGTGGAATAGGCAAAACTGGTATAAGTATGGTAAAAACGTAGGCTATAGTGGGCTGATTTTAACTCCAGGTAGTAAAAATGAAGGCCAGGGCTGAGCAAATTAAAGTTCTGGAGGGTTTTTGGATGGGGGAAGAAATGGAAGAAAGAAATGGTTCAGAGGATGAGGAGAAAAGAAGAACAGAGGGTTTTTTTTCAGACTGAAAGAAGTAGTTAATCCTTTTGACAGGTCACAGTGGCAGAAGAGGATGGTGGCTTTTGAATTGCCATTATCATTGAACGTGGGGAGTCTTGCATCCTGATTAGGTCACCTCTGTCTTTCTTCATCATCAGAAATGTTTATAATTACATTCTGGCTTGTGACCCCTTAAGGGACCTTGACAAGACAAGAACGGGTGTGAAGACTGGAACTAGGTTAAGCAAGGGAACCTTTTATATCCTAGGTAGCTCAAGTCTGTTTTGGGGGGCTCCATGAGACTGTAAGAACAACAGGAACAAGAATCTTTGGCTTTTGGGGAAGATCTCTGCTGTGCCTGTCACCATTCTTTCTCTTATTCTAAATGTGCATCAGCCTCACAACTTTCAGACATATGGGAATTAAGAAGAAAGAGTAAATTCAAGTGTAACTGGGATGGTATTTTGCCTGAACCTGAGAGAGTTACAGGCTAAGCTACAAATAACAGGCACAGTGCCACGCAGTCTGATGGTCATCATTTGAGCCACAACAAGTTCCTTATCAACATGTATGCAGTATTGTCAACTGTAAGGATATCTCGAAGGCTAATGATATTGGTCTGAGCATATTTTTACTGAAGGCCTGATTAATGATTCATCAGATATTAGAAGACATCTTAACAAAAATGGTGGCTTGTTCTTTTGGGTTGACAGTTAACCACATATGTAACTAATTGTTACATGACATGTTACACTGCCACATGATTAGGTTAAGCCCTTTACCTGCCATAGTTGAAGATTCCAAGGCTTCTTTCTTCTAGTATCTGTCATTGCTTGATGTTTTGGTCTAATTGAAGATGTAGCACACACAGCATGGGCCAAAGCATAGACAGCATTGTAGACATTATAGCTATGTCCAGTCATTCTTGTTTCAAAAACAGTACCGTGGATGTTGTCCAGCTTCTCTTCCACTGAGCACATGTTTCCATAGACCTTGTCTTCAGTATTTGGGAATAGGCAGTCAAAGGCCTGTTGCCAAAACTGCCTCAGGAAGCCATCTTCTTTGGTGTCAAAAGGGTTTCTGAGCTCAACAAATGAAGTGAACCCTGGTAGATGATTAGAGTGAAGCGTGAAAGACAAAGCTCCATGGATTAGCTCTGTATCCCAGGTACTTTGAACGGGTAGTGATGTGAGCTCCATTTGGGCTGTCATAATCCAGACCTTACCTTTCAGTTTACTTGTCTCGTGTTCTATTTGTGGCATAAATGACAAGAATCTGAAAAGCACCATAGAATATGATTCTCCATAGAGCACATTTACATTTGCTTTGCTGCCCATTACTTTAGCTTTCATTTTTGACCCCATTTGAAAAATCTCAAAGAAATCATAGTCATAATTGAATTTGAGTATTCTTCCAATGAAAGCAAAGCACACACCACTTTTGGAAAACAATGGAACTACACTTTGTACAAATCTTTCTCCATTCTCATTATCCATAACAAGAAGCCCAATCCACGTCCATCTGAAATGGAGGAGCAAAGAGAGAATCCCCCTGTACTGAAGGTCTTCCTGAGGGACCATCTGGTAGAAGGGCAGGCCTGGAGTTTTCGCATTCATCCCTGTTACAGCACCATATGTGAGCTATGGAGAGATGGGGAAAGACAGATAATGATGGAGGACAGGATTCTGTATTGTATCTTTATTAAGTATAACCACTTTCAAATTCCACAAACACATAGAAAAAGGGGAAAAATAAACAAGGTAAAGATAAACAAAAAATAATACAAGTTAAAGAATAAAGGAAAAGAAAAAGAGGAAGAAAGGAAGGAAGGGAGGAAGGGAGGGAGGGAGAGATGACTTTACTGTTCCTTTAAATGGTATATAATACTTAAATTCTTTCAAACCTCATAAAGAGAGTAGGCAGTAATACTCATCTTCCCCTTCCCGACTTCATATTCTACAACAAAACAAGAAAAAACTTTCTTCTACTAAAGGTTAACATGTCTACCATGATATATAAATGTTATATTCCTTTACATGTTACATTTTTGTGATAAATGATATTGTGTGTTCCAACCTGAATACTAAAAGCTACTTGTTGACTTAATTATACAGTACAAATCTTTGCTACTTATTACAGGAATTCTTTTACATGTTATATAGCACCACTAAATCCAAATGTTTCTATGCCATTTCACATCCTTTACACCCTGTATTACCAAATCCAGTTCTCAAGATCGTATATCTTTAAGCATTTCATAATCTAATTTCAACCAAACCCTCCACTTTCCCCTCTTTTCATTTTAAATTTAACTCTTCCTTTGCATCTACCCTATCCATGTATTTACCCCTCCAACTTCTGAGAGTCCTTCCCTTGCCATTTGTATTATTTTTCTATTTCCTTCCCACTAGGTGTATTAAAGCATTTGTCCTGAATCAGAATACTTTTCTTTTTTCTCTTTCTCTCACTCCATTTAATCATACCATCTAATCCTTTCATTGAATCAGTTTGATTTGGTCCAATCAATGTAAAATCTTTGCAGATTAATTTTCCACTTCTCCCCCTGCTTAAGTTGTACTCCCATTTCACAAATCAGAATGTCTTGGCCCTTCATCTCCCCCAATTCAATAGCCAATCCTTCCATTAGCTTAACCTGAATATAAATTTCAGCCTCCTTCCTTTCCATGTTAACCTCACATTTCTGCCCCCTACTTCCTTACATCTCCAAAGTGTTCTGTCTTGATCTTTGGATCTCATTGTTCCATTTTATTCGAAAGAGTTCTTTATTTTTTGATTGCAAAGTTTTGTCTGAGAATTCTTTGGGAGTTTTTTTTTCTTTTTCTCATCTCTCCATTCTTTTTCTTTTCTGTGGAATCATGCTTTAAAAATCTGACTTTTAAAAAGTTTTCTGTTGGGGCAATATGTCACAATCTCTCGCAGAGACTTGTTCTGTTGTTTCAATAGCAATAATACTAATTTGTAATAGAAATATTAATACTTCTGCTGTATTCAGGTGCACTTCTATGGCTGATGGGATGTCATAACTGAATTGCTGAAAGAAAGCAGAGATATCTTACCTGTGGAATCTTATAGATATCCAAGACAGTTGCTATATGTATGGAGATCTGGGATTCTAGTCCCCCAATGATGCCTATGACTTTATTTTGAATGCCACATAGATAGTTGGGAATCAGTCTTTTCTGTCCTGATAGAAGCAGCATTGTGGCTTGGTATGTCCTCTTTGCATCATCGTAGCTATCATAAATGTGAAAACCCAAGGTCAGATTCAATAAGATCTGAGGATCTTCATTGATCTCCTTTACAGCGAATGCCAAGGCGAGAATGTGCTGGTAATTCTTAGGCAGTACCCTAGAATGACAATTACATTTTGTGTCAGAAAGATTTGCTACATTTAGGTTCATAGGAAAACAGGAGGAAGAAGACAATATGTTTAAGAAGAGTAATATTTAAAACAATCAATATATCCTACACAATTATTTTTTACAGATGAGAAAATGGAGCTTCTTTCTTTGATATTAATTCTCTCAATCTTTTCTATATCATAAGCAATTAAGCAAGATTTTAGAAGCTACAAAACTAGAACTGGGTCATTTTAATCACAAAGTACATGTAAATGAAAATTTAGAAAAATGAAGTGCTCACACAAGGTCTTCCAGCAATGGTAGAGGTGGCCTTTCAGTCAAGGTTAGTGGGCTGGATATGAAGGTACCATGAGAAAGAATGCCACCAATGATGAGGTCTCCTAGCTGATGATACCTGTGAGGTGGAGGGTATGGATGGTGTGTCCTTCATTTAAAAAACTGAGGCCTGCATACTGTGTGAGGAATGAAAGCCAGTAGCAATTTAACAAAAAACTCCATCCTAGATATTAGTAGAGCTGTTCCTTTGACATAGCAATATTTCACTTATATTTATTCTATCCCATTGTCATTTGAGTCTCTGTGACTCTGTGAGTCTCCTTGACATGAAAGCACTTTTACCAGATAGGCCTCAACTGCAGAGTTTCAAGATTATTACAGTGGGAGTCCCACCTGATACCTTTTGTCCCTCCCACCCCCACAACTGTAAATGCCACTGGGTGTATTTGGAATATCCTTATTTTTTCTGCTCTGAATTTTGCTGATGGAGATTAAAAATACAGGAGTTTTGAGATGAAGGTGGAATAATTAGTGGAAAGTAGTTATTAACTCCAGGTGGGGTATTCCCTGTCGGACTGCTGGAAAAAAAACATGCTTTTAACTCCAGAAGTTTTCTCTTCCTGTTAGCTAACAGAATATCTGAGCTTAGAATGGCTGAATACAGGAAAAGGACAGCAGATATTAGAGTTAAAGTGGGAATCTACTGAAAAATCCAGCGAATCTTGTGGTCCCTGTTGGAAAATATCTATTATTGAGAGAAAAATGTCATCTGATCAGGAAACATACCTTTTTGGGTGAAAATAGTAAATCAAACCATTTTCTGTAGACAAAGAACCATTGTTGCATGACCTCAAGATATCGTTCTACTGTAGTATGTGCAATAATTAAAATGATAATCAAGATGATGACATGGGTGGAGTTCCAGGCCTAAACCAGGGATGAGAATTGTGCAGGTTTCCAGATGTAGTTGGACTTTAACTCTTTAACTCCCAACAGATGCATTGGCATAGCCAGTGATGAGAAATGGTGGGAGGTGCAGTCCATCCACATCCATAAGGATCCATAAATCCCATCACTACCCCAAGTCCACTTCATAGCCCTAACCAAAGTAAAGTCATTGACCTAATTACTGAATGCCATGTCAACATTTAAGTAAATTCCACTAACTGGATGGGTCTGTTTTATTTGAGAGCAGAAGATTTCTAGAAACAGTAATGTAATATATTCTCTTTTGAAGAATCATGGAGCTTTGAAGCAGACAAACCAAAACACTCAGCTACAAGTGGGATGATTATGAGAAAGCACTGTAGCATTTTTAATAAAAATGTTTTTTATAAATCTCTTTCCATATCATTGAGCTCACTAAAGGCTTTTTCTATAGCAGAGGAGAGTCATATAGGCCCTTTCCGCACAAGGCTGATCCATTGCAGTAGCATCATATTGTCACTTTTACATCTGCATGTTAAACCAGTTTGACATCGTTCTGTCCTCCGTGGTTCCGCATGAGTTGAGGTCTTAACATCAACATTAAACCAATGCATTATAAAAATGGAAAAACTCTGATGTAAACTACCCAAAACATTTCTGCTGTATTTTTTCCTACATATAGAAGCGTTATATTGATTCACACCACTTGTGTTAAAATGTAGCAACAGTTTCTACAACTTTTTATTTTTAAATTGACCAATCAGCAGTGGTGGGGTTGAATGAGTGAGGGAAATAGGAGTTCCACGAGAATTGACAATGCAGAAGCTACAAACGATTTTCTCAGCTTTACTTCGATAGAAACCAGAGAGCATGCAGATAGGAATCGGGGTAAGTCAGAGCAAAAAACACTGCTCATGACATGCAGTGAAACTCTTCTCCACTCTAGCGTGGAAATGGCCATAGCCAATCCAGATTTTTAAGTGTTTCTTGCAAAAATAATAGCTGTAATATTATATGAAGCAGAAATCAAGGGGCAGGAAGCCAGATCTGAGGTAGAAGTTCCCCAAAATAATTTGCTAGTGTAGGTATTAAGACTTCCCTTTGGGTTACTGTCATTTCATCTTAGGGCTGATGTAGGTGTCCCATCAATCTCAGCTGTCATAGATTTTGCCTCCTTTAGATACTGGCGTAGATTAATCACCTTGAGCGTCATTTTCTTATTAAGCTTTTCTACTTTCAAGCAACTGAGAATAGGCACAATTGTTTAAAGTCAACTTGAGGATACCTCACCATACCATGGGAATAAAATGCTGAGTCTTAATTTCCAAGTTCTTAGGACAGATTCCTCTCACCTATTTTTAAACCGTACCTTGTTTGTACACCTGAGAAAATGAAAATGCGTTTGTTAGCTGACAATCGTCATCATTGCATATTTTGCTGTGCTATATGCCGTTGCTTTTAAGAGTTTGTGTTATCTGAGTAGGGATCATTGTCATTTCTAATTTATGGCAACCCTAAAACAACCCTATCAGAGGGGTTTCATGGCAAGATTTGGCAGTCCTCAAACCACAACACCACACTACACCAAACTGGTTCACGAAAGTTCCTAATGATGTATGAATATTTAAGATGGGAGGGATTTTTGTAAGAAGCTATGTTTAAGTTTGAGCATTGGAAAGGTAATGAACTATTATTTGATATTATGTCAATAAATTGATTATGATAAATTTCACTTGAAACATGACTGATCATCAGCATCAATCATGATCACAATCATGATGATGACAACCATCATCAGGAGAATAATGATCTAGGAATCCATAAAGTTCTCGAGACCTTAGAACTTGGGAGGAAAACTGGATGTTTTTCTGGGGCTGAGGAATGTGTCTGTGTTGCAGGGGGACAAAGCTATAGACTGAAGGAATGTGCAGAGATTTGGGGGTGCATCCTCAAATTCACCCCACAAAAATATCTGAAATATGAACAAAAAACCTTTGTTCACATGACTGGCTTCTATGAGATATTTTTCTTTCTGAATAATGAGTAGATTTAGTTTTATAAACATCTATGTTGCATGACATCTAGACAGAAGTACCATGTTTTTAATTTCAATCTCTATCAGGAGTGGGGATAATGTCAGAGGTATAGCTCACCAAGGTCTATCCTATGGGCTCAGAATGTCTCATAAAGATAAGTCCTCAACTGTTTTTTTGCTATTGATCAATAGAGAATTCCTTATCTGGATGTCTAGGTACCATGTTTCTCAGCTCCAAAATGGTGAACCATATAATTTGTTTAGCTCTCAAAGGTTTAAATTGAAACTGGACTTCCAGTCATCCTTGTTTTCTTTTTAAATTGAAGTACAACCAATAGAAGTTAGTTTAGCACTTCTATTTTAAGAGGTCAGGTTGGGTAGGTAAATGGGGTGGGTATAATTTCCTGGACCCCCTTTGGTTCTCACTTTTAGTCTAGATGATGGCCCTGAGCTTTCAACTTGCCACCATGAGACAGAGGGATTAGATCTGCAAATTGGAGTCCCATGACCAAAGCAGGACCCCTGGCAACTCTAATACACTTCATGAATTATTTTCCTCCTTTCTTTTTGGAGCTTTAAGATACATAATGGCAGGGAAAGTAGCTGGACTTAACAACAGGAAAAGCTTCTTGTTTTGTATGCTTTTCCAACAATCTAGCCATATGACAAAGATGGTCCCAACTTTCTTCCTAGCCACAGGATTAGTAACAACTCAGTATTAAAATGAATGAGTAAAAGAAATCAAACAAAGCATGTAAGTCACATCAGATCATCCAGGATGGTTTGACCTCTGAAGGAACCTGATTTAGACCAGGCCAGGGAGAAAATCAGCTTTATGTTGGGATGGCATTGATAATAATAATTAGCTAGTAGTGATACAGAAGCATGTGATTGGGGATGGAGTCCTACCAACCATTTCATAAATCTTACTAGTTTATTATTAGGAATGAGCCAGATTCATTAATTGGATATTGTCCTGAAAGTTCTGAGACACCATGTTCATTGGTTAGAATTAGGCTTACTTCTTTACATACATCTTTAGAAATATTGTGCTGAGAATCTCCATATTAGAAGATATCACAAGAGAAATTATGAAGACAGTTTATTGTGATGAACTTCTCAAAGGGCTGTTAAAATACAATAGGCAGAGATAGAGCAAATATTTTCCTCAAAACTCAAACCTTAGTTCAGTATGCCAAATTCAGTTTTCAGCTGAGACAGTCTGGAGATGATTGGTGAAGCTGTATTAAGTGCAACCCTTACAAAATTCCCATTTTGCACAAACAGATACACAAGCATGCACAATTATACAGCCCAGCACTGGAGGTTGACATAGCAAAAATCTCCACAGCTATTATGTATGCGTTCAATCTCAGGTATAGCATGTTGGGAAAAAGGAAAATAAATGTTAAGAAGCCAAATTGATTAAAGGAATGGACTGCATTGAAATTGTCATGTAATTATTTGGCTTTTTTAAAAAATCAGAAAATTCAGGAAAACTAATAATTTCCTTGATCTGGTAGAAAATGATAGAAATTCTTTTGTTCATGCACATGAGAATGAAATGATTGAAGCTTCACACTGTTACATTTTCTCAGGAGATACCAGTAAAAAGAAACCATATTTTTTAAAAAGACATCTGATAGGGCTGGTAAAGGGAGTGTTAGGGTAGAAAAATCCAATGTGGATTCACTTTTCAAAATGAAATTTTCAGCTTAGGAGAATTTGGAGAGTGCAAGAAACATATTTAAACCTTTTGTCTTCTGATTAGCTGTTCCCTATTATTCAGCTCAGGCTTCAAAATAATAAGAAAATATTTGGGGAAAAAGATATAGCCCAGGAGCCCAGCACTGGAGGCTAAAATAGAAAAGATCTCTACCATTATAGCAGATTTCCCTTTGGTGCTTAGGTATGATGGTATGAAGGATAACCAGACACTACAAAAAACCAACATGCTGAAAGTAATCAGTCTGGCTTCATTGAAACTGTCAGGTAATTTCCTGGCAAAAAAGGCCACTGTGAAACTGATGATGGCCAGGAAGCCCATGTAACCCAGGACACAAGAGAACATGACCACAGATCCCTCATTACATGCCAGGACAATTTCTTCAGGGACTGAGTGCATGTCCATATCTGGGAACGGGGGAGAAGTGGCCAGCCACACAGTACAGATTGCTACTTGGATTAGGGAGCAGCAAGTGACAATGGAGCTAGTGAGTCTTTTTCCCACCCAGTTCCTCATTTTGCTTCCTGGTTTGGTGGCCATGAAAGCCAGGACCACAGTGATGGTTTTTGCCAGCACACAAGAAACAGCCACAGAGAAGATGATGCTAAAAGCAGTTTGTCGGAGGAGACAGGTCACCTTGTGAGGTCGTCCAATGAAGAGGAAGGCAGAAAGGAAGGAGAGGAGGAGGGAGAGGAGGAGTGTGTAGGTGAGGTCTCTGTTGTTGGCTTTGACAATAGGAGTGTTATGATGTTTCAGAAATGTTTGTAGCACCAGGGCTGTGATCAGAGAAAAGGAAAGAGCCAAACAGGCCAAACTGAATCCCAGCGTGTCTTCGTAAGACAAGAAGGTTGTGACCTTGGAAATACAGGAATCCTTGTTCTTGTTTGGATATTCTTTTTCTGGGCACTTCGTACAGTCATTCACATCTGAAAAAGAAATGAAGTGATATATGCAATAAAATTCATATCTATGCATTGAAACTAAACAATGTACTTTAATAATCCTAATCAGATCCAGATGATCTGAAAGGACCCTATTTCTCATAGAAGCATATCTGGATGTGAAGGCCTACACAGATAAAACCTTTCTCTCAGTCTCACTATATTCTGATGTCCTTTTTGGGAAAAATCAGTGAGGACCTTTCTGGTGGCTGCTCCTAGATTGTCTAATTCAATATTTATTTTTAATATGTTGTTATTGAGAAGTTTTAATATGTCGTGCAACACCTTTCATTCCATCTATGTGAGTAAGGTAGATTTTATATCAATAAACAAATTAAACAAAAGTAATATGGTTACTATCATATACATTGCTACAGTATACTTGTTAATGGGCTTACTCCTTGCCTAGGTTTCTCCACTTGGTGTCAATGGTTTTGTAAAAGGTTTATATTCCTAATGCAGTTTTCACTTTCAGTTTATTTTGTGCTAATTTCCCCTATATTCTCATATTTTACTATTTCTCCCCCCATCTCATGCTATGTATGCTGTACAATGGCCCCTCCATATTCATGAGGGGTTGGGGTGCAGAACCCTCATGAAAATGGAAAAATGACAAATAGGTCTCCCTCTGCAATCCCTCTCTCATTTCCCACTGGAGCTACCTCCTCCCATTCCCTTTCTTCTGGCCCCAGAGCTTCCAGGGGGGAGAAAAAAGACAAGGTAAACAGCTTATTGCCACTTTCCCCTCAGATGGAGAAGGACTGAGTGTTGAGTGCTGGCATTCTAGCTACTTCTGGTCACCATCTTTAGAAAGAGATTTCTCCCAGAGAGAAGGCGTAGGAGCAAAGAGAGCATGTGACCAATCAGTGGCCATTACACAACAGAATGTGCAGCTACATGGCAGAGAGGGCATGCTTCTAGCAGTGGTAGAGGAAAAAAGGAAAAGGAATTTTTTCCCAAAAGGAAAAAAATGTCCGTTTTAAACACAAGTCTTGCAAGCCGGAGTGAGGAATGCAAGGGAATGGGAGAAGGACAATGGGGGGTGGAGGGACGCAAGCATGTACCTTGCATATAATCAAACTCATGAAGGTGAAACTCACAAATGTGGAGGGAGGACTGTATATAAACTAGGGCCAATATCATACAGTTGGGTTGCAAAGCACAGTTCTCCACATGAAGATTTTGCACTAATTTTGCTATGCAATCCTTGTGTTGAATGATAGTTATTTAGATTGGAATGATGAAACTCGGTGATAGTGAAAGATCAGATCAGAAAAACTTTTCTTTCTTTCTTTCTTTCTTTCTTTCTTTCTTTCTTTCTTTCTTTCTTTCTTTCCTCTTCCAGCCAAGGAAAGCTAGATGACGGGGACATAAAGAATGGATGAGACTTTCTGTTTCTTGTATGGCTTTGCAGATATTGTAGACTGCCAGAAAGCCAAATAAATTGGGCCTAGAGCAAATCAAACATGGTCTCATTTAGCCCCAATGACTAAAGTATTGTACATTGGATTTATCATGAGAAGAGAGGATACTGGGAAAAGAGGTTGAGAAAAGTTGGAGGCAGGAAGAAAAGAGGAAGGCTGACTCCCATGCTGGGAGAAAGCTGGGATATAAAATGGATGGATGGATGAATGAGTGGATGAATGAATGAAGTGATAACTAATAGTTGGATTGACTCAATAAAGGAAGCCATGGCCCCTGGTTTTCCAGATCTGAAATGCAGGGTAGTTAGTAACTGGGTCTCTGGAAAATATTTTGGCCATAGGATCACCATAAGTCAAGCCTGCACATGGCAACAACAACAAGGTAACATAAACAGTAATTGAACATTAGTTGGAGGATTAAAAAATCCCCCTTTTGATTGTAAATGCAATTGCATTAGATTCTTTTAGCTTATTAATAAGTAATTTAAAATATTAACCCTTTCCAACTAATATTCCCCTCCCTACATACATTAGGTTTTTTTCCTTTTTGTACAGCAGCCATGCAATGTGTTCACAGCAAACCATTCAATCATATTTTATACATAGAAGAAAATATATGCATACATTCTTATGCCCTTTCAATAAGACTGGACCCCATTCTATATGGCTGTTGTTGTTGTTGTGGTTGTTGTGGTTGTGTGCCTTGAAGTATGCTCTAAGATGAACCAATCATGTTTTTTGGGGGGGCTTAGAATATGTGACATGCCCAAGGCCACTCAGTGGGTTTCCATGGCTGAGCAGAAAATTGAACCCTTGTTTTCAAGGTCATAGTCCAATGCTCAAACCACTACACCACCTTGTATATGCTTTCTTTTTTTTTTTTAACTATTTTTTTTTTTTTTACCCTTCTGGCTTGAAATCTTTCCTTCTGGACATGGGATGCAATCGTAGCAGCAAAACGGTTCCCCCTCCTTCACTTGCTTGCTAGATCCGGGAAGGCAGCTCTCAGTACAGACAGAAAGTGGCTGTGCCTAAACCACACATGGAAGAGGAGAATAATGATTTTCAGCAGAGTGCTCTGGGGATATTTTAAATTCTGAGTTTTGTTAAACTCAGGTAATCTGACTTTCAATCAAGGATGAAGTGGACTAAGACCCCAGGCTATTGCTACATTTCTGTGTTAGCACAACCAATATGGTGCCACTTGATGCCTGCATCTATATTTCAGCTTCAAGCTGAAAATGAAAAAATGCATGCGCGGTCCACGTCAGGCCCGTGAGCGTCGCGCAAATGTGAGTGCGTCGTGTGGACCACTCCTCACATGTGCACAATGCTCAAGGGGCCCTTTTTCATCAGAAATGCAGTGCAAAAAGGGCCATAGAAAGACTGCTTAGAGGTTGGAGTCTCCACAACGGTAGGAAGCCTTGAAGGTTGGTCCAAATGCTTATATAACATGCCTGGTAGAAGAGTGAAGAACCAAACCAGTGAAATTTTTACTCCTGGTCTTTATAAAGACGTTAGTGGACTGTTCACTGCTTCAGCAAAGCATGACTTGTTTCTATTTAACTCAAACAGAATCATACAATCATATATTGTAAGGGTCCACAGGAGCCATCTAGACCAACCCTTGCAAAGCAGACCATGGCAGCAAAATATTCTTGAGAGATGGTCATCCAACCTCTGTTTAAAGATCTCCAATTAGAAGAATCCACCACCTTCAAAGGCAATCTATTCCACTGTGGAAAAGCTTTTTTTGTTAGGAAGTTCTTCCTAATATTCAGGTAATATCTCCTTTTCTGCATTTTCAGTCAATTCTTTTGTGTTCTAGTCTCTGGAGCAGCTGAAAATAAGCTTGCTCCATCTTCACTGTAGCATTGCTTCAAGTATTTAAAAAGGGCTACTGTATCACCTCTCAATCTTTTCTTCTGTGAGTTAAACTTATCCAGTTCCCCCAAGCTGTTCCTCATAGGACTTGGTTTCCAGACCCATCTTGGTTGCCCTTCTTTGAACATGTCCCAGCTTGGTAACATCCTTTTTGAACTGCAGTGCCCAGAACTGGACACAGTACTTTAGATGAGCTGTGACCAAACTTGAATAGAGTGGTACATCTACATCCCTTGTTCTGGACACTATGATCTTCTGGTCACAGCCCAGAAATACCTTGGCCTTCATTATAGGTACATTGTATTGTTGACTCATGTTAAACTTGTAGTCTACTAAGACCCCCTAGAACCTTATCATATGTACTCTTTTCAGGTTAGATGACACCCATCCTATATTTGTACTTTTCTGCCTAAGTGTAATACCTTACATTTATCCTTCTTGAAAATCATTCTGTCAAGTTTTTGCCCAGCTGTCCAATCTATTAAGCTCATTTTGAATTCTGATCCTGTCCTGCAGAATATTAGCTAGGCTTCTAATTTAGTGTCATCTGAAAATTTAATATATATGTCCTCTATTCCATCAACCAAGTCATCAAGAAATTTTTTGAGCAACAGTGGGCTCAGGACCAAGCCCTGTGGCAACCCACCCGTTGCTTCCCTCCAGGATGAATAGTATGAATAGGAACCATTCATGAGAACTCTTTGAGTTTGGTCTTTCAACCAGTTACAACCTCACAGCAGCATTGTCTCACCGAAATTTGACCAGTTTGAGTGTCTGATGAATGTTTCCTCTTCCTGATTTCATATGTGTATATGTGGATAGTAGGCTAAAGTGAGAGTAAAATAGGGATGCAAAAAATATTTGCCAATTTTCTTGTTCTTATTAGGAAAGGCTGTCTTGACACATTGAGACAGTTCCTCCAAAAATTGTTAACTTCCATTGGATAGTGTGAAAGCAAAATGACCTGTTTTTTTTTCTCTTTCAGTAGTGGCATAGAAAAAAAGTAAGTATTTTGCATGGAGAAGCTCCACACTATTTCTGCAAAATAAGAAAAACCATGCACAATATTTCTTTTAACATTGATCTGTAGAGGAAACTTTTGATTTTTTGTTTTTGCTTTTGTTCTCATATATGCACATGAGTGAAGATTTGCATCCCTAAATTCAGGAAAAATTTAGGGAGAAAGAAAACTGTGGAAGGTAAAACTGGCTCATTGTCTGGGTTTTGGGCATGCTATCTGATACCCTTTTTTTAAGGGGGAGGATAAGAAATCCTTTTCCTTCATTGGCTCAACAACTGTTATAGGAGTCCAGTCCTGATTCAGGTCACCATAATTTCTCCTGTTATGCAGATAGGATGCAGGCATAAGTCTGTGGCTGCCAGCATTTGGGGAACTGGAATATGGCAATCCTGAGAGAATGGGGGAGGGTGATTGTAGGCACTTGGGGAAGGTAGAAAAAGATATCAGAAGGAGCAGGACAGAGCAAAAGACCAGCAAAAATGAAGTATTACAGGGGAAAGAGTGAGGAGAGGTAAAGAGAAAGTACATAAAGTTCTCAGGGATTTTACTCCACATCAATCTGGCATATGTAGATTGAGCACTTAGGTAAGGAAGAAAAGGGAACTTTGACTACCAGAGAATCAAAATTTTGAAACAAAATAAGTGTTATTTCTCAATAACTGTACAGAAGATTGCATGATAGGTCTTCCCAAAATGTCACTAAGTGGATCCTACCTCATTAAACCACCTGTTCCATCTTATGAGGTTCTCGTTGATGGTGAGTTCTTTGCCTGAGGGAGCCCAAGGATCCACATTTCCAACTTTCACACGTTGAAAGGATTGATTTGTGGAAACTATCCAGTTAATCACATCAAATCCAGCCACTAACTGCCCATTATGGTTAATGAAAACCTCATCCCCAACAGTGTTGTTAAATGAGAGACCTTTCAGGAAGTGGTGGAGCTAGTTGAAAAAAGAAAGCAAATATTTAGAAATGGTTGCTGTCAAATACTTTGTAATGAGCTGTACACAGGCCTGTTTCATGACTAACGTGTACCCATTTTGTGTTATCAATTCATGGAAGACAAAATAAAGTGTCATATCATTGGGAGTGTTTCCCAGACAGGAGTATAAACTGGTATTAGTTTAAGAATATATGCATATGAGGAATCTTTGAACAGTGGACAGATAGGTGCCAATTAATTACTGTAACAAAAGCTGACTTCTCACTAGGGAACCAAAGAGCCAAATGATACCAATCAGCCTGAAATAGCAAATATTACAGTTGAGTTAATGATAAAGGAAAATATTGGACAAAATGTTGTAAATGACATAAGATCATGTAACTTTAGGTTCTCTATGCATATGCTTTTTTTAAAATAATTTTTATTAAAATAATTCCAAACACTAAATCGCATGTGTCTTGTTATTACATTGTTTACAGAATTAATTTCGTACATCAAAATGTACACATTCCTACATACAGTTAATGTAATTATTGAGATTAAAATCTTATCAAATATTTGAATGTATCAAACCTCAACTCCGCCCCTCCAAAATCCCTTCCCTCCTTTAATCTTTTATGTCAAAATTAATCTTCCCTCCCTTCTTCGCTCTCACCCCATCCTCCTTTTCCATCCCCTTTCCCTCTACCTACCATCCTTTTATCTGCACTTTCTTGAAGTCTAACCTGCTTTCCAATGTTTCAACCGAACCTACAGTTTATGTATTGTCTTTTTATTGTTGTGTGTCTAGATTATGTTGTTATATACTCAGAATTCTTCTAGCCAAAGAAATTTCACTTGTTTAATTATATATTGACTATTACTAATTATCTAATACACTTTCTCTAATACACTCCTGTAAATCTTCAGTTCCTCCCCCTCTTTGCTAAGTCAAACTTGTCTTATTCTCTATCCTATTACTGTAAATACCTTCCTTTTACCCATTCTATAACTGGCTTCCAATTCCTTTCAAACTGTTGGTTTGAAGCTCCTTTCATCGAATTTGACAGCTTCTCCATTTCCAATAGGTCTGACATTTTCAGTTTCCATTCCTCTATTGAGGGTGCTTCTTTTCTTTTCCAACCTTGCACATAACATAACCTTGCTGCCGTGACTAAGTAAAGTATGACTTTCTTTTTTGTTCTCCAATCTTCTTGTCCAATTATGTTCAACAAATATATTTCTGGAGACATTTCATATTTTATGTTCAGAATCCTTGTAATTGAAAGCATATGCTTTCTTTTGTATGGGGCAAAAGTGGCTATTTTCTAGTGCTGTGGGCCCAGTTCAAAGCTCCTCCCTTGTTTCTGTCATGCACTGAGTCTCTCTTTCTCTGTCTCTCTTTTCTCTCATTCTCTTGTGACTTGGGCAATGAAAGTCTGGGCTGCAAGGGAAAGAGAAACTAGATGCATTCCATTTGAGAGATCACTTGATTTCTTTTCATCTGGCAGCGAAGACTAGCCACTTCATCATTGTCTTAGTTGTGTCCCTCAGTGGTTTCTACAACAAATGGTGATACTCTGCCCACTTGATCCAGCTTCTCCACTATTCACTCAGAAATTATGAGAGTCAATGCATATTAAGCAGATTTAAGCAATTTAAGTTTCATAAAACAAACATTGTTGTAATGGGGTTAAATAGTGGAAGAGGAAAAACTGGCCCAAGAACCATAAAAGCGCAGGCTGTGATGGGCTGGATTTTAACTTCAAATAGTGAATATGAAGGCCAGGACTAAGAAAATTAAGGTTTCATAGGCTTTTTGGATGAGAAAAGTGATAAAAAGAGGAAGAAAAAAATGGATCAGAGGATGAGGAGAAGGGTACTATTTTTTTTTCAGACTGAAAGAAGTAAAGATATCAACTCTTTTGATAGGTCACAGTGGCAGAAGAGGATGGCAGCATTTAAATTGCAGAAGATGGGGAGACTTGCATCCTGATTAGGTCACCTCTGAATAGGTGTAGAGATTGGATGGTGAGATAAAAGGAGCCAGACTAAGCAAGGGAGCCTTGCTATGATTCTTTCCTGTGGAATCTGAGGAAAAATTGTATATCCTAGGTACCTCAAGTATATTTTGGGGGGCTCCATGAGATTGTAAGAACAACAGGTACCAGAAGGCTTGGCTTTTGGGAAAGATTTGTGCTGTGCCTGTTGCCATTCCTGCTCCTATTCTAAGTGTGCATCAACCTCACAACTTTAAGACAAATGGGAATTGAGATGAAAAGGTAAATACAAAGGTGACTGGGAGAGTCATTTTGCCTAAACTTGGGACAGTCCCAGGCTAATCTGGAAATTAGAGACACAATGCTAAGCATTCTGATGCTCATCCTCTGAACCACAAGAGGTTCCTTACCAATGTGGCATGACGTATTATCACTTGTATAATATCTTCAAGGCTACTGTTCTTGGTCTGAGCAAATTTTTACTGAAGGTCTGACTAATGGTCCACCAGGTACCAGGGGACACCTTAACAAGAATCGTGGATCTCTCTTTTAGGTGGACAATTTACCACATATATAACTAATTGCTTGACACTGAAGATATGGTACATTGCCACATGATGAGGTTAAGCTCTTTACCTGCCACAGCTGAAGATTCCAAGCCTTCTCTGCCATTGCTTGATGTTTCAGTCTAAGTGAGGACATGGCATATACAGCATGGGCCAAAGCATAGACAGCATTATAGACACTATAGCTATGGCCAGTCATTCTTGTCTCAAAAACAGCACCATGGATGTTTTCTAGCTTCTCTTCCCCTGTGCAAATGTTTCCATAGACCTTGTCTTCAGCATTTGGGAAAAGGCAGTCAAAAGCCTGTTGCCAAAACTCCTTCAGAAAGCCATCTTCTTTGGTGTCAAAAGGATTTCTGAGCTCCACAAATGAGGTGAACTCTGGTAGATGATTGAAGTGAAGTGTGAAAGACAAAGCTCCATGGATGAGGTCTGTATCCCAGCTACTTTGAGAGGCTAGTGATGTGAGCTCCATTTGGGCTGTCATTATCCAGACCTTCCCTTTCAGATTATTTGTCCCATGTTCTAGTTGTGACATATATGACAAAAATCTCAAAACCACCATAGAATATGATTCTCCATAGAACATATTTACATTGGCTTTGTTGCCCATTACTTTAGCTTTCATTTTTGACCCCATTTGAAAAACCTCAAAACAATCATTGTCATAACTAGGTTTGCGCATTCTTTCTATGAAAGCAAAGCACACACCACTCTTGGAAAACAGTGGAACTACACTTTGTACAAATCTTTCTCCATTGTCATTGTCCATAACAAAAAGACCAATCCATGTCCAGCTGAAACAGAGGAGCAAAGAGAGTATCCCTCTGTACTGAAGGTCTTCCTGAGGAACCATCTGGTAGAAGAAGAGGCCTGGAGGTTGAGTGTTCATCCCTGTTACAGCACCATATGTGAGCTAAGGAGAGATGGGGGAAAGATAGATATTGATGGAGGCCAGCATTCTGTATCATAACTTTATCAATTTCTTTTAAAAAGACACTTTAAAATTCCGGAAATAAATAGAAAAAAGGGGAAAAACAAACAAGTTAAAGATAAAGAAAGAAAAAATAAGAAACTGAAGAATAGAAGAATAGAAAAAGACAATGGCAGAGCTTGGAGTGTGTGGAGTGGGGACGGGAGCGGTGGGACTATGGGACAAGGGGTGTGGGCACTGCACATGGGGGCATGGCTGCAGTGCTTGGGGACGTGGCCAGGGCACACAGGGGCAGAGCTACAGGCCAGGATGCCCCAAAAACATTGCCACCTGGAGTGAATCGTGTTCCCAGCCCATGTCCCTATGCGACTGGAAGAAGAAGAAGGAAGGAAGGATGAGGGGAAGGGAGGGAGGGAGGGAGGGAGGGAGGGAGGAAAAGAAAAGAAAAGACTTCAATTGTTCCTTTAAATTGTATATAATACTTAACATTTTTTGAAGACTCACAAAGAGAGTATCTAGCAATATTCTTCCTCCCCTTCCCACTTCATATTTTACAACAACCAAAGAAGAAAAATAAACTTTCTTCTACCAAATGTTAAGATATCTTAATACATAAATGATACATAAATGTGACATCCTGTTGCATGTTACATTTTCATAACTAATGATATTGTGTGTTCTAATCTTAATACTGAAATCTAGTTGCTGACTTAACTGCACAGTAGAAATCTTCGCTACTTATTACTGGAACTCTTTTACATGCTTTTACACCACTAAGTCCAAATGTTTCTATGCCATTCCATATTGTTATCATCCTTCACACAGCTTATTACCAAATACAGTTCTCATTATCTTATATCTGTAACCATTTCATAACCTAATTTAACCAACCCTTCCTTTTCCTCTCATTTCATTTTAAAATTTAGTCTTCTCTTCTTTGCATCTACCCTAATCATGTATTTTCCCCTTCAACTTTTTGAGTTGCCTTTCCTTGCTCTTTGTTTATATTTCCAGGTCTTTCCCACTTGGTATTTTAAAACATTTATCCTGAGACAAATGTCATCTCCCATTCAGGTATATTGCCTACTCCTTTCATTAAATCAGTTTGATTTTGTCCAAACATCAATGTAAATTCATTGCAGATTAATTTCAGATTAGCTTTCCTCTTCTTCCCCTGCTTGAGTTGTACTCCCATTTGACAAATCAGAACTTCTTGGCCCTTCATCTCCCTCCAATTCAGTAGCCAATCCTTCCATTAGCTTAACTTGAATGTGAATTTCAGCCTCCTTTCCTTCCATGTTAACCTCACATTTCTGGCCCTGCGCTACCTTACATCTCCAAAGTGTCCTGTCTTGATCAAGTGGATCTGATTGTTCCATTTTAATTGAAAGAATTATTTACTTTTGTAACTCTAAAGTTATATTTAGGAGTTTTTTTCTTTTCTGCATCTCTCCATTCCTTTCTTTTCTGTGTAATCATACTTTAAAAATCCAACTGCATTTGCCTCGCCCATGTTCGACACCTTTGTACTCTTCTTCACCCTCCTTTTTTTTTCTTTTTCCCACTTCTTCATTCTCTTTCTTTTCTGTGGAATCATATTTTAAAAATCCAACTGATTTTTTTAAAAAAGTTGTCTATTGAGGCAATATATCACAATTGTTCTGTTGTTTCAATAGCAATGATACTAATTTGTGATAGAAATACTAATACTTCTCCTGTATTCAAGTGTGCTCCTATGGCTGATGGGATGCCATAACTGAATTGCTGAAAGAAAGCAGAGTTATCTTACCTGTGGAATCTTATAGATGTCCAAGACAGTTCCTATGTGCATGGAGATCTGCGATTCTAGTCCCCCAATAATGCCTATGACTTTATTTTGAATGCCACATAGATAGTTGGGAATCAGTCTTTTCTGTCCTGATAGAAGCAGCATTGTGGCATGGTAGGTCCTCTTTGCATCATCATAGCTGTCATAAATGTGAAAACCCAGAGTAAGATTCCATAAGATCTGAGGATTTTCATTAATCTTTCTTACTGCATACGCCAAGGCAAGAATGTGTTGGTAATTCTTAGGCAGTATCCTAGAATGACAATTACATTTTGTATAAGAAAGATTTGCTACATTTAGATTCATTGCTGTCTAAGGAAAATAACCTAGGAGGAAGAAGAAAACATGGTAAAAAAAGAGTAATATTTAAAATAATCAATATATCCTACTTAATTATTCTCTACTGATGAGGAAATGGAGCTTCTTTCCTTGAACATTTAAATTAATTAATCTTTTCTATACCCTAAGCCATTAAGCTAGTGTTTTGAAGCTGTAGGACTAGAACTGGATCATTAAAATCACATAATCCATGTAAGTCAGTTTTAAGAAAAATGAGGTCCTTACACAAGGTCTTCAGGTAATGGTGGTGGTGGCCTTTCAGTCAAGGTTATAGGCCTGGATATGAAAGCACCATGAGAAATGATGCCACCAATGATGAGGTCTCCTGGCTGATGATACCTATGAGGTGGAAGGTATGGATGGTGTACCCTGCATTTAAAAAACTGAGATTTGCTTACTGTGTGAGGGAAAAAAGCAAGTAGAAAGTTAACTAAAAACACCATCCTAGATGTAAAGTAGAGCTGTTCCCTTGACATAGCCGTATTTTATTCTTATTTATTGTATCCTATCATCATATAAGTCTCTGTGATTAGATTACTTGACTTGAATAGCACCTTCCCCAGATAGGCCTCAACTGCAGAGTTTCCAAGATTCCAAGAATCCTCCCTGCTATTTATCCCCCTTACCCCCCACATGCCATTGGGCACATTTGGAATATCCTTCCTCTTTTCTGCTATTAATTTTGCTTACGGAGATTAAAACTCTACGGGAGTTTTGAGATGCAAAAGAGTTAATTACAACTCTTTTAACAATCCAACTGGAAAGTTGTTGTTAAGTCCAAGTGGGGCATTCCCTGTGGGATTGCTGGAAAAATCAACATGTTTGTAACACCAGAAGTTTTCTCTACTTGTTAGCTAACAAAAAATACCTCAGCTTAGCATGGCTACCAGCAGGAAATGGACAGCAAATATGACATAGTTCAAATGAGAATCTATTGAAAATACAGTGGATCTAGTGGCACTCTTCTCCAGAATAACTGTCTGATATTGAGAGGAAAATGCCATCTGATCAGGAAACATACCTTTTGGGTGAAAATAGTAAAGTGTGTTTTTTCTGGAGACAAGTAACCAGACAGTACATTAAGAATGATTGTGGCATGAACCTGAGATATTGTTCTACTGTTGTTCGTGCAATAATTGAAATGATTATTGAGATGATGACATGAGTGGAGTTCTAGGCCTAAACCAGGGATGGAAGTTGTGCAACTTTCCTGATGTAATTAGACTATAATTTCCAACAGATGCATTCACCATAGCCAATGGTGAGAAATTCTGGGAGGTGCAGTCCTTTCACATGTGTAAAGATGTATAATTCCCATCCATACCCCAAGTTCATTTTGCCCTAATCAAAACAGAGTCATGGATCAGAACTTTTCTTACTAAGAATTACTAAAACTTTAGAGGAGGTTTTTAAGAAGGAAATATTGGAGAATCCCGCTGTATATGATCACTGCTGCCAGAATAGTACTAGCAAAATCATGGAAAAGTTCAGATGTTCTGAACTTAGAAGCATGTTTAATTAAAATTTTTGACATGAGGAAATTAAGGCACACTTCCACAATGTATTAGTGGGAAGACTCACAAGGTGATGGAAGAATGGTCACCAGCTGTAAACTTCCTCAAATTGGAAATGTAGGAGGTGCTTATAGATTGAACATACATGTGCAATAACTTCTTGAATGGATTATTACTTATTGACTAAACAGTTATTTTGTGTATTAGAAATGAGGATGAGGGATATGAGGCAGTGTCAACAGAATTAGAAAATAAGATATATAGGGACTTGAAGTAAAAATAGAGAAAGTAGACTTAATTAATGAATGCTAAATCAATATTTATGTAAATCCTACTAATTGGATGGGTCTAATTTATTTGTGAACAGAAGATTTCTAGAAATCAAGCAACGTTGTGTATTCTCTTTTGATGAACCATGGAGCTTTGAAGCAGACATACCAAAAAGCTCAGCTATATGTGAGATAATTTTGAGAAAGCAGTGTAACCTTCTTAATTAAAATTTCTCATTAACTCTTTCCATATAATTATAGCCAAGTAAATAAAGAATTCAAAACAAGCAAGAAACACACACTGGGTTGTATTTTACAAGACTCTTGGAAGAATTTCTTTGAAGCTACTAAATTAACAACTATTATGTCTATTGGGCTCATTAAAGGCTTGTTCTATAGTAGAGTAAGGTCAACTAGTCAATCCAACTTGTAAGGTATTTCCTGCTAAAATAAATCTGGATCTGGAGCAGAAATCTGGATCTGACATAAAAGTTCTGCAGAACAAAATTTTGAGATAGGTATTAAGACTCCCATTTGGGTCTCCATCATCTCATCTCAGGGCTGAGCTGGGTGTCCCATCAATTGCAGCAATCACAGATTTGCCTGTTTTAAATACTGGCATCTATTAAACAGCCTTGAGTATCATTCCCTTACTAAGGTTAGCTGCCTTAGAACAATTGAGGATGTTCACAATTGTACCAAGCCATTCTTGCCATAAAGAAAATTTTGAGGCTCAATTCTGAAGTCCTTAGGAATTCAATTTTTTAAAAAAATGAATGGCTGTAACCAGGTTGAAGACATGACTCACTACTTGTGGTTTTGTCTCCTCTACTCAGATCCTAGTGACAGATTCTGGTCACTTACTTTCAAGTTGTATCCAGTTTGTACACTTGAGAAACTGGTATTGTAATTGTTAGCTGGTATTAATTATTCATTGCATACTCTGTTATGATATTTGCAGTGGCTGTTAAGAGGTTGTCTTATCTGATTAGGATCATTGTTGTGTTACCTTCAGGTCATTTCTGATTTGTGACAACTCTAAGGTCAGGGGTGTTTCTTGGCAAGATTTCCCAGTCTTCCAACCACTTCACCTCACTAAGCTGCACTGGTTCACTAAGGGCATTTCCGCACTACACTACTATAGTGCTATTATTCCACTTTCAACATCCTGTGGAATTCTGGGGTTTGTAGTTTACTGATGCCAAACTGCTCTCTGGCTGAGAATTCTAAAGGCCCATTCCTAAACTGCAAAGCCCAGGGTTCCATAGGAGGTTGAAAGTGGAATAATTGCACTATAACAGTATAGTGTAGAAATGACCTAAATTTGCTAATGATGTATAAATATTTAAGACACATGGGATTTTTATAGTAAGCTGTTTTTAAATTTGAGCATTGGATTGGTAATGGGCTCTTATTTGATACCATATCAAGGCCTGTGTGTGTATATGTGTACTTTCAAGTCACCTGTTGACTTAGGGTGGCCCCATGAATTCCACTGGGTTTTCTTAGGCAGGGAATCCTCAGAGGTGGTTTTACCAGTTCCTGCCTCTGAAATATAGCCTACAACCCTGGTATGCATTTGCAGTCTCCCATACAAGTACCTGCTTAGTTTCCAAGATCAGACAGGATCTAGCCCCTTTAGGGTATTTAAGCGCCTTTGGCTGTATGCAATAAACTTTTTACTTGACTTGAAATATGACTAATGGCCCCTGAATATAAGTAATTTCTGATGGTCACCTTCCTCCCTGAAATCTTCTTTTCTGGACATGGGATGCAGCTTAGCAGCATAATTGCTTCCTTTCCTTCATGTTATTGTGAAAGCCAAGGTGGCAAATCTTAGGATTTAGAAGTCAGAACAGATACATGAGATAAAGAGAAGAAAAATAACTAGGGGAATAAGGATCTTGGAATCCATGAGCTTTTTCAAGGCTGGTTACAAGATATAAATATAAAACAACAACAACAACAACAACTCAAATAGAGGGGATTAAAATAAATAAATAAATTAATAATAATAATAATTTAAAAAGACAAAGAAAACTCCAGCTCAAATATAAAGAATATCAATGATATAAAACAGATTTCAGGTCTTCATAATTCTATATTCAGACAGTTACACAGTGGGATATCCCATGAGATTAAGGTGAGACAGAAAAGGTCCTATGTCTTCTGCTCATAACCTAACCAATCTTAATTTGCAAACAGGATACCGAACTCTACTTTCTCAAAAGCTCTCCTTTGTCCTCTTTGAACCCCAAATAGCTCCCACAAGCAACTCTACCAACGTGAAATGTTTTCAACATTATAAATACCTGAATCCTTTGACTTTATGTTCACACACATATGACTCTTTTCCAGAATTTCTACCTCCCAATGCTAAGGACGGGTAACTGACAATGATGGTAATGGCAAATCCCAGGATTCCATATGATGTTCCATAGGATGGTGAAAGTGGAAAAGTAGCACTAAAACAGTCTAGTGCAGAAATGGCCATACTGTAAGAGTTTCCTCAGGAGACACCAGTAGAAAGCAACCATGTTTTTAAAAAAACACACCTAAGTAGGGTTGGTAAAGGGGGTGTTAAGGTAGAAAAATCCAATGTGGATTCACTTTTCAAAATGAAATTTTCAGCTTAGGAGAATTTGGAGAGTGCAAGAAACATATTTAAACCTTCAGTCTTCTGATTAGCTGTTCCTTGTTGTTCAATTCAGGCTTCAAAATAATAAGAAAACATTTGGGGAAAAAGATATAGCCCAGCCCAGCACTAGAGGCTAAAATAGAAAAGACCTCTACCATAACAGCATATTTCCCCTTAGTGCTTAGGTATGTTGGAATGAAGGATAACCAGACACTACAAAAAACCAACATGCTGAAAGTAATCAATTTGGCTTCATTGAAACTGTCAGGTAATTTCCTGGCAAAAAAGGCCACTGTGAAACTGATGATGGCCAGGAAGCCCATGTAACTCAGGACACAAGAGAACATGACCACAGATCCCTCATTACATTCCAGGACAATTTCTTGGGGGACCAAATGCATGTCCATATTTGGGAATAGGGGAGAAGTGGCCAGCCACACAGTACAGATTGCTACTTGGATTAGAGAACAGCAAATGACAATAGAGTTGACAAGTCTTTTCCCCACCCAGTTTCTCATCCTGCTTCCTGGTTTGGTGGCCATGAACGCCAGGACCACAGTAATGGTTTTTGCCAGCACACAAGAAACAGCCACAGAGAAGATGACACTAAAAGCAGTTTGTCTGAGGAGACAGGTCACCTTGTGAGGTCGTCCAATGAAGAGGAAGGCAGAAAGGAAGGAGAGGAGGAGGGAGAGGAGGAGTGTGTAGGTGAGGTCTCTGTTGTTGGCTTTGACAATAGGGGTGTTATGATGTTTCAGAAATGTTTGTAGCACCAGGATTGTGATCAGGGAAAAGGAAAGACCCAAACAGGCTAAACTGAACCCCAGTGTATCTTTGTAAGACAAGAAGGTTATGATCTTGGAAATACAGGAATCCTGATTCTTGTTAGGATACTCTTTTTCTGAGCATTTCTTATAGTCATTCTCATCTGAAAAAGAGAAATATCTGATTTGAAGTTCATATTTGTACTCTTATTCTTGGTAATGTATTTCAATAATCCTAATCTGGTCTAGGTGATCTGAAAGGACCCCATCTCTACATAGGAACATACCTGGATGTTAAGGTCTACACAAGAAAAGACCATCTTTCAGATTCCACCGTCTTCTGAGGTCTTTTTGAGTGGAAAATCAGTGAGGACCTTTTTGGAGGCTGCCCCTAGATTGTCTAACTCAATATTTATATTTTACCTTGTCATTATTGAGAAGTTTTAATATGTTGTGTCACACCTTTCATTCCATTCCTTTGAGTAAGACGGGTTATATACCTATAAACTATTTATAAAAAAAGTAATATGTTTGCTCTCGTACACATACTCTTTTCCCATTCAGAGAGACATTTCAAGTCATTGAATCCTGTGCTTTAATAAGCAAGAATCCTGTGCTTTAATAAGAAGGATGTGGCAATCCACAAAGGAGAATGAGGAAATGGAAAATTTGTAGAGGCCAGTGGTGAGGGGAGGTGACATGCTAAGCCAAATTGTCTTTGAGATCAGCGTTGCAGTGCTGGGGATTCAGCTCACCTTTCAAACTCAGAAGATAAAGATGGAAGTCAGGTAATATAAAGGGATTATCAGTTCTTTCCCTTAGATGGAAAAGAGCTTAGTGCTGCGTTCTGGCATTCTAGCTACTCCTGGTCATCATCTTGGGAAAGGAGATTCCTCCCACTCACATGAGGAGTTTTGCATTGATTGTGCTAAACAATTCTTGTGTTGAATGATAGTATTAAGATTAGAATGATGCAACTCAGCCACAGTGAAAGATCCAATCAGAAAGACCTTCCTATCTATCTATCTATCTATCTATCTATCTATCTATCTATCTACACTTGTATCTCTTCAAGCCAAGGAAAACTAGGTGGGGGCTATAAAGAATGGCTGGAACATTCTGTTCCTTGTATGTCTTTGTAGATATTGTAGACTATCAGAAAGCCAAATAAATTGGGCCTAGTGCAAGTGACATTTGAAGTTTCATTTAGCCCCAATAACTAAACTATTGTACTATAGATTTATCACGAGAAAAGAGGACTCATGGGAAAAGAGGTTGAGAAATGCTGAAGGCAGGAAGAAAAGAGGAAGTCTGACTCCCATGATGGGAGAAAGGTGACATATAAAATGCATGAATGAATGAAGCAATAACTAATCATTGGATTGACTCAATAAATGAAGCCATGGCTCCTGGTTTTCAAGACCTGAAACTGTAGGGTGGTTAATAACTGGGCCTCTTGAAGATATCTCAATCATAGGATCACAATAGTCAAGGCCTGCTTAACAGCACATGGCAACAATAAGAAAGTAACATAAATAAAAACAGTAATTGAACATTAGTTGAAATGTTAAGATTGTAAATGAAATTGAATTAGATTTTATTAGTTTATTAATGAGTAATTTAAAATATTAACCCTTTCCAACTAATATTCCCCTCCCTGCATACATTAGATTCTTCCTTTCTGTACAAACTTGCATTCTGTTCATAGCAAACCATTCAATCATATTTCATACATAGAAGAAATATATACATACTTTCTTATGCCCCTTCAATAAGACTGGAATCCATTTTATATTGTTGCTCTTGTTGTGTGCCTTCAAGTAGGCTCTAAGATGAACCAATTATGTTTTTTTGGGGGGCTCAGAATGTGTGACATGCTCGTGGTCACTCAGTGGGTTTCCATGGCTGAGCAGAGATTTGAAACCTTGTCTTCAACATCATAGTCCAATGCTCAAACCACTATATCACTTTGTATATGCTTTTTTAAAAACCTTTTTTTTTTTCCCCTTCTGGCTTGAAATCTTTCCTTCTGGACATGGGATGCATTCGTAGCAGCAAAATGGTTCCCCCTCCTTCACTTTCTTGCTAGAACCAGGAAAGCAGCTTTCAGTACAGACAGAAACTGGCTGTTGTCTAATCTACAAAAGGATGAAGAGAATACAGATGGTCAGCATAGTGCTCTTGGGATCTTTGATAGTCTGGGTTTTGTTAAATAACTCAAGTGATACTGCTTTTTCAATGAAATATAATCAAATTGTTGCTACATTTCTGTGTTTACACAACCAATATGGTAGCACTTGCTGTCTGCATTTATATTTATAACTTTATAGAAATTCCCTAGTTCATTCATTCTACTTTCCATACTCTATACTATATGAATTCAATTAATGCAGAATGTAGTAATTTTCCTTATTCATTCCAAGAGTCAGTATTCAGTGAAAGTTTTTTTTTTTTAAAAATAAAATTTATATAGACCATCTATAACATTGTGTGTGGTTGTGTCTGCATTTCTAACATGGCTTCAAGATTGTGAAACCTAGGGAACCGAGATTTGGCATAGATACTAATTGGATTTTAAGGGTGGGCATGTAGATGTTATGTTACTTTTCAAATCGAATCCTGAATTTTAGTTAATTCTAGTTAGCGGTACGCTGTTGAATAAATTGGTGGCAGAAATCAAGTTCCTGAGATGTAGGAGGGCTGCTCTGCAGAAGGAGTCTCCACAAAGGTAGAAAGCATTGAAGGTTGGTCCAAATGCTTCCATCTTATCCCAAGTGAAGAGTGGAGAACCAACCCAGTGAAACTTTCACTCCTGGTCTTTATAAAGACATTAGCAGGTTGTTCACTGATTCAGCAAACAGGACTTGTTTCTATTTAACTCAGACAGAATCATGTATTGGAAAGGACCACAGGGGTCATCCAGACCAACCCTTTCCAAGCAGGACACACTGTCAAAATATTCTTGAGAGATGCTCGTCCAACTTCTGTTTAAAGACCTACAAAGGTGAAGAATCTGCCACCTTTGGAACAGCTGAAAATAAGCTTGCTCCATCTTCACTGTGACATTGCTTCAAATATTTACAAAGGGTTATTGTATTACCTCACAGTCTTCTCTTCTTTAAGTTGAACATACCCAGTTCTCCAAGCTATTCCTGATCAGACTTGGACTACAGACCCCTTACCAAGTTGGTTGCCCTCCTTTGAACATGTTCCACCTTGATAATAACCTTTTTGAATTACAGTGTCCAGAACTGGACACAGTGCTCTAGAGAAGCTGTGACCAAAGCTGAACAGAGTGGTACATTTACATCCCTTGCTTTGGACACTGATCTTTTTGACACAGCTCAGAATTGCATTGGCCTTCTTCATGGGTGCATTGCATTGTTGACTCATGTTAAGTTTGTGTTCTACTAAGACCCCTAGATTCTTTTCATATGTACTCTTTTCAAGCCAGATGACACCTATCCCATATTTGTACCTTTCTGCCTACATATAACTTACTTTTATGCTTCTTGAAATTCATTCTGTTAGGATTTGCCCAGCTGCTCCATTTATTAAGGCCATTTGGAACTCTGATCCTGTCCTCCAGGATATGTGTGAGCTATGCCACCTAATTTGGTGGCATCTGAAAATTAAATATGTATGTCCTGTATTCTATCAAGCAAATCATTATAAATATTTTGAACAACAATGGGCTGAGGGCTAAGCCCTTAGAACCCTACTAGTGACTTCTCTCCAGGATGGAGAGGAACCATTGATGAGTACTCTTTGGTATTTTTCCTTCAACTAGTTACAGTCTAACCCCAGCACTGTCTAGCTTACATTTGATCAGCCTGTCTGGGTAATGAATGTTTCCTCTTCCTGATTTCAGGGATGGGTTTGTATGTATATGTAGATATGGGGGTATTGGGCTAAAGTGAGAGAAAAATAGGGATGTAAAGAATATCTGCCCATTTTCTTGTCCTTATTAGGAAAGGTTGTCTTGAAACATTGAGATGGTTCCTCCAAAAATTGTCCACTGCCATCAGATTGTGTGAAATCAGATGACTTGTATTTTTCTCTTTCAGCACTAGTACAACAAAACAAACAAATGGTATTTTGCACAAAGAAGCTCCACATTATTTCTGCAAAAAATTCCCAAAATAAGAAAAATCATGCATAACAATTCTTGTCTTCTTGATTTGTAGAGAAAACTTTTGATTTTTTGTTTTGTTTTTGTACATATATATATATATATATATATATATATATATGTATATGTATATATACACTTGAGGGAAGATTTGTATCCCATATTTTAGGAAAATTTTAGGGAGAAAGAAAACCATGGAAAGTAGAAGTGGCTCATTGTCTGGGTTTTGGACATGCCAACTGAAACACTGTTTTTGGCAGAAGAAACCCCTTTCCTACATTGGCTGAACAGTTGTTACAGGACTCTAGCCCTGAATCAGGTCATCATAATTTCTCCCTTTACATAGATATAATGTAGGCATAACTCTCTGATTACCAGCATTTGGGGGACTTGAATATGGCAACCCTGAGCACTTGGGTGAGGAAGAAAAGATGTAGCTTGGAAAAAGAGAACTTTGACTACCAGGGAATCAAATTTTTGGAAAAAGATGGTTGTTATTTGTCCATAACTGTACAGAAGATCGGGTGACAAATCTTTCCAAAGTGTCATGAAGTGGATCCTACCTGATTAAACCAACTGTTCTATGTTATGAGATTCTCACTGATGGTGAGTATTTTGCCTGAAGGTGCCTGAGGATCCAGACTTCCAACTTTCACACGATGAAAGGATTGATTTGTGGAAAATATCCAGTTAATCACATCCAATCCAGCCACCAACTCCCCATTATGGTTAAAGAAAACCTCATCCCCTACGTTGTTGTTAAATGAGAGACCTTTCATGAAGTGATGGAGCTAGTTAAAAAAAAAGGAGAGCAAATATTTGGAAATGGATGCAGTCAGATATTTCATGCTAAGAGGTACCCAGGACTGTTTTAGGACTAAAGTGTATCCATTTTGTATTATCAGTTCAGGAAGACAAAAGGAAGTGTCATATAACTGGGAGTATTTCCCAGACGAGGGTGTAAACCTCTAATAGTTTAAGAACATATACATATGAGGAATAGCATGTTTGGACAGATAGGTGCCAATTAATCACAGTAAAAGAAGGTGATTTCTCAGCAGGAATTTTGTGGGAACCAAAGAGCCAAATGATATCGATCAGCCTGGAATAGCAAATGTTACAGTTGAGTTTGTAAGAAGAAACATACTAGTCAAACTCCTATTAGTGATATATGATCATGTTGACACAGGCATTCAAGACCTGGGCTGCAAGGGGAAGAGAAACTAGATGCACTCCATTTGGGAGATCACAGCATTTCTTTTGTTCTTGACACCGAGACTAACCACTTTATCATTGTCTGAACTACCTCTCTCACTGGATCAGACAGTGAATAGTCACACAAGTATCTTCTGGGTCTTGAGAGCTGTTGGTGTGGGTACAGAGCATGTAACTGTGTGGGTGTAGTATTATATTCTACCTGCTGGATCAAGCTATTTATGGAGAAATTATGAACACCTATGCATATTAAGCAGATTGAACAATTAATAAAATAAAGTTTCATAAACCAAACATTGTTGTAATGGGGCTAAAAATAGTGGAAGAGGCAAAACCGGTACAAGAACTGTAAAAACATAGGCTGTAGCAGGCTGGATTTAACCTCAAGCGGTAAAAATGAAGGCAACAGTTCAGTCAGTTTAGATTGGAAAAATGATAAAAAGAGGAAGAAAGTAATAGTTCAGAGGATGAGGAGAAAAGAAGGGTACAGGGTTGTTGTTGTTGTTGTTTTCAGGCTGAAAGGAGTAAAGACATGAATCCTTTACATAGATCATGGTGGCAGAAGTGGATGGCGGCTTTTAAATTACTATTACCAACCGAAGGTGATATACTGTGCATCCTGATTAGGTCCCTTCTGTCTCCTTTCTTTGGCAGTGGTTAGCTATCACAAATGGTCCCATTATATTCTGGCCTTTGTGACCCCTCAAGGGCCATTGTCAAGATAAGAAAAGGTGTGGAGATTGGAAAATAAGATAAAGTAACCAGACTATTGGTTACTTGGATGAAGGAATAGAGGGCATGCTGATCAAATTTGCAAATGACACCAAATTGGGAAGGGGTGCTAATATGCCAGAAGACAAGATCAAAATTCAAAATGATCTTAATGGATTGGAGAGCTGGGCCAAAGCCAAAAAAAATGAATTTCAACAGAGAGAAATGTAAAGTCTTACACTTAGGCAGAAAAATGGAAGACCCAAATATAGGATGGGGGACATGTAGCTGGATAACAGTATATGTGAAAGAGATCTAGGAGTCTTGGTGGACCAGAAGCTGAATATGAGTCAGTAGTGTGATGTGGTATCCAAGAAAGGAAACACGATTCTTGGTTGCATCAATAGGAGTATGGTGTCTAGATCAAGGGAGGTAATGATACCACTCTATTCTGCTTTGGTTAGACCTCATCTGGAATATTGTGTCCAGTTCTGGGCACCTCATTTCACAAAGGATATTGACAAGCTGGAGCCTTTCCAGAGGAGGGCGACCAAAATGGTGAAGGGCCTGAAAACATGCCCTATGAGGAGAGGCTTAGGGAGCTAGGTATATTTAATGCAGAAGAGAAGGTTAAGAGGGGACATGATAGTCATATTTAAATATCTTAAGGGATGTCATGTTGAGGAGGGAATGGGCTTGTTTTCCACTGTGCCAGAGACTAAGACAAGGAGCAATGGATTCAAGCTGCAGGAAAGGAGATTCTACCTGAACTTCAGGAAGAGCTTCCTGATGGTCAGAGCTGTCCAGCAGTGGAATATGCTGCCTTGGAGTGTGGTAGAGTCTCCTTCTTTGGAGGTTTTTAAGCAGAGGGTGGATGGCCATCTGTTGGGAGTGCTTTAATGTGTGTTCCTGGATGGCAGGAGGTTAGACTGGATGGCCCCTGTGGTCTCTTCCAACTCTACGATTCTATGACTAGGCAAAGGATATCCTGATCTTGGTTTGAAGGATATTTTTGGTTTGAGTAATGGTCCAGAAGGTACCGGGAAAGAGTTTATGAAGAATACTGATTAACTGGAGTGATATCCCTTGCTCCCTCTGTTGTTTATCTCTTCATCTTTTCAATTTTATCCAGAAGAGTACAGGAAGTCAGTTTAGTGTACTAGTTCTAAGTCACTGTGCTCTGGTAGACTAGCAGTTTGGTTGATCCACCCTCCCTTTGTGAGAACGGTCATGTACCTGGCCAGCATCTATACATGCTCAACAAACAGTGACACATGCACATTTGAGTTGACAATTTATCATGTAGGTGACTAATTGCTTGACACCGAAGATAAGGTACACTGTCACATGTTGCATTTAAGCCCTTTACCTGCCACAGTTGAAGATTCCACAGTTGAAGATTCTTTCTTCCAGTATCTGCCTTTGCTTGAAATTTCAGGCCAGCTGAGGACATGGCACATACAGCATGGGCCAAAGCATAGACAGCATTGTAGACACTATAGCTATGGCCAGTCATCCTTGTTTCAAAAACAGCACCATGGATGCTGTTTAGCTTCTCTTCCCCTGTGCAAATATTCCCATAGATTCTGCCTTCAGCATTTGGGAATAGACAGTCAAAGGCCTGTTGCCAAGACTCCCTCAGCAAGCTGTCTTCTTTGGTGTCAAAAGGGTTTTTGAGCTCAACAAATGAGATGAACCCTTGGAGATTATTGGAGTGAAGCATGAAAGACAGAGCTCCATGGATTAGGCCTGTGTCCCAGGAACTTTGAAAGGCTAGTGATGTGAGCTCTGTCTGGGCTGTCATTATCCAGACTTCACCTTTCAGTTTACTTGTCCCATGTTCTGTTTGTGGCATATATGACAAGAATCTCAAAATCACCATAGAATATGATTCTCCATAGAACACATTTACATTGGCTTTACTGCCCATTACTTGAGTTTTCATTTTTGTCCCCTGTTGAAAAGCCTCAAAAAAATTATTCTCATAAATAGACCTGAACATTCTTCCTATGAAAGCAAAGCACACTCCACTTTCGGAAAACAGTGGAACTATACTTTGTATAACTCTTTCACCGTTCTCATTATCCATAACAATAAGCCCAATCCAAGTCCATCTGAAATGGAGGAGCAAAGAGAGAATCCCTCTGTGCTGAAGATCTTCCTGAGGGACCATCTGGTAGAAGGAGAAGCCTGGACTTTTAGTATTCATCCCTGTCGCAGCACCATATGTGAGCTAAGGAGAGATGATGGAAGGACAAATAATGATGGAGGCCAATACTCTGTCTCAGCTGCTTAATTGAGTAACAGCCATTCAGCCAAGCTCTGATCGCTGACGTATTGGACCTTCTTCTCCCCATGCAACCAATCTTCAGTAAAGTAGGCTTGGAGGAAGAGTTACATTGGTGACAATAGCCTCAGAATCATTAAGGATGAATAAACCTATCCTGTTTTCATGACAGCTACGTAGTCATGATTGTCACAGCACTGCCACAATGAAAACTCTTCTCCACCCCCAGTATTACTGGGCAGCAGCAATCAGAGCATGAGGGAGTTATAGTTCCAAAAGGCTTAGCAAGCTTCAGCCTAGAGTCTTCACTTTCCTGAGTATACCTAACTAAGCAACAGATTCAGAATACCAGTCAATAATAAACATGGCATTTATATAGCAATTTCAGCATCACAACAATTTTTCTAGGAATCCTCACCCTCAGAAATTAAATGCTTTGGTTTGTGCCATGCAAAAGCATTGTATGTCTGTCTTAGGACTAGTAGATATTTGGTATATGTTTCATCCTATGGAGAGAAGGATACATGACTAGGATGCCCTCTTTCTCGTCTCATATTTGACCTATTTTGGAATCTTTGGCATTTGCAGCAGTTTCTGGCTTTCTACACGGAAATTGCAAACTTGAGACAGTTTTCACTGAGGAATCTTTTTTGTTCATTTACAGAACCTTCCTTACCAGAGTTGACACAGTTATTTAATAGATACACAACCCTTTTGGGCTAGTCTGTTTATTGCTATAAATCTGAGGTTCTGGCTGGCTGTTGGGGCTAGTATTTTACCTGGTTTGTTTGCTGTGCATGTTTCATTGGTATTGCAAAACTATTAGGTAATGCTTCCCTTGTGGTATTATGCAAATAGTGAAACTGAGCTTACCTACATTACTTTATGAAATACCTCCAGATCTGGATAAATGGGCATCACTTAAATGAAATATTGGGCTAAAATTAATACTCTTAATAAGAATATTCTACAGCAAATACTGTATGTTTTTTGAAGTATCTCAAATCTCTCCAGTTTATTTTCAGAAGACCAATATTGCATATATATAATATATAAACGACCTTTACCATCCCATTTTTTCCTAAAAGAAATGCAGCTGACACTTTCAGTAGATTTATTTTTCCATGAGTCGTATCTTCTGATTTAAGTGAATAACTGTCAAAAAAACAGCCACATTCTCATACTCCTCCTTGGGCTATTTTGGAACAAAGACACTTGGAAACTGTTTCTGGGTAGACTGCCTTAGGCTTGTTCATTTATGGAAGAAAGGAATGGTGTCTCTGGAGATCTCTCTGCCAAGGTTGCTTGGAGTACCATTTATTGTCAAATACAATTAGATCTGGGGATGCAACGTGAGAGAACTGAATACAATAATCCTGAATTAAAGATTATGAGACAAATCTTTTTTAATGAAGAAATAGACTGACTTTCAGGTTTTGTACTGCTGATCAATTGTTTGGTCCAAACCAATAAGGCTGAGAGAATGTGTTATGTCCAAGGTCACCCAGTGGATTTCCATGGCAAGGCAGTGATTTGAACCTTGGTCTTCCAAAGTCTTGGTCTTCCTTTGGCCACTACATCATAGTACCTCCTTTCATGCTTTTACCTTTGCAAAAACACTTGTCCTCCAAGATTAAAATGCTAAATATTCATTTATAAACACTCACATCTATTTTTCAGTGGTCTAAAGACCTTATTCCTTTAGCTATGCATGGCCATGTGCTTTATATATATCCAATACATTCACTATCTTCTTTGAAAACATGGGTAGCTTAGATGAATGTATATGCATAGCCCAGGTTTGTACCTTCTCCCCTGCCCTTCCCCCCCCCCACGTCTCCATTATCGTTTCCCCCCCCTGTGGACTCATACTTTAAAAATCCAACTGATTTTTTAAAAGTTGTCTGTTGAGGCAATATATTACACTCTCTTGCAATGTATTAAGACTTGTTCTGTTGTTTCAACAGCAATGTTACTAATTTGTAATAGGGACCTAATATTTCTGCTGTATTCAAGTGCACTCCAATGGTTGATTGGATGTCGTAACTGTAGTGCTGAAAGAAAGCAGCAGTATCTTACCTGTGGAATCTTATAGATGCCCAAGACAGTTGCTATGTGCATGGAGATCTGGGATTCTAATCCCCCAATAATGCCTATGAGATTATTTTGGATGTCACATAGATAGTTGGGAATCAATCTTTCCTGTCCCGATAGAAGCAGCATTGTGGCTTGGTAGGTCCTCTTTGCCTCATCATAGCTATCATAAATGCGAAAGCCCAAGGTGAGATTGGATAAGATCTGAGGATTTTCATTGATCTCCTTTACAGCATAGGCCAAGGCAAGAATGTGTTGGTAATTTTAAGGCAGTACCCTAGAATGAGAATTACATTTTGTTTCAGAAGTATTTGCTACACAAAGAACAAATCATTAACAACATAAACCTGGTCTTTCACCCTGTGCAATTAGAGCACTTTGATACCATTTTAATTGTCATGACTCCATCCTATGAAATACTAGGATTTGTTGTTTCATGAGATATTCTGCATTATCTGTCAGCGAGGTCTGGTGCTCACAAAAAAAATCCCAGGATTCCATAGGATGAAGCCATTTAAGTTAAGTGCTTATCAGTGTGCTATTTAAGTTAAATGCTTATCAGTATGCTATAATTTTGTGGTGTAAAAAAATAAGGTTAAGATTTTATAGACTAGTTTTCACTGTAATTATGTGTATGATTTTCCTCACTACATCACACAATCTTTTTTGAGAAAAAACAACAAATTTTAACAAGACTATGTTTTCCTGAAAACAAACTATGTTACTTCTACTTCAGTTACTCAGAGATGAGTAGCAGCCTAGCAGATCTATGATTTATGCTAAAGTAGCCCTTTGGTTAAACCTGTTGAGCTGTTCTTTTTTTCTTTTCTTTTTTTTGTAGTGGTGATATAGAAATCGATCCCTATTCTTTCTATGTTATTCATCATGGACAGGTGGAATCACTAAGTTACAAATCAGCTTAGGTTTTCATAAACATGGAATTCATGGCGGTGTTCAAGGAATGGCCATTTCATGCTCACATCTTGTCCTGCCCCCAAATCATGGTGAGTTTATATCACATCATCAAATGAAGTAAGAGGTGGACCTTGAATCGCTAAAATTTTATTCCTTCTTATCTCCTTTATCCCACTCTGGGCATTCCTCCAGAAGCAAATTCTACAAGTCAGAAATGTGTTTGCATTTGCTTCTGCCTTTCTCAACCTCATCATCCTTCCCACCTTCAGTTCTGTTAGTTTTGGAGGGAGTTTGCTTTGCCTTGCCAAGAACTAGAACTCATTTGGCATATCTCATTTTGGTTCAAATATCAGGCCTTTTCCAAAGGGAATGCACAGGATTTTGGAATAAATCGTGGAATAATGAAAACAACACAGGACACGGTAAACAGAAGTAAAATTTAAAATCTTTAATAGATTTGACACAATTTTTCTGATTTGAAAATGGCATTTCTTTGCTTGTACATTCAGTTTAATTATGTTCATTTTTTCTACATCCTAAGCCATTAAACCAGTATTGGGAAGTTGCAGGACTAGAACTGGGTCATTCCACTCGCGAAATTCATGTAAATCAAAATTGAGAAAAAGGAGGTTTCTTACATAAGGTCTTCAGGCAAGGGCGGTGGTAGCCTTTCAGTCAAGGTTATAGGCCTGGATATGAAAGTACCATGAGCAACAATGCCACCAATGATGAGGTCTCCCGGCTGATACCTGTGAGGTGGAGGGTATGGATGGTGCACCCTGCATTTTAAAAACTGAGGTTTACAGACTGTGTGGGGAAGGAGAACCAGCAGGAATTTCCCAAAAAACACCATCTTGGATACAAGTAGAGCTGTTCCCTTGACATGTCCATATTTTATTCTTATTTATTTTATCCTATTGTCAATTTAGTCTCTGTGATTAGACTGCTTGACTTGACTAGCCCTTTCCCTAGGCAGGCCTCAGCCTCCAAATTTCCAAGATCATTACACTTGGCAATCTTACCTGCTACTTATCCCTCCCCACCACCCAAATGCCACTAGGTGTATTTGGAATATCCTTCATTTTTCCTGCTATGAATTTTGTTTAGGGCTATGAAAGCTCTCTAGGAGTTTTGAGATGCTGAAGGGTTAATTACAACCCTTTTAATAATCTAACCAGAAAGTAATTATGAACTCCAAGTGGGGTATTCCCCATGGGATTGCTGGAAAAAAAGATGCAAACATGTTTTTAATACCAGAACAGAAGCTTTTTCTTCCTATTAAATAACGAAGAATATCTGAACTTAGAATGGCTGACAGCAGACATTTCCTGTGGAATTGCTAAAAAAGTGGTAGTAACACCAGAACACAATGTTTCTCTTCCTCCTTGTTAACAAAAAATACTTGACCTTGGAATGATTAGTTGGACTTGATAGAGACCAGAGTGTGATGAGTGATTGCCGCTTGGCACCTGATCTCAGCATATAACAGGGGTGGGATAAGAGATTACTTTATTACCAGCCCATATAGTTTAATTGGTTGGATATGATCTTATTTGCAATATATATTAATTGGCATTGATACAAAATGGACCCTGATGAGATCGAAAGGCCAGACTGGATATAGGAAAAATACTGGCTGAACATGTGCACTGCAAAACTAGGTCAGAGATCCCCTCTAGGCATAGTCAAGGTCATTGTTAGGATAATCAACAGGTAACTCCAGAGATGATAGGTTTAACAAAGCTGTAACACCTCTGCTATCAGAACAATAGCAAATGGAACTTCCCACCAAAACACTGATTGTTTCAATTCTCTTTCCTATTACCTGGACATCTCCCTTATTGTCCTTACACTATTCCACTACTACCTAGCTACTATCTCTTTGCCACAACAATGAGATCATTAACATAGTTTGGACTCCATTGTCTACTCTGCAACCTCCATTGTTCACTTGGGCAGGAGAGTCATTAACTGTCAGGGTCTGAGGTGTAGGCAGCAAAGACCATCCAGTACATACTCCAAGGCTGGATCTAAATCAGGAAGCCAAGTCAGGGCACAACAGCAGCAGTCCACCAGGTAGCAAGAGTCCAGGGGGACAGAGGCAAGAAGTAGGTCCAGGAGACAGGCAGGTAGCCAGAGCATATGAGAGTCCAAGGAAATAGGATCCTTCTAGGCAACAGGCATACAAAGAGCCAGAGGCAGGTCCAAGAGACAGGCAGAAAGTCAGAGCACAGCAAGGGGTTGAGGCAGCAGAAGCTACTGGTCAACAAGAGTCCACAGGGCCAAAGTTCAGCTGTCAGGAGAGGCTACAGGCAGCACTGGAGACCATGTTGCTGTGGCAAAGGCTGCTAAGTAACCCCAGCCCTTATATAGCTGGCTGCTGGCCGCTCCAGCTGCCGTGCATCAGAACAGCCAGCTAGGTCAATACCTGGATCCTTGCAGGCAGAATCCTGCAGGACTTAGTCACAGACCCAAAGCCTTACATTAATACTTATGCCATCCAGGCAGTCAGATGCAGTATCTCACTTGCTGAATGCAATGCTGTTGCTCTGATGTTCAAATGAGTACTGTCCTTAGGCACAAGTCTAAGCCACATCACTGCTTTCTTTGTTGCTCTCCAGATGAGTAATTATTGCTCCAAAACTCTGAACATCGCTATCAAACCTTTCCTTCCTTTTCTTTCAGTTAGCTCTTGTACAAATGTGTGAGTGCCTTGTGTCTTTTGTGTGAGGAGGGTGTGAGAACATGTGCCTACTTGCTATGTAAAATAGAAGGCTATGGTCTTGAATTAAACTGTGTCAGAACAGTCTCTGAAATGCATGAAGAGCTTTCCACATAGCAAGCATTTCAAAGATATTGATATGCCACAGCTTCTCAAGGATGTTGATATGCCACTAGCCCATGACTGCCAAGTCAAGGATATAGGCATCTCAACCCATTGGGATTCATCTATGGTGAGGTCCGAAGATGGCATAGAATAGGTGAAGGGCATGCTTCTTGTGGTTTTGGAGAGGTCTATACAAAAGACCAGGTCCAGTAGTAAGAGGAATATACTGGCACTGTGGTATTTGGCACTGAAGCAATGCAGAAACCACTGCTATAGAGGTCTCTTCCATAAAAGAGAGACAGGTATGACCATAGCAGTCACTGCAATGAGCCTAATAGAACATGAATGGATCTGGCTCTGATCCACTGATTCTTTAAGAGTTTCCATAGTGAGGCCTTCAGGGCAAATACTTTGTCTTTTGGTAGAAATATTCTGGCCTCCACAGAGTCAAGCACTGTCTCTATGAACTGGAGGTGATGGGATGTATGAGAGGGGGACTTTTCCCAATTTATCATGAAGCCTAGGTCCTGAAAGAAGGACCTCATGAGGTAGACATCATCTAGAGCCTGATGGGGAAAAATGCTATTATTCCACATTAAACATCCTGTGGAATTCTGGGGTTTGTAGTTTCCTGAGGCCAAAGAGCTCTCTGGCTGAAAATTCTAAATGCCTCTCCCTAAACTGCAAACTCTCAGATTCCACAGAATGTTGAATGTGGAATAATAGCATTATAACAGTGTAGTGCAGAAATGGCCATAGTATTTCATCCTTCCTGAGGACAGAAAGTGTTTTATTTCTTCAGCATTCCTTTTATTCCATTAACTTTTCCTATTACCAATACCAAGATGTTATGGCCCTAATTACCTGGAGACTGCAGATCTAAGAACACTCATCCCAGTAACAAAATTTGTGGAAATAAAAGCAAACAATAAAAATTAAGTCCATACACAAGTTTTTCAAGGGGTGGAGGTGTGGGTTTTGCAATTAAAATGGTACAGAGACCTGGCAAGAATTCCAAACCCATCAGTGATAAGGTCTTCTGACTGGTGATAACTATGAGATGAATAATGTGGATCACAAAGTCTGCAATTCACAACCTGAGTCTTGCATATAATGTGAGAAAAGAGTGCCAGCAATAAGTCTAATAAAACCACCTTACATAGCACAAGGGCAGATCTTCTCTCTGCACTCTTTTCTGTGTCCTCTTTTGCAGTGTTATTGTTAAGACTCTTCGAGATTAAAGACTGCCTACCTTAATGTTAGCTCTATCTGCTCACAAATCTGAGCCATGGAGTAGATAATGGAAATTGTAAAATAGTGCCATCATGTGCCTTACAAGTGTCATTATTGATACACCATAGTGCAGTTGCTAGTGAACAGGGCAAAGAGAATTTCATCCCACTGCAGTGATGGCAAAATTGGGAGGAGGACTGAAAGAGAACTTTAAGAGAACATAATCACTGTCATGTTCCTACATCCCTCCATCATATTATCCAAATAACTGCCATTTTCACGCACATTGTGGAATGATAAGCAAATTGCCACCCATCTTCCCTAGTTTTGTACTTCTTTGAATCTTGTGGCAGGAGAAGGTGGGAATTTGAATGTTGGTCTACTAATACTAATACTAATACTAATACTAATACTAATACTGGACAATAGTGTTGAACTAGAGACAAAAAAACACATGTGATGATAGTACTGGCCTTCTGTTCAGACCTGGGCCATAAATCACATGGATGGATGGCATTTATGTTAAAAGTCTATTTGTCTCTGGTAACCTAAACATGTCAGAATAAGAAAAGATTCTTCAGTACAACAGAAGGAAATGAGATATTGTCAAGTACTCCCCCCCGCCCCACAACTGTAGCCCTGGTAAATAAATGTGTCTAATAAGCACATATCCATTCACATTTTCTAACACAAACCAAACTTGCATTCCCCCACCAAACTAATACCCAGACTGGAACATGCTTAGCCATATTTTCACGCTTTCAATTTTGCAATGCGTTTTTTTGTAAAAAAAAAAAAAAAAAAGTACACAAAAATGCATACCTTTAGTGAAATGTGTACAAAAATAAACTGTGATCACAGTTCTGCCCGTTGACGCTTGTTTCTATAGCAGGGTGGTGTTATTGGCTGTATATTGGCAAAGGTGGTGGGAGATCAATGCTGTATAGTGGCAGTGGTGAATATGCGATCAATGTATAACATGCAACCTCTGGCAATTTTTGTGGCTTCCACCACTTCTATCCACTATGGCCACTGAAAATGGTGTTTGTACTGCCAACAGCACCAAAACCATACTTTGGGTGGCATGGTGATTTAATAAAAAGGGTTCAGCGCTTTGAAATTAAGAAAACAGTGGATAAAATCTAGCATAGCAGGTTAATTTTTTCAGTATATGCCTGTCCATTTTACAGTACCCAATTTGGGAACTGTTGCCCTGGGTCAATGATATACCAATTCATCAACTTTTAGATTTACAGTTTTAAAACATAGTGTTTTCCTTACTAAATCTTCTAAGTCCAGGTATTGCGGAACCACAGCTTTTCTGCCATGATCACTGGCTGTGCTGCATGAGACTCACAAGAGTTGTACTCCAGCAATATTGAGAGATCCAAAGGTTCCTTTTCTCTGCTTTAGACTCAAGGCTACATGCTTTCCAGGTCCAGCACTGCAGTGTGGCAAAGAGGATACAAAACATTCATGTACTGATGGAACATTTCATGCTTCCAGGGCAGCATACAAGAGCCAAAGCTGGAGTAGGCAGGGCAGGACACTGCAATTGATTGCCATCTTAATGCAAATCATGCTGACAGCTCAACTTTTTGGTAACTGCACACTGACTTACACAAGACTTCCCATCTTTTCCTACCAGTAAATCAGACTGCATGAACCCCAATTAAAGTGTTAACTGATGTAAAATGTAATTAAAGTGTAACCGATTTCTGCTATTTTTTGCCTACACATAAAAGGGTTAAGAATGCCACCTACATTGTCAAACAGGTTGGATCAGGAAATGTTCAATAGCCCTATTGTCTCTGTTAAGAAAAGAGATATTAGACGTCTCTTAAGGGTGGCATGATCATGATGGTAAATGCCCCTGTTCTCTAAGGGTGTATCCACATTACAGAACTATAGTACTTGACTGTCACTTTGACTGCAATGACTCCATCCTATGGAATCCTGGGTTTGGTAGGATATGAAAAACTTAAAATTCTCTGTCAGAAAGTCCTAGCACTGGAGTTGAGGGGATTGTATCACACCACAACTACAGATGCCATGATTGCATAGAATTTTCAACTATGGGATGATAATTCTATAACTGTATAGTGTGAATTCACCTTGAGATCCACCAAATAGCCAACCATAGGCTGAAGGCACTTCCCATAGAAGACCTCAGAGTTCCTGTTGGGAATTTTAGTGCAATATTAGAAAGAGATGAAGAAGTCTAGAAAAGAAAGCATTTTTATTGACTTGGAAATTTTAGCACACAAACACCTGCCCTTCCCCTGTGTTTTCCTCATGATCTTGCAGTTCTTGCTATGGATAAGCTAGAAAGTTATGGCTATGGATCTTCTGGATTTTGTGAAATGAAATCAACTCTAGATTCTTCTGGTGCCCTTTCTTCTCCTTTCCTGCAGTTCAATAAGAAATTTCTAATTCCAACATTTTAAAAATTGCCCTCTAAAAATGTTTGTGAGGTTTCCTTAGAAATTTCATTAAAGAAACAGATAAACACAAAGCAACAAAGTGACAGGCAAGATTCCCATGCAGTGTCTTCACATCAAAGGAATAGCCATAGTAATTTTAAGATAGCAAGGGAGTGAGGCTGTTGTGGATATTATAAATGCTACTAGACCACATGGCCATCTTGATAAGCCATGTGCTGATTTTACAAGAGCACTACAGCAAGCACTTAATAATACATGCTGTGACAATTTATCCATGTTGAGTCACACAAAGTTTGGTAATTGCTGTGACCTGGAATGGCTTCTTGAACTTTGGACCTCAGAATTAAAAATGACTGAGAATTTTGTTGGGTTCTTTTTCTGTTTCCCAAAATTTGCAATCTGAAATCTGCTATTTAAAAACTGACATGACAAAAATATTTTCTGGAGAATGCTCTGATCTTGAGCGAAAGAGTTCCATAATCCTTTCCAACAATGAAGTAAGATCTCCACCTTTTAAGATAATACCTTTCCTCTGTAAATCTAAAGCATTTGAGTTGGCAGTGGGTGGGGAGATGGAGGAAAGAAACCTGAATTTTCTTTAGATGGTTTTCAGTGAGCAATAATCGTCAACAAGCTTGAGTGTTAGCCAAAAACCTGCACAGTTTGTGCATTTACCCTCTAACATTTCCTTAGGATCCTCTGTCATGATCAGGAGTTCCACAGCAGACATGCAGATGGTGTTCAATAGGCATGTTAGTATGGAAACTGTGTAAATATTAAAGTCTAGTTATGCATCCAAACTAAATCAGTATGTAATTCCACTGCTACTCTTTCTCTCCTCTCTCTCTCTCTCTCTGTTCATTTTGTCCTCCTACAGTTTTCTTGCCGCTGCCAGCACCTCCTCTGCCCAAGTGGTGGTTCTGACTGCTCTCATTGTCTTCTGCACCTACTCCTTAACCTTTTTGTGGCACCCTGGGATGGTGGCCTCCAGGCCATCTCCACTCCCACAGAAACTCCAATAACCGCTGTCCTCTCCAGCTACTGCAAATGTTGGCCTATCTCATCTCTCTTCTTCCCTGCAGGAAAGGGATATAAAGGGGTTGTTTTACACTGACTCAGAGCATCTGGCTTTCTGCTGTCAATCCTGACTGAGAATAAAAAAAGAACCTGCTAAATTTAAAGGGCAAATCATTTTTCAAGTGTACCCTCCCCCATGCTGCTAAACATGGAAGACAAGTGTCAACATTTATCTGACTGAAAGCAGAATGAGGGATAAGACAGAGCTTTGTTTAATTCTTAGCATTTCAACTCCCTCTGTTTATCAGGGATAGTTCCAATATTTCTCAGATCTGGCATTGCAAGAGGCCTACTGGCCCTACTTTGTCCTTGCTCTGCCTTTCAGGGATATTTTGGCAGGGGCTTTTTAAAATGCTAAAACCTGCAGCATCTGAACCAGGCTTGCAACTGATTTTGGAAGACCAAGGCCTCAGCAACGCTAAAGGGTCCTCATATAGAAATGAGAGTAATTTGAAAAGAATTTCTAGGATGGGCTGGCCTGCCTTCCTTCCTTCCTGCCTTCCCTCCTTCGGTAGAACTACACCAGGAAGAGATGTTTCTACTACTTTGAAACCAGTAGAAGATCAAAAGAGCTGTGTTACCATTAGGCAGAAGAAAACTGCTGACTAAGGCAGCAGATTTTGATGGCATGAAAGGACAGCAAATGGTTAGTAATTCAATTCATTGTCCTTGCTGTTGTTCCTTTACTCTCAGGAAGAGAGAAACAGCCAAAATGACTAAACTGAAGGTGTTATACTTTGCACTTATCCTAAGACAATAGACTTACTGGAAAAGTTGACAGTGCTTGGGAAAATAAGAAAAAGAAGAAAACTGCAGTGCAGGTGGATTGACTCAGACTATTTCTGCACTACATATCCTATGGAATTCTGGGGTTTGCAGTTTACTGAGGCCAAAAAGCTCTTTGGCTGAGAATTCTAAATGCTCCTCCGTAAGCTGCAAACTCCAGGATTCCATAGGCTGTTGAAAGTGGAATAATAGCACTAAGGCACTAGAGTGAGGAAATGGCCTCAATTAAGGAATCCAAGATCCTGAGTTTTCAAGATCCAAGCAAGGCTGTTAACAGGATGGAGATGTCTCATTCACAGATTTGCCATAAGTCAAAGTTAATTTCATGGTAATAACAGGGCTTTTGGGATTGTGTATTGTGCACGTTGACTAGGATGGATGCAGGGTCAGAGAGGTAGAGATTTGCTCCTCTGTCTCAGGCAGCAAAATGTTTCAGGCTAGTCCTACTGATCATACCAGGAGTGTGTGGCTGCAACATACTGATAATCATGTCTACCAATGATCTATAGCCTTTCTCAAGCGAATAGCCATTCTTCTCAAGCATCATGCCATTCTTCCTTTCATTACTAAGAAATCAGTGCATGATCAAAGACATGAACCCTGCCTGCTTGTGGAAACTGTGAAATTATTTGCTAATTGCGCTCCACCCATCCTAGTCCATTATCATGTGTGTGAGAACATTTATGAGTGTTTCATCCTCTCCTTGTACACTGCTGGTTCTTGTGGTCCACCCACTGCAATTAGGGGCCCCAGTGATAACTCACTGATATCAACAATCCCTGAAGCTCTGTGCTCCCAGGGTCTTGTGGTACCGGTTGGATGGGAGCTGCATGTTATCAAGTGCTGCTCTTATCTCTTAACCTTCCTCTTCTAGGTGTGCCAGATAGGTGTGTTTCTTTTATCAGCTACAGGGAGAGAATGTAGTCAGCTATCATTGGAACATGGAAAAATATAATCCTTGGACATTTCTGGAGACACACTGACATACCCAAATCCTCCTCATCTAACACATTGGAAGGCTTTTACTGATGCTATCAATGAAGGCCATGTTTAAAAATGTCAACACCCTGTTTATTTCTGGTATTGACAAAGCTGGTGACTTAAAGGAATGAGGCTTTAAAGTACAGAGCTACAATAAGGTATGATACATGCCTATAAGGTTAGTCTCATTATAACAAGTCATAGCAGAACTTGCTACAGATTGGTCTGTAAAAACCTCACAGGGCTTGATTTTTGTGGGAAAAGATCTGTGGATTCTGACGAAATGAGGAAAAAAAAACTCAGTCATGGGAATCTGTCCTAGTGAGTCTTAACCTCTTGAAAGATTTGGTTCCACTGACAGTGTTTATCTTAGAGCAGCTAGTAGTTTTGGGTGTATCCACACAACACAGTTATAGTACTTCTACACTACTTTAAATGACACAACTCCATCCTATGGAATCTTGGGATTTGTAGTCTGGTGAGACAGTCATCCAGTGGGTTTTCATAGCTGAAGGGGAATTGAACCCTGATTTCTAGGGTCATAGTCCAGTGCTCAAACCACTACATGACACTGGCTCTTTCATTCAGTTTACCTGCCTTATATTTGATTGTAAAATCATAAATTGACAGTGGGATTGACACCAGCCACTCGTGTGCGCTACATCTAATTTTGTTGCTCTGAGAATATAGGTGAATCATAGAATCAGAGTTGGAAGAGACCGAAACAGCCATTGAGTTCAACCCCTTGCCATGCAGAAACACATGCTCAAAGCACCCCCAGCAAATGGCCATCCAGCCCTTGCTTAAAAACCTCCAAAGAAAGTGATTCCACCATACTCTGAGGCAGGATATTTCACTGTCAGATGGCTTTTACCATCAAGAAGTTGTTCCTGATGTTTAGGTGAAATCTCTGTTGCTGTAGTTTGAATCCATTGCTCCATGTTAGTCTCTGGAGCAGCAGAAAACAAGCATACTCCATCTTCAACAAGACATCACTTTAAATATTTAAACATGGCTATCATGTCACTTCTTAACCATCTTTTCGTCAGGCTAAACATACTTAGCTCCCTAAGCTGTTCTTCATATGGCTTGGTTTCCTGACCCTTCACCATTTTGGTGAGAGAATCATCAATTGTCGCTTCATATTTTGCTCCATGTAGGTCATCATGAAATTTCTCTGATATGGCCCATTTAAGAGCAAGGAATTCTAGTTTATGTACTGTGTATTTGCTCTCACATTGACTTAGTCCAAGACTGGCATATGCAATCACCTTGAATTTTCAAGAAATCTTCATTGATATCCTACAGATCCCAGAAATGTTCTCAAGTCTTATAAAACATATTCAGCAGTAGCCATGTTGGCCATATATCAAAATAAATATTTTACTCAAACTCTTTTACTCAATTCTTTTTAAGATAAGAACTAAGTTCTGTCACCGTATGAAGAGCTCACATACTGAGATCAGCAGCAGAGACTTTGCTTTGTGTCCCATTACTGTCAGAAAAACATTCAGCATTAACAAAGAACAATGTCTTGTTGGTAGTAGATCCCAAGATGCAGAACTTCTTTCTCCCCAGAAATGTATATGATGTCATATGGTTGGCAACCTGTTAGCTACTCCCAATTAAAGTAGACCCATTCTTATTGCTCTGGGCTGCAACCACACACAGAACAAATGGTGTCTCACAATTCCATGAACACATTCTCTGCTCTCTTGTTGTATTTTCTTCACTATGTATCCTCAGGTACAAGTTAAAAAAAAATACATACCGTGGTGCGGAAGACAAGAACGCACATTTGACAAACTCTGAAAAATTGAAACAAATTTTGAAAAATCCCTCAAATTTTGCCTGAAATGGTACATACAGTTTGCATTGTTTTTCCTAAGGCCATATGGGGCCCTTTCAGCTGCAGTTTCCTTTGAAATTCAAATGGCTTGTTAGCCTTCCAGTTCTACTTCTTTCTGCTGCTCACCCTGTGGAGGCGTACTTAACAGAAATTAATTTCCTAGCAGGCGTCTCATGGACGCCCTTCACTCCAATGTCACCCGTAACTTGGCAGGTGTTGGAGCAAATTATCTTGACAACATCTGCATATGGTAGAGCAACTGGGGTGGGTCATTATCTTTGAAGCACACTGACAAGGAGCCGTTCATGCAGATCTATTTCTGAAGATAGGTTTCTGAGAAGATCATTTGGTCCATCCTTCTCAGGGTTATTTCCAACAGGATATGGTTTTTCTGGACACTTATGTAATATGTGCAGAGCAATTTTAAATGGGGAAGGCAAATTTGAGACCCAGCATGGTGTAGTGCTTTGAGCATTGGACTATGACCCTGGAGAGCAGCATTTGATTCCCCCTCGGCCACTGAAACCCACTGGTTGACTTTGGGTGTGCCACACACTCTCAGCCCCAGAAAACCATGTGCTTGTTTCACCAGAAGTCAGAAATGGCTTGCAAACTTTAATAAACGAACTGTAGTATCTACCACCATTTTACAGGTGCTGTAGTATCTACCATCAGTTTACAGGTGCTGTAATGGCAGGACTTCGAGGTAGAGAACCAGGCCTGTGTCCTTTAGAAGCAAGGGCCTTGGGCAGCAGGGATGGTTGGCCAACTGCACTTTGATGGATGTCAAGTAATACATATTGCTGTCTAATGAAGGGTGAGTACTGTATAGAGTCTAAAGTAGGGTTGTCAAGTGAAAAACAGGACAAGGTTTGGAGCCTGGAGGTGTGGCTAATCTGAGTGGCAGGGCAGCCCCAGCAACAGGTTGCCATGTAACCAAAGTGGCTCATTGGTGAGAGGGAGGGACTGAGGTTGGAGAGAAGAAGGTCTACATATAAGACACAGAAACTTGGATTTTAGGATAGATCCCTTCAGTCAGCCAGCGGGGATGTCTGAATAAGAGTGGTTGTCTTCTCAGATGTCTAGAGAGAGAGAGAGGAGAAACCAAACCATTTTGAATTTGCTGAGAAGGTGTGACCCTTATTTGGGAATTAAGCCTTTGAGCAAAAGGGAAGCCAAAGGCCTGTGTGTGTATGAAAGTTCTGTATCTGAATACTGGGTTAAGCTATAAGAAACTGGATAAACACTGTTTGAAGTTTTGTATTGCTTTTGTATTTGTATTGCCATAATCACTAAAAGTCAACATGGATTTCTCAGAAATAAGTCGTGCTAGACTAATTTATCTTTTTTTACTATAGAGTCATGAGCTTGATAGATGAAGGGAATGCTGTGGACGTAGCATATCCTGATTTCAGTAAGGCCTTTGACAAAGTTCCCCATGACATTCTTGCAAAGAAGTTAGTAAAATGTGGGCTGGACAGGGCTACTGTTAGGTGGATTTGTAATTGGTTGACTGACTGAACCCAAAAGGGGCTCACTAATGGCTGCTTTTCATCCTGGAGAGAAGTGACTAGTGGGGAGCCACAGTGTTCTGTCCTGGGCCCAGTGCTATTCAACATCTTCATCAACAAGTTGGACGAAGGAGTAGAATGCATGCTGATCAGATCTGCAGATGACATGAAATTGGAAGGGGCTGCTAATACACCAGAGGACAGGATCAAATTTCGAAATGACTTTGACAGATTGGAGAGCTGGGCCAAAGCTAACAAAATGAATTGCAACAGAGAGAAATGTAATGTCCTACACTTAGGCAGAAAAAATGGAATGCACAAATATAGGATGGGGGGACATATGGCTGGATAACAGTGTGAAAGGGATCTAGGAGTTGTGATAGATCACAAGCTGAACATGATTCAGCAGTGTGATGCTGCAGCCAAGAAAGCCAATGTGATTCTTGGTTGCATCAATAGGAGGGTGGTGTCTAGATCAAGGGAGGTAATCGTACCACTCTATTCTGCTTTGGTTAGACCTCATCTGGAATACTATATCCAGTTCTGGGCACCTCATTTCAAGAAGGATATGGACAAGCTGAAGCATGTCCAGAGGAGGGTGACCAAAATGGCGAAGGGTCTGGAAGCCATGCTCTATGAAGAGCGGCTGAGGGAGCTGGGTATGTTTAGTCTGCAGAAGAGAAGGTTAAGAGGGGACATGATAGTCATGTTTAAATATCTGAAGGGATGTCATGTTGAGGAGGGAACAGGCTTGTTTTCTGCTGCGCCAGGGACTAGGACAAGGAGCCATGGATTCAAGCTGCAGGAAAGGAGATTCCACCTGAACCTCAGTAAGAACTTCACCTGTAGGTGAAGAACAAGTTGGTGCCCCTTCCCATTTCATGTACAAAAGTCAACTAGATTGGCAGTTGCATCTTTCCTCTACACTGATAATGAAACAGTGTCTTACATCACAGTTAAAGGCAGCAGAGTAGCTTAAGGGGTTTAAGACAAGCAGGGTAGCTGCCATTCTCTCCTCTAAAGCCATTTGCGCACTACACTGTTATAGTGCTATTATTCCACTTTCAATGTCCTGTGGAATTCTGGGGTTTGTAGTTTACTGAGGCCAAAGGGCTGTCTGGCTGAGAATTCGAAATACCCCTCCCTAAACTACAAACTCTAGGATTTCATAGGATGTTGGAAGTGGAATAATAGCACAATAACAGTGTAGTGTAAAAATGGCCTAAGCTGGCATGTCATCTCCCAGCAAGTTCAATGTGAGATGACTCGCTGACTTTGCTTAATGGTAAGCCCAGCCAATGGATAAAGTATTTTTTTTTTTTTAAAAAAAATCAAGACATGAATGGTGTGGCTTTTTCATTATCACTTTGCTTCAGGTAGCAAAGCTAGTCTTTTCTGCATATTTGTTGCTTTGGGTTTCAATTTCTCGGACTTTAGATGTGCTTGATTTTCAATCCCAGTTGCAAAATTCCAACCCTGTAGCATGTGTTATCTCCATTTTACCTCCTTTTGTGACATCTGTCTGTTTTCTTCCAGAATCAGCTTTAATTAATGATAATTAAAAATGATGGCAGGAAACAGGACCAGAAGGTAGAGGATCAGACAGAGGATCAGTAAGATGCGTTGGCGACAGCTGGCTTAAAACCATGTCAGGATATTTCAACATGCTGAGAGAATGAAAGTTGAATGTATCTGATCATTGCTGCTGCTCCACCAAGAGTTGAAAATTCCTTCTTATACCCTTTCCCAGTGATGTAGACTTGAGTCAATAGACTCGGACTGAAGTTGGACCTAAGTCGCTTCAGTGACTTGACTCGGCCATAAATGATGCGCTGATGACTTGACTAGACTTGAGACTTGTATATTTTTAGTATCTGACTTGCTGCCCTTAGTTCAGTAACAGAAAACATTCATCCAGAAACCTGACAACTTTGAACAACGCCTCCATCTCTTTTTGCCTACAGGTCACATGACAATGTGTCCGAAGCCAAAAGTGTGGGTGAATTTCTCAGAGGGGAACAGCAAATGGGTTAGGCAATGGGCTTGAGGCAGGCTTGAGGTCTGCTCAGCAGCCTGTCCCTGCTGCATATTCGAGGAGCTTTCTAAAACATTTCCTATGAGTAAAAGACAAGACTCACCCCCAGAATGCAGGGTGCATTTCTCAGAGGGGAATAGCAAATGTGTTAGGCAACAGGCTTAAGGAGGAAGGATCCTCCCTTCTAAAGCTTTTGATAAGCTTTTTGGTAAGATAGGATCCTATTCCACACTTCTGAAGCTGCAGATGGCAAAATTGCAAATGTGGAGAGCCCACTCTGCTTAAATTGTTAAAACTGCATTTATTTCACTCTATTTAATAATTCTGGAATTTTGGTTGGGGTATAAAGTTGGCTTCCAGACTTGAGACTTGACTTCAAAGTATCTTTAAGGACTTGAGACTTGGAGTAAAAGACTTAAATACATCATTGCCCTTTTCCTATTGTAATCTCAAAATTACTGATCAGTGAAAGGTTTCAGCAGAGAGACACACTGAGAAAATGGAAGAGGAGGTGCTCTGCAGAATAATTTGATCCCAATTCTTTGAGGGTTATGAGAGTGAAAACTGGAGATAGTTCCTGTACCTTTAACGGTTGGGTAGATGAGAGGATTTCAGTGGATGCTACTTGTTATACAACTGGTAATATGCAGCACCTGCTGGAAGTCCTTCTATAGAACCATTAAAGGCAAAGAAGCCCTCTCCAGTTATTACTCCAGTAATCCTAGGGTCATAGATGCCGACCAAACCTCTTTGCATGCAAGAGTGAATTATTTCAAAAGTTTTCTCCTTGGTGGGTGAGATGATGAGAGATTTAGTGTATTTTCAATGGCTTATTTGCACCTAGGGAGGTTTTTTTAATAAAAAAAGTATTTGTGCAAAAGAAAAAAAATCTTTGATTTTGATATGGAAACATCCTGTGGGGAATATGGTGCACTTTGCATAAAATACACAGTGTTCTGTATAATAATAATAATAATAATAAAATTTATTTCTATCCCGCCTCTCCCAATGGATCGAGGCGGCATTACAAAAATATATAAAAACATTAAAACATTAAAATGCACCCTATCCTCCCCACCCTCCAACCCTTCTATCCCCCTAAAACATATTAGTTAATTAAAACAAATTAAAAACAAGATTAACACAGAAGACAATGATGAGAGGCGGTGGAACACTAATCTGGGAAGGCCTGTCGGAAGAGAACGGTCTTGACTGCTTTTTTAAAGCAGTCAAGACTGGTAATGTGCCGGGTCTCCTCCGGCAGGCCATTCCATAACTTGGGAGCGACAGAAGAAAAGGTCCTCTGGGTAACCGCAGCCAACCTAGTTCTGATTGGCTGCAGTAAATTCCTCCCAGAGGACCTTAGTGTGCGGGGCGGATTATATGGGAGAAGGCGATCCCGCAGGTAGGCTGGCCCCAAGCCATGAAGGGCTTTAAAGGTAAAAACCAACACCTTGTACTGTGCCCGGAAACGAATAGGCAGCCAGTGTAAAGACTTCAGAATTGGTGTTATGTGGTCACTTTTAGATGTTCCGGTGACCAACCTGGCTGCCATATTCTGAATTAATTGAAGTTTCCGGACTAAGCACATGGGTAGCCCTATGTAGAGCGCATTACAGAAGTCAAGCCGTGAAGTTACCAGCGCATGTACCACTGTTTTTAGGTGTTCCAAGTCCAGGAAGGGGCGCAGCTGGCGTATCAGCCGAAGCTGATAGCAGGCACTCCTGGTTGCCGCATCAATTTGAGCTGTCATCTGAAGCGGCGAGTCCAGGAGCACTCCCAAGCTGCGGACACAGTCTTTCAGGGGAAGTGTGACCCCGTCTAGAACTGGTTGACAAACCTCTATACCTGGGCTGGGGCCCCTAACAGCAAGTACCTCCGTCTTATCTGGATTCAGCTTCAGTCTGTTTTTCCTCATCCAGTCCATTACTGCTTCTAGGCATTCATTTAGAGGTGAGATGCCATCCTTAGTTGATGCTGTTATCCGAGGCATGGAGAGATATATCTGGGTGTCATCAGCATACTGATAGCACCTTGCTCCATGCCTCCTGATGATCTCTCCCAGCGGTTTCATGTAGATGTTAAATAGCATTGGGGACAGGACGGCGCCCTGAGGGACGCCAGATTTAAGCTCCTTTTTCGAGGAGCAGCTGTCCCCAAGCATCACCATCTGGTATCTACCTGAGAGATAGGACCGGAACCACTTAAGTATGTATGTTTTTCCACAGTCCAAGTTTTTCTTCTACAGAATGTTTGGGGGAAAAAACCCAAATGACTAACAATAAATATAGTTCACCATTATTATTTTTTGATGGAGTGTCTTGATATACTGAGACATCCTTTCTCATCATGGAGAAAAAACTGGTGAGTATGTTTTATGTTCCTATTAGCTACTAATTTCAGCAATTCTGCTAGGGTACTGATGAAAAGCCGAGCACATGGGCTGACATTCCAGTCACAAGGGAATAAGTTGCTACACAATTGGGGCAAATTATTTGACAGAGTGCTTACAAACACATTCTTCTGATGATGGCAGAAGTGGAGTTCTGCATCCAGCAACACTGTGCATCTCACATTGTGCACTGAGGCTATGCAATGCACATTGCAGTTGCACATGTAACTCTGTGTCACACAACAGCACTGAGTCATTGACGTGCATGGCATAATGTTGCTATTCTGCGTGAAGTTGGGTAGTGGTGGTGTAATGTATTGTGCTATACTGATGATGGATTGCATCCATAGGTTGCATGCAATAGGCCCCAGATTCAGTCCCTGGCATCTTGATCCAGATAGCTTTGAGAAGGACTGCCATCTGAAATGAGTCTTCTTCCAGAAGCGAGGCACAGAACTTGTGTCAAACTGTTGGGTGATAACTGACCACTGTGGGTTTGTAACAGCTCTTCAGGGTCTCCATGGGAAGTTCTTTATTAAAACTTACCAGGTGACTGATTCTTTTACACCAGGGGATTGAATTTGGGACCTTCTGAATATAAGGCAAGTGCTCTGCCTCTTCTCAAAGCAGCTGTAAAAGAATTTAGGTCTTTAATGTGTTACCACGAGGAGACAAGGAGATTAAATATGTCAGCACCTGGTTTATTTATCTACATCCTAAATAATTATCAAGGGTTTTTTTTCCACATGTTCACTCCCTCCTAGATTTCACAGATGAAAAAAACAGACACCCTTATATACTTGTAACACCCTTATCCTCACACCAAAGATCAAAGAGTGTATTCCTGCTCCACCTTGTCACAGAGCATTAAAAACTATTCTCTCCTAGTTCAATTGTTTGCTGTGCAACAGTATATGCGAAAGGGATGGTTATCATGCTTGAAATAGAGTAGCCTTTCCCAGTTTAGTGACTTCCAGATACGTCGGACCACAATTTCCATCATCCCTGTCATCATCCTCCCAGCCCTTTCTTTGCTGTACTGATTGCCAGCTTGCATGAAATTATTTTGGGCAGCTATAAGCAAAGGAAGATCATCCATTACAGTATTCTTTAGCATCTGTCAATTCTACCACTTCATTTCATCTGCTGTACAGGGAGCCCTCTACTTTTGCAAAGCTAAGGGGAGTAAGTCCCCCATGAAAATGAAAAAAACAACAACCCTGCAAGTAAGAATAAAATGAAAATCACTATTTTTCTTACTTTAGAATACTAGTCTAGGAGACTCTAGGTCCTCCATAGCTGAAGTGGACCATAGAAGCATGCTAGAAGACTAGAGATTCCTAGAGAGAATATATTTTTCCATGGCGGGGGCAAATAAAGTAAGAATTTTTAATAAACAAACAAACAAACCTCCAAATAATCAAATCTGCAGGTGCTGGACTTGCAAAAGTGGAGGGCCAACTTTATATGTAAACCAGCCAAGTATAGATAAAATCTGTACTTCTCTGGTCATAACCAAAGAGCCCCTTGTCCCATATACCTAAATGTACTGGTGCAAATATTCTCATATTTGATTTTTCTATTATGCTGGATGTATTTGCTAGAAAAGCTGGAGGGGAGGACACACTGTGTTACTGTTACTTTAAGACTGGGCATATAGAATTTAAAGAAGAAAACACCTCAGCCATCAGAGAGGGCAGCTACCAAGGGAAATCTCAAATCCAGCATGAAAGAAGGTGTAATCACCCGTATTGATTGGATCAGCAAGATAGTTATAGATTTTGGATTTAATGATAGTTGAAGTAGTGATATTCATATTAGTATTAACTTTACTTACAGCCTTCATTTTCCTCCCAAACCAGGACTCAAGCCAACTTAACTATTTTTTATAATATTTTTTATTAGAGCATATTTTAGATAAATAAAACAACATACAGCGGAATATAGAGACAGACAATAAATCTAAGTCTACTTAAACTACATAAAACTAAACTAAAAAAGGGTTAAGGATATCTATGCGCAGCTTCCAACTTACCAACTGTTGGTTCTATGCTAACATGCAAAATATACATCTACTTTATATCATTATTACACACTACTACATATTAGTAATGATTAAGTTAGTCTTCAGAACTAAAAACTGACTTTTGCCCCCAAAGATTTCTTAAGTATGCAATCAGCTTCTCCTAATCATTCCTAAATATACCCAGAGACCTCCTCTTAATTAAAATGGTGAACTTGTCCATTTCTGCTGAGTCAAGCAACTGCATCACCCAGTTGTCTTTAGATAAGACACATCTTTCCATTTCTGTGCAAAGAGTATTCTGGCAGCTGTAACCATATATTGAAAGATTCTTCCTGACTTCTTGTCAGTCTGTTTATCTATCAATCTCAATAGAAAAGAAAAATCAGGTTTCAAGTGAATCTTTTTCTTCAATATGTCTTCTATCAGTCTGTGCATTATCACTGAGAATTTCTTTGTGTTCTTTACAAATCCAACACATATGAATAAAAGCTTCTTTTTTGGGGGGTCACATTTCCAACAGACATTTGAAGAACCTTTATACATTTCAGACAGTCTTTTTTTATATATATAAATATTTTTTATTAAATTTTGTTAAAGAAAAAAAAAGGTTACATTCCAGAATTACATATTTCCATATTTCCCCCCAATACAATCCCTTCCTAATATATACAACTAATATCTATCGATTTTTCTTAGCAATGCTCTAATACATAATACATAATTATCACTCAGTTGAAATTAATTCATAAATAACTTGACTGGAAAGAAATGCCCGCCCACCCCCAAGAAACCCCCCCCCAAAAAAACAGTTTGTTACATTGATTGGGAAACTGAGAAAAAAAGAAATCCCCCCCCAGCATAATTGATTCCCACCTCTGTTCGTATCCCACCTCCGATCGAGGAATACAGACAGCCTTTCTGATGTTAAGTATTGAAGGCAACTTAACTAATTGAAATAAATATTATATAGTTACTACCACATAGTCCAGTATATGGCAAGCAATATGGCAAGCAAGCATCATTTGGTGACCCTCTATTGCTGAATGATATTCCCCACAGTGTCATGCTGTTGTAGCACCACTGCCAACATTTGTTTCATAAAGATCCCACCTTTCTTCCAGGGTGTTGAAAGTATCATATACTGTTCCTCCTGTCTGAATATTGTCCTTATAAAAACACTATGAGGTCAGTTGGTCAGTGAACCAAGTTCAGTCTTGTACAGCTGTGTGGAGAACTGAACCATGATCTCCACAGTGCTAATCGGATATGGCAAACCTGCACCATAATGGCTTTCAGACAAGATGGTAAATATATATTTTTTTAAAATTAAGTGTTATTAACATTTTTCAAAATGAGCACTACAAATAAGTAAATATATATAAAAGGAGAAAAAAACTAGAAAAAAGAACAACATCTGAACATACAGAAACCTATGGATTAACACATTGTTAGGCTTGAAATCTAGGGCTCTGTAACTTGCTATGGAATCAATACTTGATAATCATTAACTGTGATATTAATTGGCATTTCAGACACTCGGGGCTCATCAAGCAACCTTGCTTTAGAGTTGTTTATTCTGCTTTGCTCTTGTTTATGATCAGTATGTACAAGCAAATATCAGCAATGCGTTCTTTGGGAATGTCCTAGGATGTAACAGGGTCATGTAGACTCAGGAAGTTAATGGTCAGACAGAATGTAACACATGTACAAGCTGTGACTCTGCTAATGCTGATGAATGAATCTTTTCCTTTCTGTAAGCATTCTTTAATATAAACATAAACATAGTGTAAGAAAGGAAGCCTGAAAGATTAAATCCTCTTTCCAGGGATCCTTTGGCCAAAGTTGTGTGTGTGTGTGTTCCTTCCTTCCTTCCTTCCTTCCTTCCTTCCTTCCTTCCTTCCTTCCTTCCTTCCTTCCTTCTACCTTCCTACCTTGTGTCTGAGGGTTCAAGTCAGCTCCATGTTCCACCTGGGGATACAGTGAGGTGTGGTTTGTTTATCCACCCTAACAGAATGAATTAAAAAGTAACAAGAGAAAAAAAAAGGAGAAAAGAAAGAAGTTTAGCATCAACAAAAGTCTGTCACATCCACAGCAAAACCTTTTTGATTGCTGATTAAAAATATATTCAGTCACCCTCATGTGCTTTCATCTTGAGAGCCATTAGCTCTGGAACAACACATATATTTTAGAGACAAATGAAATAAGCCCATTAATATTTCATAAAGCCTCATGGCTTAGGACAGAGTGATGTATTTATTCAAAATGAAAGCTAATTCTTTTCAGAGACCCTGTTTCCACAGCATACTGCCGCTCCCTGAGACACAGCTTGAGAATCATTGGATTATTGAGTTTCACATCTGAACTGTCTTGCTGCTCAGGTTTTCAATTAATTCCTAATTAGTGCCTTCAATAGCTCGCTTGGCAGGAGACAAAGTAAGGAGATGCCGAGATTTGAATTTACAAAGAGGAACAGATGATTTCAGTCTCCCGTTCCGCCTTCGGTTGCATAATTTCTCTTATTTGATTTTAATTTGCTTTTATTTATTTGATGTCTTTATTGCTTCTGGCATTGATTGAAATGAAGAAACGCCAGTCTGGTGAATCCAAATATTTTAATAACTGCTCAGGCTTTCTTGGCAAGGTATTTTGTGCACAAGTGGTGCGCTGTGTGAATTGGCAGGTGCTTCACGGTTCATTTCCATGCCACTTGCAAGGTGCACCATGCCAGCCAATGTTTTGCCACAGCCTGGAGACAAACAGAAGCATATTTGCCAATCCCTCTGATGTGATACCAGTGTTCTGCATAAAGAACTTACCACCTGGGGTTTAATTGAAGGGAGGGTATTTTAGCAAAGAGGAAGACTGGATTCAAGCAAGGCCTAGCGGCCCCCAAGGAAATATATTCAAGATTAAATGTCAGGAACATGACATACCCCTGAAATTGTCTTGCTTTGATTCAGACCACTGGTCTATCTAGCTTGTTCTTGGCTACATTGAATTGAAGTATAAGGGTATAAGGGGCAGGGTTCCTGTCTTTTTAATGGTTGGGTAGGATAGGGAATTTCCACAGGTGTTGCTTGTCATACTTTCAACTGCTTTCTAAGAGGTGGGAAAAGGCCTTTCAGAGCCATGCCTGAAAATGGTAAGGACTGAACATAGGCTAGTCCACGTATGCTTTGCCACTGATCTAAGCCTCACAGCCGTAGAAGTAGCTGTGATTACCTGGTGTTACTGCAGTTTCTAGCCTGGACTTGTGTGATATTAGATATCACTTTGATATCAATAATTTGGCCTTCTTTACCTATTCCTCTCCACTTGCTGCGAGGCCCCCGGACAAGCTCCCAGACAGGCACGACCGCTAATCACTGTAATATTCTACACAAATACAGGCAGGCCAGAAATAGCCGTCCTGCTGCTTCAGGAGACCTCAAGGCAAGTACCCTATTATGTATGCACACTACTTACAAAGAACTTCCGGCCCCGACCAGGCAGCTTGATTAGACAACTGCGTTTGCATAATGGCTACTCTATTGACAATTCGAACTTAACCCAATCATGCTAAATTCTGACCTTTTGGAAGTTTTGTCTCCAGCCTGAAACACATTGTTTTCCCCAAGTACGGACTAGCCTACGGCCACATTTTCCCCTATAAGAACCCCTGACTTTGAGAGCTTCCTCGGATCGCTCCCGACTTCCATTCCGCCTTGCTGCCGCTTTGCTTGGCGAGCCTTCCCCTCAGTCCCACATACTGAGAAACTTCATCTCTATGAACTTCTGCTGCAGACTACCTGGGCTTCAGGACAGGTGTAGTATTACCCAAACCAATAACTCCTCTAAAAATCCCTCTATTGCACTCCAACCTTTATTTCTCTAGTTATCTGAGTGAGTGTGCTGCATACACTGTTTGATTGTATTTTAATAAAAACAACAATTATTATTTCACTTCTATTTGCTCCTTGACTCGGTCTGACCCCATAGACATTGGGTAAAAGATCTCGCTCTGTTGCCTTCCTCTCGTATTGCTAGCTTGTGCTCTTTGACTAATTTCCCCAACTTGTATAATTTGGAGTGCACTTAGGTGTCCCTCATGGGACTCCCAGAAATCAGGATAGCACTGGCCCCAATTCACACTATAGAATTAGAGCACTGTTATTCCACTTAACTGCCATGGTTCTATCCTATGGAATCCTGGGACTGCCAGTTTAGGGAGGGGTATTTAGGATTCTGAGACCCAGCATGGTGTTGTGACTTGAGCATGAAACTATAACTCTGGAGACTGAGGTTAGGATCCCTGCGTGGCCATGGAAACCCACAGGGTGGCCTTGGGCAAGTCATTTCAGCCTCAGAGGAAGACAAAGCCAAACCTTCTTGAAACAAATCTTGCCAAGAAAATCTCATGATAGGGTCACCATCAGTTGGAAATGATTTGAAGGCACACAACAAAAACAAGTTTAGAATTCTTAGTCAAAGTCCTTTAGCACCTAACAAGACTACCACTCTCTGGATTCCACAGGATGGAAATATGGCAGCTAAAATGCAAAAATAGTGCTATAATTGTGTGGTCCAAATGCATCCTTGGCTTTGGAAGCCCCACAATATCCATTCCAACTTTATCAATAGAGGGCAAAGTCATTACCCAGGATAGGAAACCTGTGGTCCTCCAGATGAATGATTAGTCTCATCAGACCTCACCATTGGCCAGAATGCTGACAAAGTGATAGAAACTGGAGATCAATAACTGCTGAGGAGGAGGGGCAGAGAGTTTCCACAGTCCTGCTTAGAACAAAATGATATTGTTGTCTATTTTATAACCCATAATATGCTCCAAACTTTTAAATTTGAGAATATGGGCATGCTTTATTACCAACCTAATGTTATAGCAAGGAGAAATCACTTCCCTCCCAATTATTATTGATGAGCAATGATTCCTCTGTACCCACTGTATCTGGAATAGTCTAGGATCTGCCTTACTCCTTATCAAACTTATTGTCTTTCTAGAAAAGTAGTGACTATTCCACCCAGCAGTGATTCTCCAGCATCTAAAACATATGCTCCTCATAACCTACTACCTGATCCCTTTCAATGGAGATGCCATATCTGTGTTTTCATAGAACTAATTCACTGAAATGCCTTTTAAAAAAAGACAAAGAAGTGATTGTTCTTTTGGTTGAAGGTACACTGGGAAACACAATTGTCCTGCAATATACTATTAACAGTTCAAAATATACGCGACCTTAAGACAAAGCTATCTTTATGTGGTAATGGGGAAAAACTTGTTGTAACCTTTTGTAATAGTTGTATGACAATTTGTTAGTAATTAGAGAGTTCAACCTACACATCTGAAAGAAAGACCTCCATTGTCCTGGGCTCTGAGCTGTAAATAGCCGGAACAGATGCCTGTTGTCAGGGGGAAGAGGAGGGCTGTGAGGAAGAGAATTCTTTGCATGGATGCCTTCGCCTTGCATGTTGTAAATGACAGTAGAAACCAAATCCCTGGTGAATCATGGAGGTGACAAGTGGGGCCCAGTTAAGTCTTGGTGTAATTGCAGTGAAATCACTGGTGTGGCTTACTGGAGTTAATGTAACCTGAATGTCTCATTGCATGCAAAGCAAGGGTTTAGGCCTTAGTTTCACAACCATAGAATGGCTGTAAGCACTAGCAAGGGACCTAGGGGCAGGGATGCTTGCTGCTATCATTTCAAGGGGAAGTGGTCTCCCATATTTGCTCCATAAGCTGGCACTGGATATAAGGCCCTTTCCGCACCACCCTCCCAACCTCCCATAGAGACAGGAGAAGGACAGGACCACAATGATGGTTCTGTATGATGTTGTCACGATCCTGTCCTTCTCCTGTCTCTAGGTGGCACAATCACTGATTAAATCATTAATGGGTTTTCTTTATCAATGACAAACGATCGCATCACCATCGTGGACTTACCTGTCATGCAAAAGCCCAGGAAGCACAATGGCTGCACTTCCTTCCCCAGGGCAGCCTGGAAAGATAGGAAGAAGAGGTGGTGCCATTGTGCTTCCTTCATTGCAGGGGCAGTCAGTGCCGAGGGGAGCACTCCGATCGCAATCCCCTCCTGGCAGCGCTGATGATGGCGTCCCCACTGGACGCCACTGCAAAAAGGTAGGGTAAAGAAAAAGCCTAAGTATCTGGTTGTGGGGGTTACGGAATAATGTTAAAGGCTGATTCATGCATTACTAGAGGAGAATCTAGGGTGGGCCTAAATGGCCTCCAGTTTGCTAGTGGATGGTGCCATGTTCTGAGCCACTAAAATACCTTCAAAATAACACTGAAGCTTGATCTTTGAAAATTAAGAAAACAGTAGTCAAGCCTCTAAAAGCAGGACTCTGTTGCTGCTGCTGCCAGATAAAAATGGTGAATGTGTGTGGATGTTGAAGCAGAAATAAAAAAAGCACTTCCACTTATGAAGGCCAGACAGCACAAAGTCTGGTGTATCCCCGCATGCAAATTCTGAATGGCCCCTTGAGTTTCTTCTTCAGACTCCTTGCCACTGTGATCATTTTGGTGCATGAAAACAAGGAGGGATACATATATTAGCATGTGTTAATTTTATGCCTGAAGCTCTCACCAGCTGTCAGCAGTCAGGCTGTGAAGTAACATCCTTCGGTGAGTAATTTTGTGGCAAACAACAATCAGCATCTGCTTGCCAAAAAATAAAGAGAAATGATCACAAGCTTGGATCTCGGAACACCCACTATTATAATCTGCTTTTGCATGCAAGGAAAGGATGGTCTGGTCCAGAGCATAAATACTATAGAAAGAGTATATCTCCATATCAGAATGTGGTTACCTTAAGGTAGGGTCAGGTGAAAGATACACCAGAATATACTGGTAAACTATGGAGTAATTTGCTGTAGATCAGTAAAGACTTTGCTCTCCAAATTGTTCAACAACAGCAATAACAAAATGAATCACCCCTCACATTGATAAAATCCATCAAGGAATCCACTGGTCCTGAATTCTTCTTATTCCAAGGGATAGCATCCATACGATGCAAGGCTGCCTCATCTCAGTGGAATCTGTAGCTGGCTGAGAAGGATCCACTATTCTCAATATTTATGGATATATTTACCTATATACTTATATTTACCGATATGCATGTGAACAAATAGTATTTTGTGGTTGTTGAAAGCAACTAATGATGATAAATGAAACAGAAAAGAAGTACCATCACATTTTTGCATGTACAAATGTGTAAAAATGGATTCAAATTTTAATCTACCTTGTTGAAAAATGCTTACTATTTTGTGTATTATTTTCTGCCTAGACTTCACTAAGGTGTGTGTGTGTGTGTGTGTGGAGGGGACGGGAATCCAGAAAGAGCACTCTTCTAATGATGGAGTGGAACAGGATCTGTTTCACTCTGCACAATTATAATGCTATGATTCTGCTTAAGGAGCTGTTTTCCTGCAATTTAGTGTAAATTCAGTCCCATAGAAACTGGTAGTGTGAGCTGAATAGAGCTGAAACATGTAAAACATGCATGGGCTAGAGTACAGAGGCCATTGCAGTAGGGCTGAAGCCAAAAACTTATGTGCACATTCAAAATTTTGATGGCTCTTCAAATCATGAATCATGCATGCCAAATTCAAACAATAAAGAACATTGACTTTAAAAAATTGAAATCTTAGCAATTGACTTGTTCAGTTTGATATTCTAGAGTATAGTTCTTCCTTTGGGATGCCTAAATCTAACAGTATTCAAAAATGAGAATCTTCTAAATCTGGGGGCATAATATTTTAATGTTTATAATCTTTTAACCGTTTAAGTCTATGTATATGTGTTAGAGACAAGAGACAGCCATTCTCACCATGACCCAGAAACATCAGTTACAGCTGGACTAACCCTAAATAGCAAAAAAACCCAGATCCTGACTGATCTTGGAAGCGAAGCAAGGTCAACCTTGGTTAATACTTGGATGGGAGACCACCAACGAATACCAGGTGCTGTAGGCTATATTTCAGAGGAAGGAACAGGCAAAACTACTTCTGAATATTTCTTGCCTGAGAAAAAAGTAAGGAATTCTTGGGGTCATCATATGTCAACAGGCAACTTGAAGGCATACCCAAAAATATAGATGCACACAAGTAGGGAGTTGGACACTGAGGTGGTTGTTATTCTAATGATCCAGCCCTGCAAAATTTCAGTGAAGGGCAGGTTCAGGATTCTCTGTCTCTCCCTGGATAAATTATTTTGTTTGAAGAGTTATCAGTGTGAAGACCCGTTTGGAAAAAAAAAAAAAAGAAAGAAAGAAAAAGAAAGCCACAAGCAGGAAAAATACCAGGGGCCCATCTACAATTGCTTTTTTGAGAAGTAGATTCTGAAGGCCACTGTCTTCTCTGCTAGGTGTATCATATTTCTTTTAAAACCAGAGTAACTACTTTTAAATTTAAAATTTGAAATGATTTTTGACATTGTGTCTGTAGATTTTAAAAAAACAACCCAAAGTTATGCAATCTGTGCCTTCTTTTTAGGTCAGGGCTTTCCAAATGGTGTGCTGTGACACATTAGTGTGTTGCCTGAAGTGTGTAGGTGTGTCGCCTACAATCTTGGAAATGTATATTATTATTTATAAATCACATATTTTAAAAAATACATGAAAGGTGTTTATGAGATATGTTGTGTCCCCATACATTTTGTTATTACAATTAATGTATGTTTCTGTATCTCTTATAAAGGGTTAGGTTTAATCTCCGGTTTGCTAGTAAAACTGAATTACTGTGTTGTGAATGATGCATGTCTAAAAAGTGTGTCACCAACATGAAAAGTTTGGAAAGCCCTGTTTTAGGTGATGCGTACATGGGCATCCCAGTTCCTAGAAAGCCCAACAAGTTTGCATTTGAAAATACTCTAATTACATGGGAAGTAAGTGCCTATTTGTTATAAATCAAGAGCACCACTTCTAAATGAGACCAAGCTGCAAAAACAATAGAAGGTTTATCCCTTTAAGACCTGATCTTTACTGGAAGGGTTTTGATTCTACAGCCTTGTTGAATGCCTTTGTGAGAATATGACCAAGTGGTTTGACCTCAAGACTCGTAGAAATGAATCCTTAAGATTCTGGGATGGAGGAAATAGAAGGCTGAAAGGAAAACCGGTTATATTCATCCCTGAACTAGAAATATCATGTACTTTGTTATACACTTTTGGATGATAAATGCCACTCTTGATCCTTATCTGAGGCCTTAAGCCAGTTAGCCAGATCCAAATGGCAGTATCTGCTGAAGGAACAGAAAAATGCAGTGGAAGGGGGAGGTAGGTTCTCCTTCAGGTAGTCCCCTGTGTGTCTCCAAACCCTAGCTCCAGCAGGCCAAACTTTTGGACAACATAGGCAGCTACAGTGTGGAGGGAAGGAAGTTCTACCAGTACAATGTTGGATTTAGGCCAAACATAACCAGAGGGTATCCACCACCATTTACCACTGGCAGATCCTTTTGGGCCCCATGCTCCAGACAAGAGAACTTTTGGTGTCCTTAAAGTTTATTAATGTGCCATATGTAGTGGAGTTGATACATTGGAAAGTCTGGTGACTGTATGTTATACTGGTTCATAGATTTGTTGCATGACTGTCTTGGTTAACAGAGACACTTGGTTAGCAGAGACAGCAGAGAAATGTTGATTCCTTCCTCACATACCTCCTGAAATCCTCTGGTAAGCAGGGAAAATAATGGAAGGCATACTCAAGCTTGAGTTTATGAAGATAATTTAAAGGTCTGAACCCCACACTATGTCATGAGAAAAAGAGAGAAGCACAAAGAATCCTATTTTGTCCCTTTCCTCTTACACTTAGTAGCCCAAAGTAGCAGGGTTGGATCTATTCATCTAGCTGTCACCTTGGGCCCAGGAGGCAGCCTAACCCTTCCCAGTCACATGTCCCTACTTACCTTAACGTCACAATTGCTTTTAAGAGAACAATATACCAATTCAGGGTTGGGGAACACGTGGCCTTCCCTAAGCTACATCTCCCATTATCCCTCATTTGCCTTTCTCAGACTGATGAGAATTGGAGTTTAGCATCATTTGGAAGGCCACAGGATTTCCAGAGCTGTACTTCATTTTCTGAAGACTAATTCTTCTGAGATTTATAACACAACCCTAGCCGTATTTACTCAGAAGAAAGTTACCCACTCAGTTCAATGCCATATAAGCATGTGCTGTCATCCCTCCACATATCTGGGTTTGGGGCACAGGAACCTAGCTAAAGTCAAAAACCCACAAATACCTCTACCCTATCCAATTATATTTAACACACAAAAAAGTATGATTCATGTATTCAACCACCAAAGATGCCTTCTAGATATTGGGGTTCCTTCACAAGGCAGAAGTGGGTGGCTGGTGGGGCTTACCGCTTATTCCACTGCTGCCTTATGCCATTTTTAAGAGAGACTTACAAGCTTTGCTTCTCTCAGTCTCACAGAGCCTGCTGCCCTTATTAAAAATGGTGTAGTGGAGGCAGCAGCAAATAATCAGTGAAACCCACAGATGTGGAAGGTTTGACAGTGTAAGATTGTAGGTTTAGTTAGTTAGTTTAGTTAGGTTAGTTAGTCTCCTGCTGTTCCCCTGTGCATGACTTTTGTTTCTCCTGGTCCATCATCCTCCATGTTCTGAAATATCAAGCAACCTACCCATAGGTGGATCTAGGGTGGGCCAACTGGGGCATGTGCCCTGGACACCAATGTCAGGGGGCCACAAAAAAGAGGAACCCCTTGCCTGCCCCCTGTCACTGCTCACCCACCCCCCACCCCCCACTGCTCGCTTCCTCCTCTCTCCACTCACCTCACCCCCGCTTACTGCTCAACCCCCCCCCCACCTGCCGCTGCTCACCCCACTGCTGTTTGCCCTGCTGACTTGCTCTGGGTGCTGTTGAGCCTCGGTAAGCCACTGAACCCACCCTCCCCTGCAAAAAATCCTTTATGATGCAACCTCTGTGATCTCCTTCACATCCCTCCCCAAAACCAGCCTTTTTCATGAGGCTTTTGCCATAACTCCTTCATTCCCATGTCCCATTGTAATTAAACTGAAGCATGTGTAACTACGGCCCTTTCTGCACCTTACTTTATCATGTTGCCCTGCAGTTGTGACCCTGGCAGCACCCCCACAGGGAAGGGAGCATGACGGGAAACCTCCCCTCTTCACCAGACCAGCTCCATGCAGAAGGGAGTGCAGTGGACACACCTCTTCCACAGTACAGTGCAGCTGGGCATTTTCCCACATTGTGCTGTGGCAAGAAGCACCTCCATTGCACTTTCAAGCCTTCTACAGGTCAGATAAGTGTGGGAGCATCACATGATTGGACATCTTTGGTGGGGAAAACCCATCAATGATTTGGTCCATGACTGCACCAGTTGGCAATGGGAGAAGGATGGGACCATGACAAAGTCATGCAGAAGCATCATCATGGTCCCACTCCTCATCTGTCGCCATCATAGGACAACACTTGTCTGCAGAAAAGGCCTAAAATAATTGCAGTTTCTTTCCGCTGTTTGCCCCGTCTCCATCTCATCTTAGTTCCCTGCTATCTCCCTTGACAGCTTCTTACATTTGGTGAAGCACCATTCACATTGCTGGCTTCATCTCCATCCCCATCCTTTTTCTGTAACTTTATTGAGAATGTTACCCTGCTGCCAAGTTTTTAAGGTTGCATGATTTTATTGTGCCACTGCTCATGAGGAATTGTTTCCAGGAGCTCAAATATCAATCTAGATTATTTGGTGTGTCACCACTCTCAACATGCAAGACAAAAGAAGGAGGCTGGAATGGAGCTTAGGGTGGATAAGGGTGAAGGATGGCTTGGCCCTGGTAGATTCAGGTGTGGTCGCCTGCTTGCTTGCTCGCATTTTCCTAGCAACCAGGGCAATTGGCCACAGCAGGATAGGTCCTAGAAAGGAAAGTGTTCATGCTGAAGAGATCTGCTGAACTTGTTGGTCAACATTCTAGACCAGCACCCAACACACCTGCCACAGACAGCTATATAAGCAAGATGATTCCTGTCCCTGATCATTGGTTATCTGCCAACAACTTCCAATCACGGTTGTGTCCCATTTTTGGAAAACTACAAACTCTTTCTCTTTTGTAAATTGGTTACTCCAGGTGCAAGGAGAGCCTGTCATGTTGGAGTGGCAAGCAGTCAGACAACAAGGTCTGGTGGCCACCAGGGAAGCCCACCTGCTGATGCTTCTCCTGGCATTGACGGGTAAGGAAATCAGCCATTTTGTTTTGTTTTATTTTGGTTTGTTTTTGTTCTGAATGCTAAATCTGTTGGGCTAAACCAAGACAAAACAAGAAACAGTGAATTGTGGCAGACTGAGATGAACAGGAGTCTTGATAGTTCGAGCACAGAAGAGATCCTTTTGTGGTAATACATTGGAAAGGTTTAATGGGAAAGAATTCACAAATCTATGTCCAGTCCCAAAAGGTCTAAACAGCAGCAATCTATTTCAATTCATACCTCAACTTATTTAATGTTTACGTGATTATCTGAAGTTATGATTGTTTTTCACTCTGGTATTCTTTAAGTGCCTCTCAATAGATTTTTCTGGCTTTTTATTCCCATTCATCAATCTTACATTTACCGAAGAGGGAAAATATGCTTTTGGCTAGGTCTTTTTAAAAGCATTATGTTCTTCAGGGCCCATATGTCATTCGTACATTTGCTGTGTATAAGGTCCCAGATTTGATTCCTGGCAGAAGTTGTGAAGTCTATGGTCATGCATTGGAAGAGAGACATCAAACTGGATTTTGCCAGCACCTCCTTTTAATGTGGAAAGAAATTTAGTCCTGGCTTTCGTAAAAGTGAAGAAGCTGGCTTTGAGCATCTCTGGTGGAAATGTATCAAGATATTTTGAAGGGATGTATGTAATAAGATATCTCTGTTGGTATGTTTCACTATGAGAGCCTGTGTGGTAGAGTGTCTTGAGTGCTAGACTGCAACCCTGGAGGCCAAGGTTCGAATTCCTACTTGGCTGTGGAAACCCACTGGGTGACCATGGATGCATCACACATTCTTAATCCCCAAAAAACCATGTGATAGTTTTGCCTTAGGGTCACCATAAATTGAAAATGACTTGAAGACACATGACAACAACATTTCACTACACCTTTTGACTGCTTGATCACTACATCTTTAGACTGCTTGCTTAGATCAAACTGTATTGATCTGTATTGAACTGCCAAAAAGCTGGTAGCTCCAACATAGCAAAATGTAAAAAGATAACCTCTTGTCTTACGGAATAGTTAACAGAAGCTTGAAAGACTGCATAACTAACAAGTCTTAAGAATTTATGAGACAGAAGGCTGGGAATCACAGATTTGGGGGAAAAAATTAGTTTATCTCATATGACTTCTTTTATGAGTACAGTAATTGAATATTCATAAATGCAAACATTTTTCTTTGTTGTAAGCATTGCAGTTATTTTCAATTCCAATTTTTAAATTGTTGTGGTGATATAAATATTTATAATGGGTTGGAACTGGGCTTAATCATATTTAAAGTAGACTTATTTACTAGTCAGGTAATGGGATTTAAGTTAATTATTTGTCCCATTTATTTCAATAGGTCTGCTCTAGCCATGACTAAGCCTAGGTCAGGTCCAGAGTTTCCATTATTTATCTACATATGTGTTATATTATACGACTTGGTCCTGTGAGTTGTGCAATTTATACAAACAATCAAGAAACAAGATTATTAGAAATGATAATGTCATTCACTAGGGAATACATTTTTAATAATTTGTTTCCAGATGACTACTTAGGACCCGGATTGAAAAGGGGCCCCAGAAGCAGAAGAGAAGGTATACCCTCCAACTGTCCCAGTTTAGCAGAGATAGTCCTAATTAATCCACTGTCATCCCACTTTTTCAGCTGCTTTTTAACATGTCCCAGTTTCTCTCTCCTTATCCCACTTTTGCCCATTGGCTTCAGCTCCTTCCATTGCTACCAACTGAGTTCAAAGTGCAAAAGCAGTTTGCACTCAATTAACTTAGCAGGTGGGAGAGGAGAGGGTGGTGCAGTCCTGCCTTTCTCTGTAGATCCAGGCTAAAGCAAACTGCTGCAACCTTTCCCAATTCGTGTGCTCTTCCTTTTGCCATCTTGACCACATTCTGATGTTGTTTAGGCCATGTGTGTCCATGTTTCCATCTGTGAAAATTTGGAGGATAAGGGTAGAACACTAGTTACATGTAATTCCTTGAAATGTTGTCATGTTATTATCAATATGTCATCTTATTTCTAATTTCCTAATGATTACTGTCTTTGTCTTCATGAGGAAGCTGGTTTGATATGGCTTCTCAATTTTAAGTTAAGCTTCCATTTTCTGTTTTTGTTGTTTTGTACTTTCTCCAGGTCTGTTACATCTATTTTTTTTCTTTTTTGAGTGATCTATCATCACTCAGTGTTTCTGACCACACAGAGACTAAAGAGATCTTCTGATGCTTCCATTCTTTACAGAAAGATTTTTGTAAATAGAACTAAGCGGACACCTTGAGGCAATGCTTCTTAAGACCTTGTCAAAAGCAGCTGATATGTAACATTATGCTGTTGTGTTTCTGTGGAAGCTAAGGCCATTTCTGCCCTACACTGTTACAGTGCTATTATTCCACCTTCAACATCCTGTGGAATTTTGGGGTTTATAGTTTACTGAGGCTAAAGAGCTTTCTGGCTGAGAATTCTAAATGCCCCTTCGTAAACTACAAACCCCAGGATTCCATAGGACGTTGAAAGTAGAATAGTAGCACTATAACACTGTAATGTGGAAATAGCCTAAGATTCCCTTAAGAAGGCATAGGTAATATGCAGAAATTATTCATCTTCCTCCTGCCTCATAGTCAAAGGAAGGGGATGAGCAATGTCTATGTGTATGGAAGGAAGTTAGTCTGTGGTGGAACTAGGAGTGCATCTCCACTATCCAGCTATATTAGTTCAATACCACTTTAACTGCCATCGCTCCAACCCAGAGAATCATGAGGTTTGTATTTTGATGAGAGATACTTGAAACCATTTGCTAGACATCACTAATTCACTCCTTTGTACTAGAGCTCTCAAAGTAATCTGATTTAAACTTCAGACCTTCTTTTCAGGATATCTTGAGATCTCTAGCTGAAGGGGACATATTAGCATTCTCTAGCAGTGAATTGTGAGGACGTCACAAAACTACAAATCTCAGACTTTCTTAAGATGGAGCCATTGCAGTCACAGTACTATCAAACTGATATCGTTGGGAAGTGAGTAAATACACTCTTGTGTTTGAATAGGAGTCAGAAAATCACCTTGATTGTAATTAAACAGATGGAAGTGGGAAATAAATTTGTCTCATGGGTTGAAACAATTTATAATCAACAACAAGCTCGACTGGTGATTAATGGAGGGAAAACAAAACGGACAAAGCTACACAGAGAGAGAAGACAGGGCTGTCCTCTGTCTCCTCTGTTGTTTATCATGACGCTGGAAATACTTAACAATGCTATTAGAGAAGACAAAGCTATTAAAGGAGTCCAGATTAAGAAGTATCAATATAAACTTAAAGCTTTTGCTGATGATCTCGTCTTATTTCTGGACGACCCATTAAGCAGTACTAAAGACTTGATTGAAACAGTTCAAGAATATGGTGAATTCTCCAGTTTTAAGATTAACAAGGAAAAAACAGTTTTGCTAACAAAAAATATGAGTGAGAAGGAAGGGAAGGAATTAACACATTTAACAGGCTTTAACAAAGGACAAAAGGCAAAGTATCTAGGTGTCTGGATTGCAAAAAGAAATAATGAATTATTTCAGAATATCTATGGAAAAAAAATGGAAAGAAGTAACAAAGGATTTGGAAAATTGGGCTCGTATGAGGCTATCCATGATGGGGAGAATAGCAGCTATAAAAATGAACGTACTTCCAAAAATGAATTTTCTTTTTCAAAATCTCCCTATTATAATGAATAGCAAACCTTTTATACAATGGAAGAGAGTGCTAACTAAATTTATATGGCAAGGCAATAAACCCAGGATTAAATGGAACATTATGACGGACCTAACATCTAGAGGCGGAATGGGACTGCCAGACCTACAGTTATACTATAAGGCAGTGGCATTTGCTTGGATAAAAGACTGGGTTGATTTACAAGATATGAGAATGCTAGCACTTGAAGGAGCGGACTTAAGGATGGGGTGGCATGCCTATTTTTTTATGATAAAGCAGTGATCGATAAAGACTTTTCACATCATTTTATAAGAAAATCATTATTGAAGATTTGGAATGAATATAAAATTAAGAACATTAGGCAGCTCCCCTCATGGGTGTCCCCTCAAGAGGCTTTTTTTGGAAGATGGACCGAAACAGATAAATGGCTGCGATACGATGATACAATAGAGAATTCAACTTTAAATATTCTTAAGATAAAAATTGGAAAAAGAAGGAATAACGTTGAGTTGGTTCCCTTACAGACAATTAACTGAAAGATTTCAGATGGATGTAAAAACTTATGGAATAGAACAAAAAGAGAAACGAGGAGTGATAAAATGGTTGTTTGAAAACCCACCATATCTGTTATCTCATATATATCAAGAAGTTTTACAGCAAGAAAGGGAAGAGGAAACAATTAAGTCTGCATGATTTTGTGGGCTCAAAATATAGGACATTCAATCCAATTAGAGTCTTGGGAACAAAGTTGGAAAAGGGCACAAAAATTTACAGAGGCTCAGAACTTGAAGGAGAATTACTTTAAACCTTTTCATAGATGGTACATGACACCAGAAAAGTTAAAGAAGATATATAATACAGGGATAGGGCAATGCTGGAAATGTCAAAAGGAGGTCGGTACGCTATTTCATATGTGGTGGACATGTCCTAAGGGTAAGAAATACTGGTGTAAAATACACAATAAGATTTGTACAATGTTGAGGGTTCAATTTTATAAGACACCAGAATTGTATTTGTTAAATATGACATACATATTTGAAGGTACTGATTTAAAGAAATATTGGCAGATAATATTGTATATGATTACGACAGCTCGAATAGAATATGCAAGGCTCTGGAAAACTCAGCAAATACCTACAATTGAGCAATGGTGGGTAACTTTCATTGAAAACAAAAACGCAGATATAGTCTCTCAGAGATTAAAGGGGAAATCAGACAATGAGATTAAAAAAGAATGGCAGATTGTATCAAGTGATTGCTGGGTACTGTCAGAGGATAATGCTTAATTCAGGGTAGACATTGTTTATGAGGAGGCAATCAGTTGCATATCATGAAACAAGATATATCGATGTTGTAATGCAGGCACTACCATGTAATATTATCATTTTATTGTGGCACATTAAGCTTGAATGTTAATGAAATAGTAGAAAATGAAATCTAGAGCCATGTGGAAGATCAGTAGAAATATTTCAGGGTACTGTGCAATGATAAATGTTTATTTTGTATGATTGAATTACAATAAAATTATAATAAAAAAAGAAAAGAAAATCAGCTTGATTTTCTTCAGGAAATCCTACAGCACTGTGGGTTGCCCTAAAACTCAGACAGAATAGGAAACCGTGGAGAACTGTAAGTGCTGTAAACCCACATCTTATGTTCAACCTGTATATGTATGTGAAAATAAACTGTATATCAAAGAAACAATATCAGTTACATGCAGCTTTTTCTAGGGAAATGATATCCTGGCTAAGGACTGAAATCCCTGAATTGTCTCATCACGTAGTAGAGATGTGCTCACACACCACTTACAAAATTTGTTATTTAACTCCTGTCAAGCAGCCCAAACAACTTTATTGTATAACTTACCAGAAGTCTGTGTGCATCGTAAGTCTAAAACCACCTGCTCTATTTCAGCTTGACTTGTTGAACAAAACAATGGAATATTATAATTGATGATACTGAGGGAATTTAAAACGCCAGCCCAGATTTTCCACAGAATGTGTCTGCTCAAGCTTGGGAAACAGAACTGGAAAAAAAGAAAAAAAAGAAAAGAAAAAGGGAATCTCTCTAGTGAGTCTTGTGTATCTATAGTTTTGGTCCAAAATGCAATCCCTTTTGGAGCCAGAACTACCCAAATTTCCATCTGGAATGCTAGGGAGCTCTCCTATTTATTTCCTGATTTGTTTGCATATCTTGTCTCTCTCCTACAAAGGTGGCTAACAATAGCAGCCAATAAAACAGGTACAATAACATGATGAAACAGATGAATTAAAACATCTGACAAATTAAAGACAACTGGAATAAAGATGATTGAAACACATATGTACAGACTCCAGAACAGAGTGGCATTTAACGCCAATTAAAATTAATTATGCAATTTCACAGAATTGTTGGAAACAGCATGAGGATAAAGGCACCTTGAAACGTGTATAGGTGTTTTACCTTGAGATTTATGGATTTGAGGGGACATAGCTGCAGAAAGCCAGTTTGGCATAGCAGTTTGAGCACTGGACTATGACTGTGGAGACCAGGATTCAATTTGCCCCTTAGCCATGGAAATCCAGTGGGTGATCTGGGGTCACATATTCTCAGCCCCCAGAAAACCTCATGACAGGTTTGACTCAAGGTCTCCATAAGTTGGAAATGACTTAAAGGCACACTACAACAACAATAATTGTGAACTCATTAAATCAAATGATAAGGCAAAATGTTACTTTCTCAGAATCTTTGCTAGTGTTGTTAATTTCAATGGGTAAAATGAAGAACTACCATATCAAGGCCTTTATTTCAGTTATGACTGGAACTATTAATGTTAAAATAACAATATAATGGAAAAACGCAGGAGTGTCTGTCTGACATTGGCTCGACAGGCTTTGGTCGATCACTCTAGCTGAAAAATGGACAATGAAAATTCAAGTGGTAATTGGAGAAACAGTACAGTCAGCCCTCCACATTTGTGAGTTTAATTTTTGGCAATTTGATTATTCATGGATTATGTGCTATCACCTCTGCTGCCTCCCTATGCCATTTTTAATAGGGACTACAAGCCCCATGAGACTGAAAAACTACAAACAAGGCTTGTAAGTCTCTATTAAAAGTGGTGTGGGGCAGCAGTGGAAGTGGCAGTAAACTCCCACTTCTGTCTTGTGAAGAAACTCTGATGTCTCTAAGGAACCCATGGTAGACTGAATATGGTGATCGCACTTTTTTGTGTGTTAATTGTCGTTTGGGAGGGCCCAGAGTAATTCATGTTTTTTCCACTTTCATGGGGACCCTGTGCCCCTAACCCTAGCAAATGTGGAGGGATGACTGTAAAAAACAACTTTGGGGAAAACATGGAATCTCCAGTCTAAAGTTTTGGACTTAACGATGGATCAAGACTCACCATTAACACACAGGGATTTTTGTCATGATACCTTTTTTTTGAAAGAGAATATTTAATATAAGGACTATTATGAAGTAAGTTATTTTAATACAGCAATAGTTGTTCATTATTAATGTAAACTATCATTTTAAAAATCTGATAAAATAACAATTTTAAAAAGATGGGGGAAAAGAGACTATACCTATGCAGTCTAAAGTCTCTTCTACAACACTTAAACTCCCTTTTGAAAGATTTGAACTTCCTGACTGTTTTTAAACACCCTCTTCCACCGACTGTATGAATCCCAGTCTGGGGTTCCCCATGACTTTAGTTCTTGCTCAAAACATTTCCGTGAACATCCTTTACAAATTTCAAACAGCTGTTGTCTTGAAAATCCACATTACCTCATTCCCTCAAATCCTAGCCAGATGGTTCCAATTTTGAAATCACAGCAGAGACTATTTGTCTTTCTGCCTGAGGGAAAAGCTGTGCCAAGCATTTATTAGTTTGATTCTCCTCCAGTCTTCCCATTTCTCCTCCAGAATTCCCTTACGATGGACCCCCATGTCCCATCAACGTTCCTATATAACCGAAGATAATTTTCCATTGTGGTTTCATCTGAATATACCCCTCCCCATTTACTTTCCTTCCCTTCTTAGGATATTTTAACATCCCTTTGACTATATGTTCCTTTGACATCTTCTCAAGTCTATATACTCTTTACAAGCTCTTTTCCCTGCTTTACATCAGCTCTGCCAATGTTCTCCTGGGATGTTTTTTTTAACACTCCTCCAGGACATATTTTCAGAAACATTGCTTCTTTCTTCCTCTTGCAGGCACTAAATCACACTGGCTTCATGTCTTATTACAGTGGAGTTTTTTGGTTTTTTGGTTTTTTTTCCTGACTGCCTCCAAGTTATTTTTCTTGTCTCACCCTTTGATCTCTGCTGATTACTTCCATGTGGTTTTGTAAAGATTCCAGTTAGTTCCCCTAGACTTGCTTCACTTGCTTTTAGCTCCTTAATATCCTAATTGCGGTTGGTTGTCCTGGTAAGAACTTAACCACTCAAGCTTATAAACCCAGGTTTGGCAGATTCCCCACATCAGGTGAAGGTAATTGGATCTACTGTAACTCATCACCCAAAATTACTGCCACAGTTTGGTGACAATGACAACCAAAGGGGATTTCAGCAGGTGTTGCTTATCATACAATCGGGAAACTAGCAACAGCTGCTTAAATTCCCTCTTCTATGCAATCATGGTACAGGAACCATCTCCAGTTTTCACTCTGACAACCCCTAGCCATGGACAGTCAAGAAAAAGCATCCCTCCCCCCAAAAAAAAAAAATGAAAGGAGGAAGGGAGTGTTTAAACAGTGGCACCAAACCTTCAATAGCAGCAATGGCAACTAGATAATAAGGAAACCACCCCAAAGGAATCATGGTGACACAGTGATTAAATGCTGGTACTGCAGCTACAAGGTTGTGAGTTCGATCCTGCTGGGCTCCAGGTTCACTCAGCCTTCCATCCTTCTGCATGTTGGTAAAATGAGTACCCAGCTTATCAGGAGCAATTAGCTAGCACGTTGTAAACTGCTTTGAGAACACTTAGCTGATAAGTGGTATAGAAATACACATGCTATTGCTATAATTAAGCCAAAGTGTGTGGTGAAGACATATGCTGCTTATCCCAGCTTTAGAGCTCTTCTGCACTACTGTTATAATGCTATTATTCCACCAGTTTCAACATCCTGTGGAATTCTGGAGTTTGTAGTTTGTAGTTTACTGAGGCCCCTTCCTAAACTGCAAATCTCAGGATTCCATAGGATGGTGAAAGTGGAATGATAGCACTATAACAGTGTAGTGTGGAAAGGCCCATATACCATTTCACATCTGCCCCAATGTGGAGAAGGAAGAAACTACAAACTCCCTACTTCACTTACTAAGCTTTGGGTTTTTTTTTTTTTTTAACACACAAAAGCATTCAAAATTGGAGTCTCTCACCTGAATCACATGCTGTCAGAAATGGTATAGGCCATTCTTCCACCTCATTCAACCTGCATGGATAGGCTATTGAGCTCAAGAATCAGTACCAATATTCCTTCCTCTTTATTATTCTGTTGCAAAAGGCAACTCCCTCTGGATGCTTTGTGCTGCATTGAGTCTGCAGTCTCCTGCCATCTACTCACTTAAAAAAAACCAACGAATTGTTTGTTCCTTGGGATAATACTGTACTTTAGGTTCAAGAAGAAGTAATACATTCCTACTTCATTGTGTGAATTGCCTGGATATGTACACCATAGGGCTGTTGATCCCATCTGGGCAGGAGTTTGGGGCAAAACTCCCAGGAATGAGCCGAAATGCAGCCAGGCGGGCTCACCACATTTTGAAGTAAGTCAAGCAAGACGTTTGTGTTCTTGTTACAAGTCATCAAGTTTATTTTTCACTTCCTATTACCCTCTGAATGAGATACCTCTAAGAAATCTTGTCACAAATAGCCCTGCTCAGGTCTTGCAAACTCAGACCACAGATTCTTTTACTGAGTCAATCTAACTATAATGGCGTCTTCCTCTTCTTCTACTGTCTTCAACTTTCCCTAGCATGAATGTCTATTCTGATGACAATAATGTTTTCTTATATATCTAAAGTAGGAGACCCTCCGTGTAGTCAGTTTGGCCTCAAGTGAGGCTGGACTTGCTCTAGAACCCATTTATTTTTCTTTTTGGCTGTCCAAAAATTCTTTTCCAGCACTACATTTCACATGAGCTTTTCCTCCTATCAGCTTTCTTCACTGTCCAATGTTCACACCCATATGTACAAAGTGAAAATGACTTGGTAGAGATAATCTTGACTTGACAATCAGCTATACATCTTGAGCGTCAATGATTTATCATGAAGGCCTTTTCTCATTCCTTCATCTCTGCCCTTCCAGGCGTTGGTTTTCTTCAGATTTCCCAACAACAGTTTCCATTTTGGTCGATGACAGAGCCAGGGTACACTCATCACAATCTCACTGGCATCTAGACAGCCTCTAACCATCAAGCAGGTTAAGCCCAGAGTTTAAGGGCCTTTCTGCACGATGCTGTTCTAGTGCTATTATTCCACTTTCAACATCCTGTGGAATTTGGAGGTTTGTAGTTTACTGAGGCCAAAGAGCTCTCTGGTTGAGAATTCTAAATGCCCCTCATTAAACTGCAATCCCCAGGATTCCATAGGAGGTTGAAAGTGGAATAATAGCACCAGAACAATGTACTGCGGAAGGGCCCTGAAACTGCACTGCTGCATGCATGTGAATTTATATCCATGAATTCTAGAAGTAAAACGTATCCTTCTCTGCTTTAAGGTTTAACTTTCAGAGAACCCTGGGAAGAGACCTGAAACATACAGAAGAATTGGTCTAGCAGCTTGTATTAACAATATTTTGAAAAGGAAGATTCCTCAAAAATCAAAAATTCATGCCCTGGCAACGTCTTGGCAGCGAGCTGCATTGCTGCTCTGCTGTGGCTCACTGGACAAGACCTGCGTCTGGCTCCTGCCTACCTGCTGGAGTTGAAAGGGCAGAATACTTTCCTGCTCATATGGCTAGCTGGTTTGGTTTTCCTTTTCATCAGTCGCGTGATCCTTGTTGAAATTGTTTCTCAGTATTTTTATTACATATGACAAGAAAAATAAAGCAGCAGTAAAACTTGAAAAAAAATATCAAAAATTCAAACAAAATAAAATAAAAACAAAAATGGTGATTTACCAGTGAAAATTAATGGAAGAAGGAGCTCTCTCAATCTCTCCCCTCATTTGTGTGTGTGGGTATATATGCCTTCAAATCACCTGTTGACTGACTCATGGCAACCCCATGAATTTCATAGGGTTTTCATAGGTAAGGAATACTCAGAAGTGGTTTACCAGTTCTTTCCTGTGGAATATAACCTACAACATCTTGTATTCATTGGTGGCAGTTCTTAATTCTATATAGCTGAGCTTCACGTAGATTTTAGCTGTGTGAATCATAGAATCATAGAAATGTAGAGTTGGAAGAGACCACACGGGCCGTCCAGTCCAACCTCCTGCCATGCAGGAACACCCTCAGAGCACTCCTGACAGATGGCCATCCAGCCTCTGCTTAAAAACCTTCAAAGAAGGAGACTCCATTACACCCCGAGGCAGCGTATTCCACTGCCGGACAGCCCTGATCATCAGGAAGTTCTTCCTGTGTGTACTAGTTTATCAAATAGGAGTTAATCTTAAATTAGCACACCCATCCAAAACCTATGTGAAGATGTTGTATATCGAATTTGGTACTGTCCAGGCAGGTGCCATGGGCTTTCAGACAGGCTTATGGAACGGTATTTCCTTTTAAATCAAGTGTAGCAGTCTGTGTTTGGAAACCTCTGTGAACAAATCCACTGAGGAGGAATTCCAGACCAGATGTTAGGTAATGTGGTATTTGCCTAATGCAGCTTTCTCGAACCTGGTGTTCTCCAGATGTGTTGGACTACAATTCCAACCATTCCCAGAGAGAATGTGAATAATATACAGCGCTAAAGAAGGGGGGGAGGAAGATTAAAAAAAAAGAGAGAGGGGAAAATTAGGAAAGGAAGAGAAGGGTGAGAAAAGAATAAAAATTGATATTATTATATTATGAAACATGTGGTGGTAGTGTGGCAGTTCACATAACCCTGGCCACAACTTTAGAAAGTTTTTCTTTGATTCAGATATTGCTGGGGTTGTTTTTCAATTTGTTAAGATGGATTTGCAGCTGCTAAGGAACTGCAATATGCCCGGGAAAAGAGCAAAAGAGAAAAAAACTAATACCAGTTTTCAGACTGTACATCTAATTTGGTCCTGAAAGAGGCAGATCTTTTTGCCAAACCATCCATTGAACTCCATTTTTAATGAGGACTTTAGCTATTATGTTACTTTTCCATATGTAAATAATTGATATGAAACAAAAAATTCATACGTCATGATCCGTGCATTGAAGTAGGCATTACCATGTCAGGAAGCATTAGATTCCACAGAACATCTGTAATTGATATTATTATTTATATGCTATTTTAGTTAAGGCATTTTCTGTCAAACCAAGGCTCATGTGGTGGTGTACTATGGGAAAAAATAAGTTTCCCCTCCTTCACATTCTCAAGGAAGGCAGAAATTGTGAAGCTTATGCTAGCCTTCCTCAACCTGGTTCAGTGGCGGAGCTTGGAGTGTGTGGAGGGGGAGCGGAAAGCGGTGTGGCTACGGTGTGTGGGGGTGAGGCTACAATGGATGGGGCATGGCTATGACCGATGGGGTGGGGCTACAGTGTATGGGGGAGGGCAAGCAAGGAGCCAGGATGCCCCCCCAAATTGCCACCAGGGGTGAACTGCCCCCATTGACCCCCCATCCTTACATTACTGACCTGGTTTCTTTCAGATGTATTGAAGTAGACGTCTTATGACTATACTGGTTTGGCATGATGGGATCTGCAGTTTGACACATCTCCAGGAAATCAGAGAGATGAAGGCTCACTTAGAGTAATAGTTACTTACTCTACCTCTATATTCTGTAAATATTCCAGAACCCAATTATTCTGCTAATGGGATCTCTAGGAACTGCTTGCCACAGGGCCTGAAACATTGTTATTAAAAAGTGTCTAATTCATGTCAGTAATTGTTGGCAAATTCAAAACCGTAATGTGCTTATGTTAATCTTAGTGGGTGATTTATTTGTCATCTTGATTATCATGTTGATTGTTAATTTTTCTATAAATCATAGGCTGTCTGGTGGCAGCACAGCCTACATAGCAGCATCTTCTTTCCCTTCGCTTAATTCTCCCTGTGTCTCTCACCTCTTGTTTCCATCTTTTCTTCTTAATAATGATACATATCTGTCTTAAACGAATGAGCATTAACACAGTAAGCCAAGAATGTGATTTTCATGCTCTACCACTGAACATTTTGGTGAGCACCTGTTATAATTCATTTTAAAAGTGTGTGTGTGTGTATTTGGGGAGAGAAAATAGAGGTGAGAATGCTTTTCTTATATTCCTTTTTGAATCTATGAGTAAGTTTAACATAGGGAAATTGGGGGGAATGTGAGACCTATTAGTGTATCTCACAAGCAGAGTAATTTGTATTTGCAAACAGAAAGTGAGCATGCTGGTATCTCACACCAGCACCAACACACACACACACACACACACACACACAATAGCGGAGAAATACATGGACTTAGTTTTCTTTGGTTAAATTGTGTGTGTGTGTGTGTGTGTGTGAAGTAGATTTGCATGCAAATATTAAAGTTTTCATAACATCTTCTGGTGAGAGGCTCCATGATGTGTTCTTCAAACACAGAGGAGAGAGAGAAAAAGGTAAAGCGGAGAATGAACAAACTTAGACAGGGCCTAAGTGGTGCAACAAGAGAGAGGCTATGGATAAGATCAACAAACAGGGAATAACATAATACATGTTATGCCTAAAATCTTAGGCCATTTCCACACTACGGCCCCATAATGATGTTGAAGCTGGTCTGCAACGTGTGCTACCACACAACATTATTGTAGTCCTGCTCCTTTTGCATCCCCAGTTGTCACAATCACACATTATATTATTACTGGAAAAAATTCTGGTAATAGGCCCCTTGCACACAATGATCATATTGGCCAGGGCTATGTGGAAAGGGTGGAAGCACTGCCTTCTTCAGTACAGCACAGGAAGAGGCTATCTGCACTACAGAAGGAAGGAGCATGCCCAGACTGCTACCATCCACTGGCAGCTGGCTGGGTGTGGAGGGGAGCATTCGGGACATGCTCCCATCCCAGCAAAGGCACTGTGGGGATGAGATGTTGTGGAATGTAGGTAAGGTGTGAAAAGGCCCTTAGAGACATGGAAAGACTAGCAGGTACTGAATACATACACTCTAACATACACTCTACACTGCTTTTTCTAACAGAAATAACTATTTTCAATTTAGCTTCTTGGATTATCTCTCCATACAATTTTGCATTGGATTCTTAATCTGGGGTCCATGGGCACCTGGGCAGGATGCGATTTCATCACAGGAGGTCCATGAAAGCTTGAAGAAACGTTATGAGTTTTACAGTTAGAAGAGGAAGGAAGGAAGGAAGGAAGGAAGGAAGGAAGATGGACAGAGAGATGGACAGTCATGCATTGATCTTCAAAGAACAGGAGTTTTTACTGGTGACAGACCTAATTTGTACAAATTTTCCTTACGATATCTCAAACCATTAGAAAGTTATGAAATTGATAGCAAAAAATGTACTCGGCAATTCTGCACGCATGTGAGAACATGTAAGTGAATGACACTGAGTGGCTGAGAGAAAGCATGTGACATTTCTTGCTATCACACAAAATCCAGAAGCCACCTTCAGTTAAATCTTGGTGGTCTGTGGCAACAAAAGATGTTTAAGATGTCCGTGGTAAAGAAAAGTTTACAGACCACTGGTCTAATCTATATGGATGGTGCCTGAGTCAGTGAGGATGGACTTTGCATGTTTGTTACACGTTCCTTTTGTTCTTAGACCGTATTGATTTAAATAATTCAAATTCTAAGTTAAATGGAATTAAATTGTGGATATTTCTGATGCAATCTTACCTTTCATGAACCAGATGGTATTTAAAATCCTCCTTAGGGCCCCCAAATTGGAGCCAGGTCCAGTATTGGCTTAGAAGGGTGGACATATGCTTAGTATTAAGGAATGGAGTGCCTCTGAAAAAAACACATAATCAAAGACCATCAGAGGACACATTTTTTTTTCTTGAGCACAGACATCGTTATAAAGATGTACATTGTTTCCAGTCTTCTTTTGGCACCTATAAAACATAAACATCCTTGTTCAACTTTGTGGGTGGGACTGTTCCCAGAGCAGAAAATCATTGTGACAATATTTTAAAAAGCATAAATATATTGGCAGTTGAATACACAGAAGTGGGATTTGTGGCAAAATATCAAAGCTGCATATTCCCAGGACACTCCATTCCCCTGTATCCCAGGTTTTTTTCCATTTTACTTCCAGCCTGGACAGGGCCATGAAGTAGGTATCTGATACCTTCTTCTATCTCATGTGTGGAAGGATACTGGACTGGCAGTGGAATGTGGCTACACTGGTGGTAGGATGGTATTATCTTCAACACCTTACCACATCAGGTTAGTTCAGGGGTTCTCAGCCCTTGCTCCTCCAAATGTTTTGGAGTTCACCTCCCAGAATCTGCCATCATTGGTCATGCTGGTTGAGATTTCTGGGAGTTTAAGTGCAGAACAGCTGGGGGATCAAAGGTTGAGAACCCTTCTGCTACATTTGAGGGTGAAAGACAGACTGTGTAGAGCATGTAATCTTATACTCCAAAAGACGAGAATAGCTTAGAAATAGCGGAACTCTTGCCCACTCCCACCATCTGCTGCCTGAAGCTTCTGTCTCATGCACCTAATGGAAGGGCTGGCCCTACCCCCAAAGCAATAATCATTCTGTTTCTGTCATCAGTGATGATGTTTAGTCTTCACTGAGTTACTTTGCGAGTCCCTTCTCTTTAAACTCTTTTTCCTTAACCATTTTATACATTTTTGAGGTGTTTAAAAACTTCTAATTGCTTACTTATGCCAGTCTTGATATTGTTTTAAGCTTGCTGACACATTTTTTTTCTTATATATTGGTAGTGCCATTTTGGAAATCTAATGACTGGCCCTAGGGGAATGAATTTCCCATACATACATAGGATGGCATGTAAACTGGTGTAGAATCATAGAATTGTAGAGTTGAAAGGGACCTCATGGGCATTGAGTCCAACCTTCTTTCTGCTCAGTGCAGGATCTCCAGCACAGAACCATAGAGTTGGAACAGGTCTCATGTCTGTGATGCCATTGTGCGTGTGAAAGAAAATGCAAGTATGTAAGAAATTAAAATATCTCAGTGAAGCAGCCTTAGATCTAAGTTCTGTTATTCCTTGACCAGTGTACTTTTCTTCTTTGTGGTTGTTTGCATGCTGCTTCAACAGGATATAGTAGATATTCTACTATTATTTATTATTATTATTCATTAGACTGAACTATGTAGTCATGCACTGTACAACAACTCTTCCAATAGGGGTTTGTCATCGGTTTGACATGCAACTGTGCAAGAACATGGTGAAAAGATCTGTACCTTAATAAAGTGTTGTGGGAGGAATCGTGGAGGCAGCAGTAACAAGGCTATTGAAAATACTATGTCAGCAAGGCTCTAGATAAGTACCTGGGGAAGGTACATGCAGCAGATGATGTAGGCTACACTCCAGAAATGCTTAAGCTGAATAAATCTTGGTAGTCTTTCGGGTTCCACAGGGATCTTAGCTGATTTATATAGAGAATATAACTCTGCCTCACAGTGCCTATTCAACCTATGGAACTCACTGTTCCAGCCTGAAGACTGGTTTATTTAAATGGATTTTCAAAAGTGGTTTGGGATGAATGACCTTCAGAATGTTTTACTTCCATGGCACTCAGTGGATTCTTTGGAAACTTGGCAGAGTTTCTTGGTGAGAAGATAGGCAACGGTGGATACATGAGACAGCATGTCCCCTGTCATTGCTCTTTCTCTACCAGGCACAGGTACAGAGCAGTTTGAGGGTTGTTCTTGGTTTATACTATGCCTTTTCTAGGGACAGAATGCCTGGCTGGTGTGTCACATGGAATTGCCACTACAAATATCACTCATAAGTTTTGGTAAGGTCTGCAATGCTAGGGCTGATGTATAGCAGATACCTCAGTGTAGAAGGGGATTCCTGAAGAAAGGGAGCATAGATCTACTGTTGTGTAGCTACTAGTGGCACAATTCATCACTAGGTTTCTTCTGAGAGAAAACAATGAGTAATCTTAGCAATTTTCTTCCCACAGTGAGGAAACCATAAAAAAAACCCACACAGTTTTGTGGTTGAGGTAACATATGTTGAATACATATATTTGTCTGCTTGTATGTCTGATTTTTCTCTTTTTGTATTTTTAATTTATTAATTAAAAAAAAACACATACAGTTTTCAAAGTCTGTTCACAATTTGGAACTTATTCTGCACCAAATTTGCACCTGGGTGTTTTGTACAAACAACAATTTCTATAAAGGAAAGAGTGTTTGCTGGGCAGAAAATAATATTCCTGAATAGAAATATTATTTTCTGTGCAGAAAATGCTGTTTGCACTATAGCAAACGCCATGTTCTGGGCAAATCATCAGTGTGCAAAAAGTGCAAAAGTCCCGCACTGAGAAGATTCTTGTAACTCCAGGACTTTTCTCATTAAAAGATTTTTTTGTCTTTTTTAAAAAAATACTTTGGAATATTTTTTCCACACTTTTGTGGCTACTATTGTTTCTAGTTTGAACTCTAGCGGTCATACTTAGTGACAATACTCTGGCTACACCAGGCAGTGTCCCTTTCCTGTAATATGGGGTGCCAACATGATGGTGATATTACTTTTTAATTATTGATATTGTCCCAGTGATTTGGCAGGGGTAGGGTGGTGGGAATCAGAAACCTCTGAAGATCTTCTCCAATTTACCCAAAGAGATTTCTATCAGATCTCGAACAACTCACAGCTCAGACAAAAAAATAGTTTGGAGTACAAGTCTCCCATTCACCAGACACTAACTAAGGAATTGTAGGAATTGTAATCCAAATTGAGTAGGGGATTCTAGGAGCCATCATCTCCAAAAGTTAATATTTCCATGTTCAGTATCAATCTTGTCCAGCCCCTGACTAAGGACATGGGGGACCAAGCAGGATAGATGTTACCTTGAATTCAGTTGTGACATTTAAGAGGGCCTGTCAGCTTCTGACCTCAGAGGAACTCAAGGCTTAATTTGTGGGACAGAGAGTTTGTTGTTTCTTGTTTGTGTCTTGTTTGTTGTTTCTCTTTTTAACTTTTTAAAATCTTCTAACAAGGCTAATGACAGCATCTTAACACGTCTACACCAGACGAGTGCCAACAAGGAAGGGTCATTAATGCCAGCGAAAGAGGCGCCGTAATAGTTTCTTGAGTTGATTTTGATGATGTTATAATTGGGTTTCAGGGCGTTGTCAGGTAGGTGGGGAAAAGTAAATTATGGCTTTGGTAAATTAGTTTTGAAGAGCAAGATTGTCTTTGGAGCACCGGCCCTTGCCTGGAACTGAAATGCTAATGTCATAGTATTAGCACGATACACTGTTCTGATCAGGATGGAAGGAGAGGCAGACAGCAGGGAATTATGGCAAACACCAGTCTATTGTTTCCAAGTTGTGACTGGCGGCAGAAAGGCAGTGGATATGTGTGGGTTGTTTGGATGAAGAGAAGGGTAAGGCTTAAGGACAACTTGGGTGCTCCATCTCAGACAATGCTAGAAATAGCAGTAATCCATATATAACTATCTTGCTTCTTTGTCCTAAATATTGTTGAGACATGACAGAGATGGCATTTTTTCAGCAAGAAAAAGAAGAGATTCTCCAAATTATCCATGCCAAAAATTAGGAATAGGCATGCAGCTCTGGATTTCAGCTGAATGAGCTTCTCATGTTGAGTCAGGTTGAATCTGTTTTTGTAGATGTTTGCATGATTCACAGTTTTGTCAACTTCACACACACAAACACATATGATTATTATTTGCAATCTGCTTCAGATTTGAACATCTGTAAAGCCCATGCATATTGGCTGCTCCTTTGTCTGGAGTGACAAAATGTCTAGTTGTTTTCTTCGACAAACTAATGAATATTGAGAAAACCTTTGTTATAGAACAATGGTTCTCAGCTTTTCATCCTCCAGAAGTTTTGGACTTCAACTCCATAAGTCCTAGCCAATATGACCAAAGTTCAGGAATTCTGGAAGCTGAAGTACCAAACATTTGGAGGACCAAAGGTTGAGAACCACTGGTTTAGAACATTTCACTTACTCTCTAACAGAGCATGTTAAGTACCTCACCAAACTATAAATCCCAGATTCTATAGGAATGAGCTATGATTGTTAAAATGATATCAAACTGCTATAACTGAATAGTGTAGTTACATTTGGTGACTGTTGACGATCTATATTGGATTATACATGCATACAACTGGCTAGCTTCTGGTGTGGAGTGCTGAGATGTTCTCAGTGAAAAGTTTACCCTCCTGACAGAGATCATTGATCTGTGATAAAGAAGGGCAGTCACTTGGAAATACCATGAAAACCACCCCATGGTGAGCTGTAGTGGTACATATTCAGCCAATTTTGACTGCTGATTACAAGTATTTTGAGGTTGATGGTGATGGGAGCTGTTTTAACCTCTGCTACTGGAGATCTCCAGAAGCAATGGTTTACTATTTTTGGCCTTTTTGCTGTGAGTGATCAGAAAGGGAGGTCTGGATAAGCCAAGTGGGCTGAAAAAAAAAAGTCCCTGGGGGTCACATATAGCCCATGGGGCTCACATTCCCATGCCGGCCTTAAGTCCAGCAAAGCTCATTGGGTCTCTGGGTGTTATTATCTGCCATCAGGTTGGCTTCACCTTATGTTAAGCCACAATAACAGACCTCCTGAAGATCCTGTTGTTTAGTGTCTTACAGCCATGGAATCTCCCAACTGAATCAAACCATCTCTGATGTGGCCTTCCTTTTTTTTTTTTTTTTTAAACTACTGCCTTCCACTTCACTGAGTGTTATCATTTTTTCAACTGAGACATTTAATCTCATGATATGGCCAAAGCACAACAGCCTCAGATTTGTCATGAGCATCTTCTTATCTTTATTTTGTGTTGCAGGGGTACAAGAGGTCCAGGCAAGCAGAGGTGAGTGCACATTTCCCGCAAAGCAAGTCCTTGATGAACATCTTTCTAGTAGGAATGAAAGAAAATTGTCACACTTTCTTTTCTTTTCCCCTCATGCTATTTTGATTTACTTCAATGCGTTGTTCTTTGTGAAAGAGGGCATACTCTTTCCATCCTAAATTCAGCCAACAGTTAAGAGCTTGAAACTTTGCCCTCAGCACCCCCTATGAATTTTCAAACTGGATGTTGAAGTACAAAAGTCTGTCATGAAAATTAAATACATTAAATAGTTAATGTCACCTTGTCAACTTAAACAGCCCACCCACAGAGTAGGCTGGTGAGTGTGTCTCTGCATGATGCCCTGTTCTGACTCCTGCCAAGCAGCCTCTCTATTGGCAATGAGTAGTTTTCCCACTTGGTTCTGAATTGAGAGTCATTGGAGCATTTAATCTTTCTTGTTATAGAAATAGGATTTCATGCCTTCAGAGGAATCATAGGATCATAGAGTTGGAAGAGACCACAAGGGTCATCAAGTCCAATGCCCTGCCATGCAGGAATACACAAGCAAACCACTCCTGGGAGATCCCAGCCTCTGTTTAGAAAACTCCAGAGAAGGAGACTCCACCACATTCAGAGGCACCATATTCCACTGTCAGACTGCTGTTACCATCAAGAAGCTCTTTCTAATGTTTATGTGGAATCTCTTGCCCATTGCTCTGGTATCTTAATCTTTGGGGCATCAGAAAACAGCTTTGCTCCATCCTCCATATAACATCCCTACAAATATTTAAACATAGCTATCATGTCATCTCTTAACCTCTTCTAAGCTAAACATACCCAGCTACCTAAGCCACTTCTCATAGGGCATGGCTTCTAGTCCCTTTACCATTTTGGTCACCCTCCTCTGAATACATGCAAGCTTATCAGTCTCCTTCTTGAACCAGTGCCCAGAACTGGACACAGTATTCCATCTGGGCTCTGACCAAAAAGAGTGGTACTAATACTTCCTTTGGCCTAGATACTATACTCCTATTGATGAAGCCTAGAATCACATTTGTGTTTTTTTTTTTTCTGCCACATCACACTGTTGACTCAAGGTCTGTTCCAAGGCTCCTTGCACAGCACAGCCTGCCTTTTTTCCACCAAAGGTGAAGACAGTTATCATGTGAATGATACACGTTTGGAATGGACTTTGATAGCAACATCAGCAGCATACAAACACACCTTTGAAGCAATAGCTGGGTCAAGTCAAGCAATCTCCGCTATATTTTTTCATTAGAATCTGTGTGACTTCAGTGCCCCACATCCTGATCCTCTTAATTCAGTCTGAATGAACTTCAGCTTACTTTTGCAGCCTGTGGTCAGCCTCCTGTCAGCCTCAACCGGATTGTGAAGGGAAAGGATGCTATGCCAGGAGAGTTCCCCTGGCAGATCAGCTTGCAGCTCAACCAAAGGCATGTGTGTGGAGGCTCTCTCATCGCAGAGGACTGGGTGATAACAGCAGCCCACTGTTTTTATCAGTAAGTACAGAAAGTGGGGTGGAAAACCTGGAAAGCTATCCCATGATTCTGTTATCATGATCCCACACCATCACCATAACATCTACTTGGGCACCTCAGGGAAAGAATATCTTTGGTGTCCGTCATTCAGCTTCTTCTTCTCCTTCTCCTTCTCCTTCTCCTTGTGGAAAACAAGAGATGCATCTGATGCCCATTTCATGACACTAATGCATGATTTGAATTCACAGTTTATCCAGTCATAAATGTCTAGCAATTTGCATGAGTTAATATGGTCACAGTCACTGATAGTGTTCATTCATTCATTGGTTGTCCTCTAACTCTCCCCCAACAATATTCTTAGGGCAGCTTACCATACTTCAACATTTTATAATAGAACAAATTAAGCACACATAAAAACACTGTCCCTTCTCCCCATATACACACAGTCCCCAGGACTCTGCACACACACTCATTCATGCACACTCATTTATCAAATGGGTGCTAATCTTATACATCTTCCCATTAACTGGGGAAGGAACAATGAGAAGAGACAAGAAGGGACATCTGCTGCTCAGCAAATGAAGACAGACTTTACAAGTGAAACATTACACATGAAAAGAAACCGTAGACTTTGCCTGAAATAATTTTCTACCTAAGGTGAGGGACAAAATGGAACTCCTCTCCCACACCTTGTACAGAAGCTGACAATGCGTGAAGTCTGTGTTGTTGCAACGCTATCAGTCAGAATACCTCCACTGCTTCTGAGGGTAACAAACTGACATAGGAAGTGCAAGGCAGGTTGTTTCTCCTCCACCTTTCCTGTCCTCAAACCTGCTACTTGAAGCAACCACCTTATCCTGTCTATGGTAAAGCCCACCCCTGCTAAACTCATTGTACAATCCTGGGCTAAAAGGGCTAATAGTTGCAACTTGATATAATGCAACTTCTCATCTTTCTCTCTAGAATTTGGCCCTTCTCTTGAGTAAATAGTCTGGGCAGTTTCCTAGCTGAGCGTCCAAGACAGATGGTGGTTCACCTGCCTGAAGTCCAGATGGTACAACAATTCTTCCCTGCCCCACTTTTTCTGTCATGTTTTCAGGTTCAGGGATCTCTCCCAGTACCAAGTCCTCCTGGGGGTCACCCAGCTGTCCAATCCTGGCCCACAAGCATGTTGCTTGGGAGTGCGACAGGTCATCGTACACCCCACTTATGCAGGCCAGACCAGCAGCGGCGACATTGCCCTTGTGCAGCTCTCCAGGAAGGTTCAGTATTCATACTTGATCCTCCCCATCTGCTTGCCTGATGCCTCTGTGAAGTTCCGTCCAGGCAAAGTGTGTTGGGTCACCGGCTGGGGCAACTTACGTCATTCAGGTGTGCATTGGAGAGAAAATGAAAATAATAATAATAATGGTGGTGGGGACAAATGTTAAGGGGCAAGACCTATTGTGATGGGGTGGAATGGCAGCCTGTATGTGGGAGGAACTCCAGTGGGTGGGTTCTAGAAAGAAGAGCTTCAGTAGTGTGCGGTGTTGTCATTGCAGTCAACCTTCCCTCCCCACAAACCCTCCAGAAGGTAAAGGTGCCCATAATTGACTCACAAAAATGTGCTGAGCTCTATCGCAAAAATATGGGTGATGGCCTGACCCCGCGGAATATCCAGGATGATATGATCTGTGCTGGCTATCCGGAGGGCAGGAGAGATGCCTGCAAGGTAAGAGTCCATCTTGTTATGCATAGCATATTGTTCTTAAATTAAATGGTTAGCTGAGAGACCCCCATTGATGAAACTGGAACAAGTGCTGCCTCAGGAAAGCAGCCACATATACTGGATAAAAGAAAGAAGAAAAGTTAGCTGGCCTGAGAATATTATCTGATTTCTCCATTCCATCCTTGCAAATGCAGAAAGTGCCTTCCTAGCTTTATACTGCTTCCCACACCTTCAACCTGCTATTCTCCACATGTGTTGTCTGGGGTTTCCATTGGCCATGCTGGCTGGGGAGGCTAAGAGTTATAGTCCAACACAGTAGGAGGGTAACAGGTTGGGGAAGACAGCTCTGTTCTGATCAAGACAGTTCCTTCTCTGGTTTAAAGACAGTGAATCCTGCAACATTTGAAAAGGAATTGTAATATGATAACCTGATTGCTGTACCTGTTTTTCAGTCAAGCTGGAAGGTGGGTCCAGGCTGCTCAATAAGTCAAAATCAATCCTAGGAATTACCATCCAATATACAATGCTGCATTCTAAGCTTTATTGTAAGAATTCAGATCTGCTCCTTCAAGAACATAGGTCATCTTTGTTTATTTAAAGCATTTATGAAGTATTTATTGCCCATCAGTCAACCAGGGCTCTTAGAATGGTGCACAATGGATATACATATTGTCTAAAAGCAGGTTATATAATTTTTTAAAGAACAGTTTTTTAAAATCCACTTAAGTCAAGTAATTGCATAAGTGAGGCATAAAACTGTCTTTAAAGAACAAAAAGAGCAATTGGTACAGGACTGCTGACGTGTTTGCACACTAGACAACGGTCTGGCCTCAGTATTTTGGTCTACATTAACTTCTAAACATTCTTTAAGGACAGTCTCATAGAATGTGCATTACAGTAGTTGAACTGGGTGGCAGCTAAGGCATGAACCCATGTTGGTTTCTTCTAGGATGCAATGCAGCTAGTACCAGTGGCATATCTAGTTTCAACAGTACCTAGGGCAAGCGTGGAAGTTGTGCCGCTAGGTGCTGCTTCTCCCACTGCCACCGCCCCAGACCGAGGATGACCTCAGTGAGGGCAGTGGTGGTGGTGGGCCAGGCCCCAGTGGAGGGCTGCCTCTTCTGTCACTGCTGCCACTGCCCCAGGTGAAGGAAGACCTTGGTGAGGGTGGTGGCAACAACGGCAGGGAACGCTGCTGCTTTCAGGGTGCACTGCTGGGCTGGATGTCCTGAGCAATGGGTCTAAGGAGGAACAGCTTTTTTTTTTTTGCACCTCTGGTATTGGTGCCCAGTGCATGTACCCTATTTCCCCACCCTAGATACGCCTCTGGCTAGTGCACCAGTTGAAACTGGATAAAGATATTTTTGATCACAACAGCCACATCATCTTCTCAAAGCAGTGCAAAGTCCAAGAGAAACCTAAGCTGGGAATCTAGTCTTCTCAAAGAAAGTGCAAACTCATCATGTAGAGATTGTCATCCCAGTCTCAGGCCATTTATGATGGGTCTATCACACTTTTTTGCCTTACAGGGTGATTCTGGAGGTCCCATGGTATGTCTGGTTGGCCAGTCATGGGTCTTGGCTGGCATTGTCAGCTGGGGTGAAGGATGTGCTATCAAGAACCGCCCTGGAGTATACAGTCGGCTTACATACTATGAGAACTGGATCCACAGCTATATCCCAGAAATTGAATTTATCAAAGACCCAAGTGAGCGTGAACTACGGGATTGGCAAAAGGACCAAGGCCATCCTGGATTCCACTTGCCTGGCAATGCTTCTTCCCTTACCGTCAGCCTTTTGACATTTTCAGTGTGTCTATTGATTCTCATGTAACCAATGCACAATGGGGAAATCCTTTCATAACAACCATGATGAAGAATTGAAAGGCATCACCAGTCTTCTAACAGACCTCTTTAACACCAGCTGTACGAAGCAGCCTGGCTTTTATCATTTCCTTTTCAGAGACAAAAAGATCTTTATATTTATTGTTGGGAAATTTAAACAGAATAGTTTCTTTCTCTTATAAGAGGCATTTCAAGAAATGATATGCAAGACAAGTAAACTTATTACAACTTATATCCTTCCAACTCAAAGAACAATCTTAAACTGGCGACAAATGGGGGAGGGGGAGGAATGCAGTCCATTTTTATTTACTAATTTAAATTTTGGAGAAAATTCCCTTAACATTCTGAATTCAAAATGCTTACTAATTCTTTCCAGCTACATGTTGCACTGATTTAAGGTTTTCAAGCATGAGCCCCTAAATATGAAATCTGAAACTACACATTTAAAAAAAAATCCACAGATTTGAACCTTTATTTCAGCTGGGTATGTTTGAGCTAGAGATTGTAAGAATGGACAAAAAAACTCTTATTAAGGATATGTCTATATTTGAAGGAATTGGGGGAAACTCTAAAAGTCACACCCACCTGTTTGCTGCATTGGTAGCTAGCAGAAGACTTTTAAAAAAGGCACAGGTTGTCCAGGTATCTATCCTCCTTAGTGTGGCTATATGAAGAAGTCAGGCTTTTCTTAAAATGGAGCTCTCAGACTCTTGCACTTTATTTTAGAAAGCAAATGAGACTACAGGGAAAGAGCAAGTGTGTGGTTGTGGCTCTTGTCACAATGTTTCCTCATTCCCTCATACCCTTGAATTGTAATGATTTGGCAGGGGCAATCCTGCCTTCCCACTTTTTCAGTGGCTTTTAAAATGTCCTGGTTTCTCCCACTCTCTCACTTGTCCTCAGCTTATTTCAGTTGCTGCAAACTGAGTTTAAAGTGCAGAAGTAGCTTGCATTCCGGTAACTCAACAGCAGAGAGAGGAGGGAGGCAGAATCTTACCCTCCCCAGTAAGCTAAGTCCAAAGCTAACTGCAGCTGGCTCTCCTAGCTTATGTGCTCTTCTTCATTAATAGCTTTTGCTATTTTGGCCACATTCTAATGACACTTCGCCACACATGTCCTGGTTTTCATTTGTGGAATATTGGGGGGGTATGCATTCTCATGCAGATAGGCATTCTTGTTCACTTCACTTTTAAAGTTAAAGATGCTTGACATGTGCAACATGCAAGAAAAGAGCCTCTTGGTTCTTCCTCATGACTCTCTATAGCCATTAAGGATATCTTCCTCACTAACGCTTTTGCATCTAATCTACCTCCTCCAGGTTTGTTGATGTTCGGCTCAGTTTCACCTCATGTTTATTTCTTTATTGAAGTTTCTTAAATAAGTTTATTGCCAATTAAGATCTCATCAAGCTTTTCAAGAGCTAAGCGTGTTTGATCAAAGCCAAACTACGATAAGCAAAGCAAGGCTTGCAAAACCAAGTAACACAGCTCTTGGATTGCTGCCAACAGCTAACAAAGCAGCTGCAAGCACTTTTGCCAGGGAACAAGAGGGAGGCAATGGCTTAGTGGGAGAGCACATTGTCTGCTTGCGGGAGACTACATGTTCAGTTTATGGCCTCCTTAATTGGTGAAGGCGTAGCAGCATGCAGATAGGACCAGCTTCAAACTCTGACACTTGCAATGAGAAGAAACTTGGGTATCAACTAGTGAGAAAGCTGAGCTTGGAAAAGTTTGCTTTTTTAACTGTAACTACCAGAATTCCCCAGTCAGCCAGTACTGGTAATTATAGTCCAAAAAAGGTTATTTTTTTCCAAGCACTCTAAAGACTTCTGCTTGAGACCATAGAGACCACCCATTTCTTAAAGCAGCTGATGTCACTATGCTAGATGTACAAATAATCTGATTTGAAATAAAGCAGTTTCCTTTGTTCAAGCCAAAAAACCTGCACTACAAGATAAAGCCATATTGAATCACAATGTTTTCACATTTCACTTATATTTAGGAATGCTTTCTGGATACTTTCAGCTACCACTTTTACCCAACATAGTATTACGGGTTTGATTTTAACTGTGGGGTCAAAAAATGAGTAATACGGTAGCATCTTCTTTTTGCCCCATCTGTCTGTATGCTACCTCAACTGAATGTGGTGGGGAAATAGTGTGGGAATATCCCATGCTGGTTGAATGGATTTTATTACTTCCGACTACAGTCTGATTATAGAGTGTTCTCATATCATGTAATAAATACCCTTATCTCTAGATTCTGAAAATCAGCATTTAGAAGAATCAAATTTTCTCTCAGCTCTTTCTCTACTGTGCTGGTTTTCTGTTTCAGAGTGTTTGTAATATATAGCAACATTCATAAATATCTTCTCTACCTGAATCTGAAAACAGTGTAGTCCATTCAACATTCAGCATTCTATCAAATTACTCATGTCTCTGGATCAGCTGAAAGTCAAGTCTGTGCCAGTTAAATTTTCTCTGGGCACCACACACGTATTTTAGTAAGGCACTGTGGATTTTGTGTTACTTCATGCCACTTGCAATCTACTATGAACTACGTGACACTGCAAAGATAGAGCGCAGAGAATCCTCAAGCATATGGCATCATCTGGAAAAGATTACATTCAAGCTAGTAGAACACAGATTGTCCAACCCAAGTATAAAATGATGCATGGAGGATTAAGCACTTTTCATAAACAAAGATTTCTATTACATTCACATTCTTCTTGAAAGCTCTCTTCTACATAAACTCAACCTTGTACAACCTTGGACAAGACACTGTTTCTCAGATCTCCCATCAATGGTATAAAACGAAGGCGTTGACTTACTGGCTTATCACAGAGAAGCCTGTGACTTAGTGACCTGTACGCCTGCATAATCTTTTGTCCAGGTAATAAATGTGCTGGGTAATTTTAAGGCCTCTGCTCTCCTTTCTTAAGAAAGCCCGGGCTTTAAACCAGATCTGCATTGGTCTGTCCTTCAAATAGAGGATGCCTTCATCGAGATAATTGCCCTCTGAAAGTGGAAAACTGTTCCTACAGAAGGAGTCAGCAAAGGATGGGAAGCTATGGATGTTCATATGCATAGAGATAAAAATGATATTCAGACACATTTGAGTAATAGATCAAAATGGATTTCTCAGTTGTTAGCAAACTCTTGACAAGGAGACTTCTGGAGAAACAAGAATCTTCACAGTTCAGGATCTTTTCAATATGAAAAATGCAGATTTTTTTTCCCCTGCAGATGGTGGCATTTTCTGTGCAAGAATAGTTTCCTGGATAGAAAACATGCTTTTCAGTACAGAAAATGACATATCTGTGCGGAAAATAATATTTCTACACAGAAAATCATATTCTACACAAAATCATGACATTTTCTGTGCAAAAATCCCATATATGGGATGAATCCTGAACTATAAATAGTGCTTGAAAACAGCACAGCTTTTGAGGACTTTCTTGCACCTGGTAGAGAAGAATGATAAAGTTATATGTTCTTAGCCATAAGAATAAAATTTATGAAGATTCACAGTCCCTGCATACTTTGCAACTCTAGAATGCAATGTATCCCGTGGTTTCCTCAAGTTAGATGGCAATATGAATGCATCTCTTCATCATTGGTTCCATTCTAACAAAATTATATAATTATGTATATGTATAAACTATGGGCCCTTAACTCCCTTTCGTATTACCAGTATGAAGTCAGCACTCTTTCTTTTTTTGAACAGGATAAATGAACTGGATTGTGATGGGCATATGTTATTTTATAGAAACCAAATCTATGTATTCATTTTCATAACACATTGTATTGCATCTTTGACTGTTAAGTACTGTATAACTTTTAAGACAAATAAACAAACTACCTACTCTAGGAATTTATTTCACTTTGGAAGGCTTTTTCCACCAAATGTCTGATAGCTACCAGTAACCACTACCTGTTTCCTCTGGAAGATTATGGACATTTGAACTCCAAGCCAACGCATCTTGTTTAGTGCCTTTACATCTAGTGATGGAAGGGAGAGGGAGAAAGTGTCAAATGGAGGGTCTTTCCACACTATACTGTTATAGTGCTATTATTCCACTTTCAACACCCTGTAGAATCTTGGAGTTTAGGGAGGGGCATTTAGAATTCTCAGCCAGAGAGCTCTTTGGCCTCAATAAATTATAAACCCCAGAATCCCACAGGATGTTAAAAGTGGAATAATAGAACTATAACAGTGTAGCCTAGAAAGGCCCAGAGATACTTAATTTTACAACTTCTCATTTAAGGGCAAATGTAAATTCTGTAGTGCAAAAAGAACATGCATGATCCAAAGCTTTCAATTATGTCCCTGACCAGCATGTTAATTCTATTCAGCTGCAAATCAAGATATCTCTGAATCATTACAACAACGAATTAGGATGTACACTTGCATAGAAAACAAATAATTTGGAAAGTTGGGAACCTGATTTAAAATCAGTTCTCTCTCTCTCTCTTTTTTTTTTTTTTTTGGTTATTTAAATCAGGAGTAAGCAATGCGTAACACTCCAGGTACAACTTCCCTGATCTGTAGCCAGCCCAGCCAATGGTGAAGAATAATTTGAATCAACAGTGAAAGTTGCCTTGTTTTAAATCAGACCACCTTGAAGGAAGGAAGCCTTGGAATTTGTGCACAAAAAATGAAGCAGCTAATACCATGGATCAGTAATTATTGCATGTCTATATATGCAGAGTGACTGCATGTTCCTATGACAACTGATGTGGCATTCCTGGAGCCACAAAAGATATTGTCCATTTCCTCATCACACTGTTATAGTGCTATTATTCCACTTTCAACATCCTGTGAGATTCTGGGGTTTGTAGTTTACTGAGGCCAAAGGGCTCTCTGGCTGAGAATTCTAAATGCCCCTCCCTAAAACTGCAAACCCCAGGATTCCATAGGATGTTGGAAATGGAATAATAGCACTATAACAGTGTAGTGTGAAAATGGCCATTGTTTGGAAGTAAACAGAGCAGTAAATGAATCAGAGACAGAGAAAGGGCAGTTTTACCATTAGGCAGAGTGAGGCATCATTTTCAGAAAGCCAGTTTTGGCTGTCAGAAAAGTTAGCGGAGGATGTTAGACACAGAGATAGGGTGGTGGTGGCGATGGTCAGGGGAAGCTATTATGCAAGGGGAAAACAGAAAAATAAATAAAGGCAAACATCCTGAGAAATAGAGATACCATACATTGATCACTCAATCAATTAAAGTTAGCACAATCCAATCAGTAGTACATTAACAATACCATAATTGTTGAGATGTTGATCGTCAAAGGCACACCCAGCATATCCTAGTTGCATAATATATATGATTATGGTTTCAACATAATCAGCAGGTCTGCTATCACTGTGGATCAAGGAAAATACACTGTTTATTGTCTATTATTTATTTGAAGTATTTTATCCTTGCTTTTCTGTACCTGTACACACACACACACACACACACACAGTGAGAAAAAGAGAGAGAGAGAGAGAGAATGTCTCCTTAGAATGTCTTACAAAGATAATACGACTGTGATTTCCCTCAGGTCTACAATCTAAAAGACCTGACGCATAAAACAAAAGAGTCTGGGAGAGAAGAGAACAGGAAAGGCAAATTAGCCTTTCCTTCTTAATCACTGTTCTTATGTAGTATGACTTCTCCAAGATCAACCCAGTGGGTTTCCATGGCTGAGCAAGGATTTGCACCTTGGTCTCCAGAGTCGTAGTTCAGTGCTCAAACCACTACACTACACTGGCTCCCCCTAGCCAGCATAGCCAATAGGAAAGAATGCTGGGATCTGCAGTCCAAGAACTTCTGGAAGGCTGTGTGATTTCCATTCCTACACCGAATGGTCTATCTTCCAGTATCTGGAACAGGGTGGAAATGGAATGCCTTGTGAACACTAATTGTAAACAATTGTATTGGGGCATTTCAGAAACGCTTACAGAAATCTCCTACAGAGAGCATAGGCATGATTTTCCTGGACACTTGTGAGTTTCAGTGTTCTCCAATCCTCATTTATCTCTCTTTTCAGCTCTCTCTTGTTCACGTTCAGAGCCAAGTGGAAACAGAGAAGAGATGCCAGGTTCATGGGGCCCCCTGCCAGTTATGCAATGTGGCCTTAGGTATATTGGTTGCAGACAAGGTCTCAGCAGAGATGGTGGGGATGAGGGCAATTGGGTTCATCTGTCTCTGACAAGGGGACCAAAAAAGGATGCTGGATTAGAACAGTCTTGGGTGACCTCAGATGAACCAGCAGACTGGTGACGATGAAGTCTGGCTGCATCTGTGTAATATAAACTGCAAAGTTGAAAGCAGAGGGGGAAAGCTGCGATACCAGAGTCTGAAAGTCCAGTAGCAAGCAAACCTAGTCCTGCATCCTATAGCTCCCCTTTTAAGTCCCACTGGAATCTACAGCAGAGGTGGGCAACTGCATCAGGTATGTGGGCCAATTTTCTGCCCCTGGAATCCTCCAGGGGCTAGCACACAATGCTAAAAATGCCAAAACAAGAACAAAGAAACTGGAAATAGCCACATATTTTGGCTGTGAAATACACACAGACACACACACACACACACATATACACATATACACATACAGTGCACTCTTTCTTAGTGTGACCTCCATGTTATCTCCATCTCATGTGAAGCATCATGTCCCTATACTAAAAATGGCAGTAACATGTGCACACATGTGCTGACGCATCTGCATGTGTGTTACATCTATTGAAAAGAATGGGATGTGAGCATTTGTGTTTTTTTGTTTTATGCAGGGATACCTGGAATGGAATTGGCATTGTATGAACATATATAGTTAAACTTTGCAACTTGTTTAAAAGGTGAATTGCCATTCCTGCTAGCTTCAAGGAAAGACAGTGCAACATGTTGGAAGTTATTAATGAGAAAGAACAGCCAAGATAGGAGAGACTGCAGGAGTGTGCTTTTGCCTTTGTCTACTGAGAAGGGCAAGATTCTGCCTCTCTTCTCCTGTCCCCCAACTGAGATGAGTACAATTTGAATTCAGTTTGAAGCAATGGAAGCTCAAGCCAAAGGGGGAAAATGGGAAGAAGAGAGAAAGAAGCTGGGAAGGTGAGATGAGAGACTTAACTGGGACTGTCCCAGCCAAATTGGGACAGCTGAAGGGTATGGCTGTGTGTGGTCACAAGAGCTGCACTTTGCCTATTCAGTTCTACAGAGTAGAGCCCAGCTATCCTGGTTTCCAAGATCATGATTTTCCATTATCCAGTTTCTGAAATTGAGACTCCCTTTCCAGAGAAAGGGAGACAGGGGGAGAGAGATGGAGGGAGAGAGAGAGAGAATGTCTTGCACGTGTGTTCAAGGGTGAACAATAACATGCTCTTGCCAAGAGCCCTGGAAACCATCTAAGCTTTTGGCTCATTCAGAACTTCCCTCCCCTCTTCCCAACTTTCATTTCCTGTCTCACTGATTCTTTTTTTTTTTTACTCACACATACCATTTTCTGTCCCATCCCATCCCCTGGAAGCATCGTTCTGGGTTATCAAAGCAGGCTTTCCAAATTGTCTCTGATTCCTGGCCTTGGGGGTGTCGGTGGATAGGTGGTGGGGGTGGGAGGGCTAAATAGACACAACCTGCACTGCTGTAGGCCAGAGACAGCAAGGGAGAAGGAAGGTGGGGGTGGGAGAAGCAACTACTCCAGCAGAATTGGTCCGATCTTATAAACAGGGGGAAGCAGCTTTGCAAAGGAAGAACCATAGGACAACATGAAGGTAATGTAGTCATATGAGGGAATGGGCTACCTTTTTTGGGGGTGGGCAGGGAATGAATACAACGGAGAGCTTATGCTGGATATGATTTTATTTGTTCAACTTTGTCACTATCTCTCCCTTCTCCTCTCCCCCTCCCATCTCATTGGCTGTTTGCAGGGATCACTGTAACAGTGACATGGATTTTAATTTATGGAATTCACTATCAGCAAGATGTAACAATGATCAGCATAAGTGTGTGTGTGAGTGAGAGAGAGAGAGAGTTTAAAATGAATTTACTGTGTTTGTTTTTTAAAGTACAAGGAGATTTGGAATAGCTGTTAGCCATAATGGGTGACTAAAGCCTCAGAGTTTAGAGGGAGGATGTTTCCAAGGACCAATTGCTGTGAGAGCTGGAAAGGGCTACTACCCTGGTCTCCTGCCTTTGTCTCAGCTCCCTAGATGATTCTGGCAAACTACTGGGAGGGCCAGCATGGTGTAGTAGTTTGAGTGTGGTGTAGTGATTGGAGTACGACTCTGGAGATCAGGGTTCAAATCCCAGCTCTGCCATGGAAACCCACTGGCTGACCTTGGGTAAGTCACACTCTGTCAGCCTCAGGGGAAGGCAAAAGCAAACCTCCTCTGAACAAATATTGCCAAGGAAACCATGTGATAGCTACACTTTGGGGTCACCATAATTTGGGAATGACCTGAAGGCACACAGCAACAACAACTGGGAGAAACAGGATACTGGACTAAGTTGGATCTCTTGGGATTCTGCTTCTGTTCTTAAAAACCAGACATTCATTCTATGAATCATACAAGTGATGCTTCAGCCATGGGAAGGCTTTTTTTTAAGCCACCTGCCTTAAGACTACCTGGGACATCCTTTCCTAACCTGGTTTGCATGCCTATATGTGTGGGACAACAATCCCCGCTATTTCAGCCAGTGCAGCTATGCTGGTATGGATGATGGGACTTGTAGCCCCACTTCCATACATCTGGACTTATGTACTGGATTGATCTACTTCTTGGGTCCTCTGACATCCTGAAAGCCCAGGCCAGCCTGATAGATGTATATTTAACCCAGGACAACTGACAATTAAATCCTTACCCAAGATCTTTTTGGAGCTATGAAGGGCTTGCTAACTGAGAAGAATAGTGATGGTGGTTGCTAGTGATACATCATTGACATCTTCAATATATGTTGTTGTTGTTTGTTGTTATGTGCCTTCAAGTCAATGCTGGCCTATGGTGACCTTATCACAGGGTGTTCTTGGAAAGATTTATTCAGAGAAGGTTTGCTATTGCCTTCCTCTTAAGTACAGCTCACAATGCTTGGTATTCATTGGTGGTCCCCCTTCCAGGTACTAACCATGCTCATTTCCAAGATCAGAAGGGATCTGGTGCCCTCAGGGAGGGAAAAATGTAGCTATGGGGCTATATGGGGCTCCAGGATTATTTTTGTGGCCCCTGCCCCCCTCACCTTCCCTGTATGGCCCTTTTTCTAGCAAAAAAAAGAGTGAATTTCTTCTCCTGTCATTCTCCTCAAGCAACACTTCACCTTTTAAAATACTTTGCAGCACATTCTCCTGCATAGTGTTTTACATTTTTTTAAAAATAGCATTTCCCCCCTTCAAAATGAACTTTTTTTTTTTTTTTTTGGCAAACTTTTCAGCTTCCAGAAGGTCTGGAGACAGGAAATAATCCTTAGATGTGACAAACTGACCATCTCTGTTTCCCATAGCACTTTGCAGGCTAACAGGAGGAGATGAAGGGGAAAAGAAAAGAAATCCCAATTTGGAGTCTGCAATCTAAATCTCAGTAGAGGAAAGAGGAGCCTGTAGGGGGACAGAGGAGACAATGAAAGAATTATAATTGAGAAGAAGGCGGGAGTGAGGAAGACATGAGCTGTAATGGATGAGGTTCAAGGTGAAGAACCACAGAGAACTCTTGCTATGGCAATAAATGAAATTGGGGTGATTGAGGCGACCCACTGGACAACCATACCTCAGAGTTCCAGAGTTTAACACCCTAAACATGTAAATATCTTTCATGCTACCTAATTATAGCACTTCGATACCACTTCCATTTTCTTGGCTGCATCCTCTCGAATCATAGGATTTGTGGTTTGGTAGGCTACTAAAACTCTCCAGCAGAGAATTTTAAATAGCTGCTGAAACTACAAACACCAAGATTCCATAGGCTGGAGTCAAGGTAGTTCAAGTGTTTTCAAAGTGCTATAATTGGGTGATGTAAATGAGAAGATGTCTCTGCACTCTAGGCTCCCAGTACAGCAAATTGCAATGATAAAGCCTGAATACACAGCTAGTCCAGTCAATAGGTGGGGTGAGGTGAAGTAGAAGAGTAAATTTTCTGTGGCAAGGTGTTGGAGGATAGAGCTGATGTATCAGAGAACCAGCTCTCCTTCTGTTTGCTGTGGTCTTCAGATACTATCAAAGATGCTGTCCTATCCCCAGGGCTGAAATAAGAGCCAGCTGCCATTACCTATTGGCTTCAGTGTATGGAACTAGGGTACAGAAAGGGTGTCTTGTCCTTCACTTCAGGCAAGAAAATTATCCTGAGCTAGTCCAGTGCATAAGTTATGCATGTAGACTCTGTACAGACATTCATATGAATAGGTGTTGATTTGGAATTATGACAGAAGGCTTGACTTGGAATTATGACAGAAAGCTTGATCCCAGTTCCTATCTCCACATGTTCACTGAATGTCTGAATGGGATAGTCTGTTACAGTTTGCGGATAACTTTGTGGAGATTCTGATCATGCTGAGCATCTAGGCTACCCTCTCATAAAAACTTCTCATCTGAAGTTCCCTGCATGGCAGGGGTTTGGTATGGATGGCCCTTGTGGTCTCTTCCAACTCTATGATTCTCTGAACACATTGACTTAAATCTTGTTGTTAGTCTTGACTAGAGTAAAGCCATTGGATGAACTGGGTTTATTTATGGCCATTGGGTTTATCTATGGCCATTTCCACATGACGGGGCTGTCCCACAATGGGATGCAATGTCCACTGGTCATGCTTCTGTCACAGTCCCACTGCCATCTTTCCCCCACCTGTCGCTATTGTGGGATATTTGCTTAACAGAATAAATCCATTAAGCACTTGTGATTGTGCAATGCTCCCATCCTTTCCGGCCATGCAGAAGGGCAGGAAGCACAATGGAGGTGCTTCCTTTCCCAGCACAGTATGAGAAAGAGCCCAGCTGTGCTGTGGAAGGGAGGCATGTGTCGCTCCATAGGGAGCTGGCCGGGTGTGGAGGGAAGTGTTCCCGTCATGCTCCCTTCCCAGCAAAGGCACTGCCAGGATCATGACGAGAGGACAATGGGATCATTTAGGGTGTGGAAATGGCCTATGTGTTGACACACTACCTTAACAAGTGATTCAGTAGGTCTAGTCTACTTGGGATTAACTAATAGGTTTCCTGCTGTTATCTCCTATAAGGTGAGGCTTGACTATGGGTCATGCTGTGGCGAGGTAAAGGCAGTTTTTCTTTGTTTTGTTCACACATGCACCTTCAGATGTTCAGAAATGCTGAATGCATTAGAAACTGATTTGGACTGTATTTCTAAAAAACACATTTTTAGGCTAGAATTCTGTTGGTGTATTACTGTATCGATTGCACCTCTCCCAAGTGTTCCAGCAGAGGCATATCCTCTAACTGTCCCAGAACGGCAGGGATAATTTCAATTAATCATCAGTCCATTTTTTAAAAAAAATATTTTTAAAATGTACCAGTTTCTTTGTCCTCCTTTTACTTTCCCCTTGGTTCTCACCTTACTCCAGTTGCTACAAACTGAGTTGAATGTGCTAAAGTAGTTTGTACTCAGTTAAACTGTCTTCTAGGGCATTTTCACCACATTTTGTACCCATCTTGTGTTAGTTTAGGGTCAAGAGAGGCATTTTGTGTAACAGAAAGTAAACAGAAAATGACTGCTGTTCACTTCCCATTGTTAAAAAAAAGCCTCTCCCTTGCCTTAAAATGGCCCAGGGGCATCTGAGGCCACTTAAGGGGAGAGATTTTTGTGTGGGAGTGGGTGCAGTGGGGATGTGTGGCTTTCCAACTTTTCCTAATACGGCCCCCTACCCTTCCACAGTTGTTCCCCCCTTGGTCTATTCTGTGGTCATCAGGAGTAAGAATGAATGGTAGAACATTTTTTTCAGAATAGAAAACCATACAGGAGGAATGAAGCTTTGGTGATTTTGTGGCCTTTGCCCTCCCTGCTCCCTTCCCTTCCTCTTAACTATTCCTTTTCTTTCAGCAATATTGTAAATATTGGTGGCTCTTCTCCTCTCACAGAAACAGAGGCACAGTATGAGTGTCCCTGTAGCATTTAGTTGAACTAGTGTTAGCGTTATGTCAGGGACATAAATCTGAAGCCTGTTCAACATCTTCCCATCTTCCGACTTTCTCCCATGGGGATCTTAGCAGCGGCTTTGCTGGGAAGAGAGTGCGACAGAAGCACTCCCCTTCACACCCTCTGCCTCTGTGAATGAAGGAAGCGCAATGACCCTGCCTCTTCCTTCCGCAGCACAGCCAGGTACTTTCCTAGGCTGTGCTGTGACAGGAAGTGCAGCCATTGTGCTTCTGGACCCCCCACAGACCAGGTAAGTCCACAATAATGGCACAATCATGGATCATTGATGGGGAAGACCCGTCAATGATTTACTTTGTGATTGTGCCACCTGGTGATAGGAGAAGGACGGGACCATGACAATGTCATGTGTCATTGCCATCGTGGTCCCATCCTTCTCTTGTCCCTATGGTGGGTTGGGCAGGAAGGGCCTAAATATAACACCAATATGAATATAAATGTAAATACTGAGATTTTACTTCTCTTTTCCACTTTCTCAAGCAGGGATTTGGAGTGCCTTACTCCCGCCCCCCAAAAAGAAATCTTTAAAACAAGCCAGATTAAAATTAAATGTGAGAGTCCTTAATAATGCAGGGCATTTGGCATATGATACACACTCTTACATATCCATTTTAGGGCTTCAGTCTGAAGGGAGAGGGACTTGTTCTTTCAGGAATTACATGGCTGTTATTTAAAAATTTCTCTGTGGTGAGCTCTTGCTGGAGGTCAGGCTGCAAGCCAGTCTTAGATTTCAAGTCCAAATAAAACAATGGACTATGCCAATGCTTCCCAATCTTTTTTTCACTTGTGTACCCCTTGGAAGCCTATTTCCATAAATTGTAACCCGCCCAACCCTGCTGCTGCTGCCACATTCTTTTTTGAGAGGAAAAAAGCCCCGTCAGAAAGTTTCTCTATGCTATAAGGAGATGTCCCTACACCAGGGGTGCCAAACTCAATTTCATCTTGGGCCACATCAGCATTATGGTTGCCCTCAAAGGGCTGGCTATATCTGTAAGACTATATAAATGTATCTACCCTTTTATCATATTAAATAATTGCCTCTGCATTCAATTATTACTGGTTTTAGTAATAACTAGCTCTGAAATGAGAAGTTTAGGAAAAATAATGGCAAGCAGATATTTACCTGTACAACTATTGTACAATTTATTGAAAAAATGAATTTTGAAAATAGAAAGTTATTCTTTTTTAATCATCAGACAAATATTACCAAGTACTGTTTATTACACTAACTTTGTTTAACTTTTTGATCCCAGCTGAGACCCTCTCTCCGCCTCTTTCTGCTCTGCCCCCCTCCCTGTGCCTCTTTCTGCTCCCCCGTGGCTATTTCTGCCCCCCGCCCCTCTCTGTTCTTAGTGAGCCCAACCCCCACATTGCAGGCCCCCAGCTGCCGATATTCTGGAGAGGGGCCCAGCAGCCAGCACTTGTGGGTATTCTGGAGAGGGGCCCAGCAGCCAGCACTTCTACTTCTGACTGCTTCTCTGTCCAACTCTTGCGAGGCGCATGCAGTGTTGCTGTGGTAACTTGCAGCAACACTCTAATGGTGAGACTTGGACAGAGGAGCAGTCAGAAATAGAAGTAGATCGCAAGTGCTGGCTGCTGGGCCCCTTTTCAAAATACCAGCAGCTGGGGGCCCGCAATGTGGGGATGGGGCTCACCAGGTGGGAGGAGTGCCGCATCTGCAGGAGAGGTGCGGGGGCCACATGAAATGGTCTGGCGGGCTGAATTTGGCCTGGGGGGTCTTGTGTTTGACACGTGCCCTACATCCATGGAAGGAAAGGCAGGGTTTCAAGCCAGCCACCCTGCACAAGCCTCATCATGCCATCGTGCCCTTTTAACTGCCTAGATGTTCTCTGTAGTCTCAGGATCTAGTTTGCTCCCAGCTGAAGACACAAGGAGGAGTGACTGGCATCGCATGTCACTTCCTCAGATAGATTCAGGGTGTAACTAGATGTCTCCACTGTACACACTGTCTCCTTGTGGAGAGAGATGCAAGGAAGAAAGTGAGAAGAGTGCATGTGTGAAAGGCTTGAGAAGCCACCTAGTATGTGTGGGGATCTAGGGTCACAGCAACTCAACTAGAAAGGTGTGTGTGCATATGCATGTTGGAAAGCTTCTCTTGTTTTAATTATGTGGGCCAATTGCAACTGGAAGTTCAGCTTGTGTGTCACTCTTCTCTTTACCAATGCTGTGGGCAATCAAGAACCACACGGAATTGTGATGTCCTACGAGAATGGCTTATACTTTATATATCTTCCTGCCATTATTCCATTATTTTCCATGTACCTGTAAATGTGCTCATTCATAGTCCTGGGAGCATGTGGAAACCAGGTTCGGAACCACTGGACTACGCAGAAGTTACCACCCAAGAGAATGGAAGAAGTTCAAACTGTGTTCTTGGCAACTCTGTGATTCCTCAGATAATTTTCAGGGGGTTTCCCACCAGAAAATTAGTGATTGTGAACATATTTCCCTGAAATGTTGTTACTAGCTACAAGTGAGACCTGCCACAATACACTGTTGTGGTGTAGAGAGTGTCCTGTTAAGGAACTCAGATGTTCCATGGACTTCTGCCTTTCATTCCTCCTCTGGTCAGCATTCTGTGACCCTTGAGCATGCTCAGTCCTCACGTAGGCTATTATTTAGGTCTTCCTTCTTACTCCCTGAACTTGTTATACTTCTAAAAATCAGGTTTCCTCAGATATATACCTCTGGTTTGGGATTGTGACACCATTTGCCTACAGAAGCAATGACACGAACAGCTGAAACATCACAAATAGAAAAGATAGCTTATTATATTTCTATCCTGTACTTTTATTCAGGTTATCAGATCAGGCTGTTGTTTCATCTGGTGCAATATTGCCTTTTCTGAATGGTAACATTCAGAATGTAAACTTGAGTCAGTAGACTTGGACTCAAGTTGGACTTAAGTCGCTTCAGTGACTCGACTTGGACTCAAGTCGGCAATAAATGATGCACTGACTTGACTCAACTTGACTCGACTTGAGACTTGTATATTTTTAATGATTGACTTGCTGCCCTTGGTTCAGTAACAGAACACATTAATCAAGAAACCATATGACTTTGAACAACACCTCATCTCTTTTTGCCTACTGGTCGCATGGCAATCTGTCTCAAGTCCAAAGTGTGGGTGCATTTCTCAAAGGAGAACAGCAAACGAGTTAGGCAATGGGCTTGAGGCAGGCTTGAGGTCTGCTCAGCAGTCTGTTGCTGCTGCGTATTGGAGGAGCCTTCTAAAACTTTACCTAAAAGCAGAAGACAAGACTCACCCCCAGAGTGCAGGGTGTATTTCTCAGAGGTGAACAGCAAATGTGTTAGGCAGCAGGCTCGAGGAGGAAGGATCCTTCTAAGTTTTTGAAGCTTCAATAATGGAGAGTAAGAAGGATCCTATTTCCCACTTTTGAAGCTGCAGATGGCAAAATCACAAATGTGGAGGCCCGATTCTGTTTAAATTGTTAAAACTGACTTTATTTGGCTCTGTCCAAATAATTCTGGAATTTTGATTGAGGTATAAAGTTGACTTCCAGACTGGAGACTTGACTTGAAAGTATCTTTAAGGACTTGAGACTTGAAGGTAGAGACTTGAGACTCGGAGTAAAAAACTTAGATACATCACTGGTAACATGGCTCAGACATAGGCTTTCTGATCAGCCACTACCTCAAGGGTGCAGCACTTCAGCTGTTCTTTAACTGCAGCTCTCAGCATTCCTCATCCTTGGCTCTGTGGGGTAGGCCTTCTAGAAGCTGCAGTTCAGCCACATTTAGAGGGCCACATGATTTCTACCCTTGTGCTACTAGATCCTTTCAATCAGATCAAACCTTGCCCATCCTTCCGTATGCATATCTTACAGCAATCCCGGTTTATCAAGGACAGCCTAATTAATTCTATGTCATCCCACTTTTTCAGCTCCTTTTAAAATGTCCCAGTTTACTCTCCTCCTGCCACTTTCCTCCTTTAGCTTATTTCACTTGCTGCAAACAGAGTTCAATGTGCAAAAGTAGTTTGTACCCAGCCAACTCAGCAGAGGAGAGTGAAGAGGATGAGCTGCAATCGTGCCCTCTCCCATAGGCTTAGGCAAAAGCAAACAGCTGCAGTCTCTCTTGGCTTGTGTGTTCTTCCTCATTAATAACTTGAGTGGATGCAGATATTGCTTGGCCACATGTGTCCTGGTTTTCACCTGTGGAATGTTGGGGGTAGATGTATGTAGTGGAAGTAACATGTCGCTGGGCTATTGTCATTATTTTATGGAGCAATGAACTTCATGTTCCCCTTGGAATAAATTGGATTTATGCAAAGAGGGCCCAGATATCCTGGAGGAACCATATCCTGTCTGATCTTGGAAGCTAAGCAGGGGCAGCTGTGGTTAATACTTGGATGGGAGACTACCAACAAATACCTGTTACTATAGGCTATATTTCAGAGGAAGGAATTGGCAAAATCACCTCTGAGTGTTCCTTGACCAAGAAAACCCTATGAAATTCATGGGATTGCCATAAGTTGACAGATGATTGGGGGCACACACACAGAGACACAAACACATAAATGCAAGAGCAATACCAGTCTCACCACTGGAATTGTGCAGGAAAACTTCTTAATGAGTGAACATGCTGTGTGGGAACTTGTGAGAGAGTAGATGATTTGAATTTTCTACCCCAGCATCAAGTCAAAATGCCTTTACAGTGGCCAAAGTTGCCCCAAAGATAGGAATTCAGACAGGGTATTAGGCAGGCTAACCATAGAATGGGTTCCCTCAGTCTTCTGAATGCCTTTCCTTTCTTTTTTTCACTTGATGGAAAATGTTGCTGAAAAACTGAGCCAGTCTAAGGTAAAGAACAAATTTGTCCCTCTGCCCCAGCATTTCAGTTAACAACTTACTTCACCGCTACCAATGAGATAGCATCCTCCATCACACCTGGGAATAGCAAGGTAGTTTTTGAGGTGCAGGAGAGGTCTCATTTCAGGAGGCAATGGTCAAGGAGCTATAGTGGAACTTCCAAGCAGTATCTATTGCCTGAGGTGGTTGTTTCACTTTACCGGATGGTAGGGCTGGCCCTGCTTGAAAACCTTGCCTGTGGTTGAGGTACATAGCCTTCAAAGGGTCTGAATTTTCTGATGCTCCCAATGCATGCAGTGTTCTGACAGTGCTCTTTCTGGTTCTCCCAGGCCTCCATGTTCCTGTTAGGCTCAGTGTTGCTGTTTCTTCTTGTCCAGTCACCCATTTCACAAGGGCAAGCCATCAATGACCAAGGTAAGCACTATTGGTTCTACCACCTAGACCTCTCTGTTTGCTGTCTGTGGCACTTTGCCATGTCTAGTCTACAGGGAAGATCTTTGGCCTCACATCAAGTTCCCAGACAGACTAGGAATGTATTCACGCTCATGCAGTTATAGCTGTTTGATACCACTTTAGCTCTCATGACTCCATCTTATGGAATCTTGGGACTTGTAGTTTGGCAAAGTGCACGGAATTCTTTAGTGCACCCCCAGAAGTACAACATTAGAACCAGTGAAGCAGCTAGTGCTTTTGCAGCTTGGGGGTGGTCCCTGAGTTTGCCGCCCCTCTCAGGGGAGGGAGGACTTATCCAAAATACCAAATAAAAACTGCTCCATTGGCATGGGTGATTGGGCTCTGGGCATTTGCATTCAGAGGGGGTGCTCTGCATGTGCTCAGAGACATGCCAGCATTCCTGGGGTGGTGAGTGCCCTCTCTCTCTTTCCCCCTCCCTCCCTCCTTGGGGGCTTAGCTGGGCTGGACTGTCCCTGGTCTCAGAGGTTGGAGAGGGAAGGTGGGCGCCTTTCCCCACCTCCTTGGGGCTCCCCTCCTCTCCTCTTTTTCTCCCTCCCTCCTCCTCTGCCTGAGCCGAAGTTCTGCTGGCGTCATGCTGCTGCTTTGGCTGGAAACAGGTTTGACTCCAGATTGGTAGGGAGAGAGTGAGGGAATGGGAAGAGAGGGGAGAATGGACAACTCCTTTCCTAGGGTGGCATACCACCTCCAGCAGACCTCTCCAGGAGGCTCCAGTGCCCATCGAGTCACTGGACATCTGCCAGCTTGTGGAGGGTGGTCTGGCACCACACCCAAAAACATGCCGCCTGGAGTGCCCCACCCCATCTTGCCACGCCTGCCCTTGCCTTGTTACACTGTTGATTAGAACTCTGTAGCAGTACTCACATAACTATAAATCCCAGTGTTCCCTATGATGAAGCCACCACACATAAAGTGGTATCAAAGTGCTATAACTCTATAGTGTGGATGCAATCAAGATTTTTAAAAAATGGTACTTGATTTTCTATCAAAAATGTTACATCAAACAATCCAAGAATATGAAGCACTGTTGACAATTTCTATATTTAAATATCCCAAGTCCTTTCTCCATCATAAGGAACTGATTTCTATTTTAATTATAGCAGATTGATCATACATTTAGAAACAGTAAAAAATGTGGAAGATTTAACTTTGAGAAGTTGGTTAAATAGAACTTGGATCTTGGCACTGATGGGTAAATGGATACACCCATTGACTTCTACATGTGAAAAAAACAGCTGTGATTAATTTATTTCTATGTGGTACCCTTTTATTGCATTTACTGGGAAAGAATTATCTTCACGTGGCCCTTTGTCAGAACTTTTGAAATTCTGAAATACTTTTTTTAACAGTTATTTATTGTTGGCCTTACAATCCTTATGTAAACAAAAAGGGAAAATTGAAGCACAGCATTTAAAATGCCTTTCCAGTATTTCAGTATGATATATTTTGTTTGAAATGTCACACTGTTTTTTAGGTTGTTCTAATAAATTATTCAGCAATTAAAAAAAATCCCAGACAATATCTCAGCCATCCTGGGCTACTATCCAGCAATGTGCCTTGCAGAAAGATAGTGAGCCAAAGACCATAAAAATGCAATTCAGCTGTTAGGTGAAATCATGTAACTTCTGATATTTGAGACTGGTGGGTTGTTAGCATCACACATTTTTCTCCTCTGTTGTGGCAGTTCAACAGCAACACTGTGGGGAAGATTCCCTTCCACTAGACTGTGAAGACATTTATGATCAAGGTTCTGAAACAGATGGTGTGTACCTCATTTACCCTGCGGGCCCCAACATCCCTGTGCCTGTGTACTGCGATATGACCACTGACGATGGAAAATGGACGGTAATGAGGGCACGGGGTGGTCTGTGAGATGGAGTGGAGTCCATCTTAATGTGGTACTAACCTTCACAGAGTTGAGATGGGAGAGCTCATATCTTCCATGCTCACGTGGATATACCACTGTTGCTCCAGAACACAATGTAGTGGAATAAGCTTTTGATGTGATTCTTATGGAATCTTTCCCATGTCTTTGCTCCTTCTGTTCATTGCCCTGTCCTGTTTCTTGGAATGGAGCATCCTTCTCCCTTTAACATGTATACACACACATGTGTGTGCATATCTGTCCACATGTGTAATTATCAGGGATGTGCAATCACTAGGGCACTAAAGTTATTAAAAAACTAAAACCAGTTAAAAACATTTAAACAATGACAAATGACAACAAATAAAAGTTCAGTCAATTATACTAGGCTTATTTCCCTTAATTCCCCCCCCAATGTCCTGCTAGAATAAAAAGGTCTTCATTTGTCTGCAAAAAGACAGCAAGGAGGGTATCAGTTTAACCTCTTTGAGAAGAGAGTTCCAGGACCTGGGAACATCTATGCAGAAGGCCCTTTTCTGTGCTCCCACCAGATGTAACTGTGAGATTAGTAGGACAAAGAAAAGGGCCTCCTCAGAGGATCTCAAAACATGTTGTTGTTGTGTGCATTCAAGTTCCTTCTAACTTATGGCAACTCTAATGTGAAACTTGTTATTGATTTTTCTGGGGCTGAGAGCTTGTGATGTGCCAAAGTCACCCAGTAGATTCCCATGGCTGAGTTAGGAATCGAACCCTGATCTCCAGGGTTGTAGTCCATTGCTCAAACCACTACATCATGCTGGCTTTCTCTCAAAACTTAGGCAGATTCATATGGGAGAATATAGTCCTTCAGATAACCTGGACCTGAACCAAGTAGGTAATGACCAGATTGCTTACAGGAATTTGAATGTATTCCATTTGCATGGACTCGCTTCCACTTTTCATTCTGCTTCTATATTCAATTAAAAGCATTGGTTTTGCTCCAGTTTTAAGCAGGATCTCAGAAGGACCATCTTCTTTCATATGATCTCTCCTGATCCTTGAGATCCATATCAGAGGGTCTAGTTCAATGCTGCTTGCTTCCAAGACTATGCAGTGGCAATAGGAAGAGCCTTTTCTGTGGTGGCACCCCATGTATAGTATACTACCCCCAGAAAGATACCTGGTGCACTGATGTTCTCCTTTCACCACCGAGTCCATTGTATTATCCAGTTATCCCTTGCTTTTTTACTAGTATGTTTTCTGTTGATGTAGTTAACGTATTTGGTTTTCAAGTTAATTAGGCTTCTTAACTGGGTTTGTTCTTTAAGACAACTTGGGTAGTACATGTATGATACAGTGAGGAAGAATGGGCTACAGAGAAGTAAAATAGACAATAAAAGGAGGAAAGCAGGGTGTGAATGGAAAGAGAATGGGAGCATCTGAAAGCTCACTGTGTTCATCATGTAATTTCATTGCCATTGGGGGGATTCATGGTTTCCTTCATGAGGGCAGGAACACTGCTTGGGGACATTCACTTCTAAAAGATTAGCGTTACCCCATCCTTTCTTCCCAGCTATATCTTCTTCTGTGCCCTCCAGGTTTTCCAGAAACGCTTCAATGGTTCGGTCAGTTTCTTCCGGGGCTGGAATGACTACAAATTTGGCTTTGGCAGAGCAGACAGCGAATATTGGCTGGGTAAATAGGACCGGACACTGGGAAATAATGTTCTTCTTCTCTCCTTTTCTCACCAGGTCTATCATTGTGTTAGTGGCATATGCAAGTCTAAAGCTAACCTATACCTGTGTATCTTTTTGTTGTTGTGAAGGTTGATATTCTCTTCCTTGCTCTCTACCAACCAAACTGCCTCACAGGACTCATTGTTTTGCTGTGATAGCCCCAATTCATGGCCATTCAATAGTTGATGGATAGCTGGTGGGGATCTGACAAGTGTTCAGCTGGCACAGATGTACATAGCCAGATGTAGATTGATTACATCATCTTCCAAGGACTCTGGAGGACTTCAGTGGATGTTGACAGATTATGTCATTGGTCTATGGCTGGATATGGGAGATATAGCCAGATGCTTCTTTGATTTCCTGTCCACCCACCAAATGCCTATGGGCAGAGTGGCAATGGCTAAACAGTGAGTCTGGGGGAGTGGGGAGAGGGTTGAGAGGAGAGACATACTGTAGTTCCACCTAAGGAACTTTTATGCTTTGCTTTGCAACACAGAATATTGGCAATTATGTGCTAAAAACGTTGTTTCTTCTTTTCCCATAATTTCTCTGGCTTGATTTCTTCCCTGATACCATTCCCTCTCAGCTCTTGAACGAGACTTCTTCCTTTGCCAGAACTTTTTGGAACACTCAGATGTTTGGGTTTTTCCCTTAAGTTGCTAAAAGAGGTCCCTGGCCCCAGACTTTTCCAGAGCTAAGGGTGAGTGTTGTGTATTCTATGGTTCAGGGCCAAAGGAAACAGCCAAGATCCCTATTCTTTCTTTGTCTGCCCAGCATTTCCCTGTCAACAGATGCTGGGTCAGACAAAACTGTACCTCCCAAAGAGAAAGAGGGAATGGTTTTTTCTGTAGAATGTGTGTACCCAATGAATGCTTCCTTTCTGTCCTGTGGCCCAGGTTTGCAAAACATCCACCTCCTGACCCTTAAGCAGAAGTATGAACTACGTGTGGATCTGGAGGACTTTGAGAACAACACAGCCTTTGCCAAATATGCTGACTTCTCCATCTCACCCCATGCGATCAGTGCAGAGGAGGATGGCTACACACTGCATGTGTCTGGCTTCACTGATGGAGGGGCAGGTGAGAGACACTAGATTCTGGATGCCTACTCCCTTTGTTTCCACAATTACTTCATTCCTCTCCAAAGCTTCTTTAGAGTGCCAGCTTCTAACATATTTGCCATCACTGCAAGATTTTGCAGAGCAGAAAGTGAATAGAGCTAGCCAGTTAGAGGTTAGCACGTTCCCAAGTTTTGAATCTAGAGCAGACTTGCCCAATCTGTTGCCCTTCAGATGTGCCAGGCTACAACTTTCTTAATTTCTGGGCTGTCCAGGGATGATGGGAGTGTGACAACACTAGGTTGGGGAGGTTGATTCAGAACAAGAGTGGGAATCATACCATCTCTCAGACATTGTTGGAATTTAACTTCTAATCTCCCTAGACAATGATAAGGAATGATGAAGGGCTTCATGATTCCCACTTGATACAGATGGTCTATAAATATTCTTCAATCCTCCTTCCATTTCCATCTACCTATATTTTCCATCAGAGAAACTAGCTTCATATAACAGACTAGTGGAACTCATTGCCACTTTGCTTTAAAGACTTTTTACACATGGTGGCTGGCAATTGGCTTGTTTTGAGGTCCAGGAGTTGCATGTCCACAATGGGCATGCAATGGATAATGTGAAAATCCCCCAGGATCAATTTGGTTGCATTTCACTGAATCTCACCTGCCTCTTCCCTCCCGCTCCTTCTTTCATCTCAGGTTGCATGCCCACTGAAAACTTGGGAACATTAATGAGATTTATTCTTAGAAAAGTATATACCTCCCAACTGTCCCAATTTGGCAGAGACAGTCCTGATTAACCCTCTGACACCCTACTTTTCAGCTGTTTTTAAAATGTCCCAGTTTCCATTTCTTCATCCTCCCTTCCTCCTTCATCCCAAGTTTTCTTCCATTGGTGCAAACTGATTTCAAAGTATTTGCATTCAGTCAACTTGGGTGGAGGAGAGAGGAGAGGAGAGGTGGAATCTTGCCCTTCCCAGTGGGCTCAGGCAAAAGAAAACTACTGCAGCCTCTCCTAGTTTGTCTACTCTTCCTTATTAACACATTTGGGCCCTTTCCACACCATACCTGGATCCCGTGATGTCCCAGCATCATCTCAGCAGTGCCATTGCTAGGATGGGAGCGGGACCTGAACACTCCCCTCAGCACTCAGCCGGCTGCTGATGGATGGGTAGCTTTTGGGACACACTCCTTCCTTCCACAGTGCAGCCAGCCTCTTCCTACACTGCACTGAGGAAGGAAGTGCTTCATAGCACTTCTGCCCTTCCCACATGGCCACTGGTGATGCAGTTGTTGTGTGAAGGGAGGCCATTACTGGATTTTTTCCATTTATGGTATACACCGTGATCACAACAACTGGGGACATGATAGGAATGGGACCACAATGTCATTGTGTGATGGCATGTGTTGTGGACCAGCAGTAACGTGTCCCCATGCCGGGATGGCCCTTTTGTGCAGAAATGGCCTTTGCCATTTTGACCACACTCTGATGTTTGGCCACATATGTCCTGGTTTTCATTCATGATATGTGAAGGGTATGAAGGCATTCTAGATCTTTACTGTGTCATCAGGGAAGTGTTGTTCCAGAAGCATTTACAAAATCCTCATTTCTACACTCTTTGTGCTCTCACTAGGGGACTCACTGTCCTACCACAGTGGCCAGAAGTTCTCCACCTTTGACCGTGACCAAGACCTTTACGTGCAGAACTGCGCAGCACTCTCGTCAGGGGCCTGGTGGTTCAAGAGCTGCCATTTTTCCAATCTCAATGGCTTCTACCTTGGTGGGGCCCATCTCTCATATGCTAATGGCATTAACTGGTATCAGTGGAAGGGCTTCTACTATTCCCTCAAGAGAAGTGAAATGAAAATACGTCGCGTCTGAGAACCAAGATGATTGGTGACCTCTTCCCATTATCCATGTCATTGACTACTGGGGAGATGATGTAGGATGGGTTGTTTTTTTTTAAATGTCCATATTTTGGCCAGGGATGCAGATGTGGGATTGATTCAAGTGACTGGAGTTAGGATGATACTAGTACAATGGCTTTACAGGAGTATTCAATCCCCCTTGACTTTTCTATATGTTGCTGTGTTACAACCTGGAACTGAAATGGAATTAATTGGCACTGTTGCTACTTGAAGTCCAGAAGATATTCAGTACTGTGAAAGTACAAAATAGTTCCATTGGGGCACAAAGGGCATGTAAACAAAAACAAACTGGCTAATGTTGGTTGCATGATGTATTCATCTCCAAGTTCTCGGCTGAAGCACTTTGGTGGAAATTACAGCTGCAAGCCTTCTTAGATAAGTCCCTATCAACTTTGAGCACCTGGATCCTGAAATTCTTGCCCATTCTTCTTGGCAAAATTGTTCTAGCTCTGTCAGGTTGGATGGAGACCATTGATGAACAGCCACTTTCAAGTCTTGCCACAAATTCTCAATTGGACTGAGGTCAGGGCATCAAATGGAGCATTGTAAGGCATTCAAAACTCATCTTTTGAAACCAGTCCAATGTTATTACCCTTTGTTCATGGTCATTATTCACCAGTCATTGTTCACTAAGGTGAACCTACGCTCCAGTTCCAGGTCTCTCCCAGACTGAAATAAGTTTTTCTCTACAATTACCCTGTATTTGGTTCCCTCCATCATTCCTGTAATTCTGACCATTCTCTCAGTCCAAGGGAGGAAAAGCATCCCCACAACGTGGTGCTCACACCACCATACCTCACCTTAGGGATAGTTGTGAGAATGATGAATGTTCTTGGCTTTGTTGCACATTTAGCAACAAAGCCAAGATACTTAGTTTTGGTTTTATCAGACAAGAGAACCTTTATCCATATTGGCTGAGTTATCCACATGCCTTTTTTGTAGATTTCAAACAGGCTTTGATATTGGTTTGATTCAGCAATGGCTTTCTTCTCATCACTATCTGGATGAGAGGTGTCCCAGGGACAGTTTCACTCATCTCCATGCAGATCTCTCTAGCAACTTTAGAGTTACCTCCAGCCGCTCGGTTTCTTCATTGACTAATGCCATCCTCACCAAGTCAGTGAGTTTTGATGGACAGCCTTCTTTACACAGTGTCATGGTTAAGTTTCATAACAATGGATTTAACCTTCGTCCAGGGGATGTTTACAGTTTGGGATTCTTTTTTTGTTAAATAACCCAGTTCTTCTGCTTCTGCACGACTATCTCCTGGTCTTGTTTCAATAACTATTTAGCTTTTTGACTCTGTTTGTTCATATATCCTTCCCAACATACTCTGGGGTCTTCTAGAAACAGGTGCATTTAATCTGAGCTTGAATAGCACTGGAATTGCACACATGCAGAGTAAATACAACTATTTGGGTGGGTTCTGGAGGTAGGGGGTTACATGAGTACTTACTTAGGTATGTTGTTGCAAACAGGAGTGGGGTGTTAAATACCTCTGCAATCAACAGGTGCTGCTAGCTTGTTTTTGCTTACTTAATGTCATAGTAAAAAGAATTTGCACCTTCACAGTGCTGAGTATCTTGCATATCTCTAGTTGCAACAATGCTAAATTAAATCCTTTCAATTCCAGGTACTGACACAAGAAAATGTGGAAAAGTCAAAGGTGTGTGTGTGTGAGAGTGAATACTTTCACAAGGCACTGTATTTACACCAAGGGTGCTCAACTTGTGGCTCTCCTGATGGTGTTGAACTGCAGTTTTCCTCACCATCACCATTAGCCATACTACCTAAGGCTCATAGGAGGTGTACTCCAACCACATTTGGAACCTCCTCATCCCTCAGTCAATCCCAAGTCATTTAAATTAAGTTCCAATTTATTTAACTTTCACATCTGCCAGTGATCAGTATTATTACCTGGAAAGAAGAACTTGTCCTCATCTGGAAAGTCAGCTGAGCACACCCAGCAGAGTGGGAAGGTGAAAGAAGAGGGGTGGCAGCAGAAAGAGGAGCTACTCACAGAGTATTCCCCTTGGCCAGGGGGAGGCAAAGTGCAGCTCTCCAGCTGTTGTTGGACTCCAGCTCCCATCAACCCTCTCTAGCATTACCAATGGTGAGAAATGCTGGGAACTGTAGTGCAACTTCTAGAGGTGCACCTTGTTCACCTTGCTTTAAAGAGGAGGATAAGGTGTCTGTAGCTAGCCAGCATGGTGTAGTGGTCTGAGTGCTGGGCTACAACTGGAAATTAGGGCTAGAATCCCTACCAGGCCTTGGAGATCTACTGGGTGACCTTGGGCAAGTCACACACTCTCTGCCTCAGAGGAAGGCAAGGGGAAAGCCCCTCTGAACAAACCTTGCTAAGAAAATGCCATGATAGGTTCACCTTTGGGTTGCTGTAAGTCAGAAACAACTTGAAGGCACCCAACAACAATAAACAAGAAAAGCTAGCATCATGAATAATGAGTTGCAGTCCAAGAATCTGGTGGTCCCAACTATGCCCATCCAAATTTACTTGGGGTAGAAATGGCATGTTTTCATTGTATCTGAACCCAGGGCTGAGGGTTTGCTAACGCTGGTTACAGTTCAAGTTATGAATGATAAAACAATGAGGACAAAATCAAGACACTAGGGGAAAAATTCCCTGCCACAAGATTAAAAGCAACCAGCTCTCCTATTTGTACCCTTTGGTTTCTACATTAAAATAAACACCCATTCTCTTACATTGTGATGGCTGTGAGATCAACCTTATGGAAAGGGACTGGAGTTTTTCTACGCCTTTTGTTACTTCTTTAATCCTCAAAACCACCCTCGTTTACTCCAGTGTTACTCTGTTTACTGATCTCTTTGTCCATGGCTTGCTTTGTGCTTTGACATCTGGCTGGATAACACAACAATGAACATGGCAAAGAAAAACTAAAAAGATGGCAAAAAAGACTGAATGTTACTCCCCCCCCCGTTCTCCAGCATTCTCGTGTTCTGCCAAGAGGCTTGTTTTGACTACTCACTTCACATCTGGGTTTTCTCCTCTGCAATTAAGTTTACAAGTCACCTGAGGCTACAGGACTGGGACGGCTGAGATCCGGAGAATACTGGCATTCTTTCTGTGTTCCCATAAAATGGGTCTGAATCTTGGAAGGGGAGTGAGTGGGAAGAACTGCAGGAGAGACCTACCGCAGTGAACACAACTTGAGGCAAAATTGAAGACAAAAAGGGAAATCCCAACAAACAGGTGAAATAAATAATTGTATTTCCTGAAAGGTTGATTTTGGGGGGGGAAGAGAGAAGTCATAAATAGCTGCAAAAATCAAGGCACTTGGACATAATTCAGGAATCCTAAGCATATTTCTGATAGTAATTCAGCTGACTATCCTAGAATATGTTGCACTCCGCTGTGTGCTTCTGGGTAGGTGAGAACAGACAACTGAGGCCATTAAGAAAGGCTTCCCTAAGTATGGGGAGAGGCTTCATTCCCATGAGACAATGCCAGTTTCCCAGTAGCCTTTGCTGTGGTTTAACAGAAATTGGAACTGTGTTTCTCACTTACTTTACACTTTATACCTGAGGAACTAAATTAACAGAGCCCTGAATCAATACAATGACTGGTAGTAACATGTTGATCTCAAAGAGGAAAGATATGCAGCTGAATTCCCTGAGAGAGAGAGAGAAAAGCCCCCATATTTCAACCCTTTTCTGCACTGGATGAAGTAAGATGTCAACTAGTACAAAGCTATTTACTTTGTGCTTGCCGCAGAGCCCGTAACACATTGCTTTATGCTGGCCTACACTTGTTTATCTCAATGCAAAAAAGGTGACATCAGATGTGTCTTTACTTCCAGTTAATGCTAAAAACAGATAAAGCAGGAAGATCCTCAATCCAGCCTTCCACTCTGCTTATTATCCTGGTGTAGGTATTGTGGGCAAGAAAGACTTGGGACCTTAGGAAGGACTGAAGATTCTCCTGGGGCCACCTGTTCCAAGTTGCCTAGCCCTTAAGAAGAAAGAAACTGAAAGTGGCACAAAGGGAACTAAGATTCCCTTATTTACCTTTAGAGGTACCAGACAGTTTTGTCATCAGAAGGCCCCTCATCACTGGCAAGTCCATATCTTTATGTTGGTGAACTCTGGAATGCATGTCACATCTCTATCCCATATCCAACCATTTGGGGGAAAGGGGAGGTCACTGGTTCATGGGACAGCATATGAGGCCTATTCCATTACCTATTCATGGATTGTAGGTGTTATCAGAACTCTAAGGTGTGTCCTGTTGGTCAATAAGACATGTCTCATCTGACATGTTATCCTCTGTTTCTTCAGCCTCAGCATCACCTTCTTGCAAATTCTCAGCCTCTCGGGCCTTACGCCCCCCTATCAGCTTGCCTACACGTGCACCCACAGCTCCTCCAAAAACGGCAAGGGTGCCTGCCCCAGCCGTGGTCCCAATGGCAAATGTTGCAGCTGTACTGGTGCTCAGTACAACAGCTTCTGCAGCCACAAGGGCTCCTGCCACACCAGCCCCAATGCCCCCCCAGCTAATGCAAGCACACCCACTCCAACAGCTGCACCGGCTTTGAGGGCATGGGATGTGTAACAACGTTTGTAGCGTTCCAAGAAAACTTTAGCATGAACCTCCAGGTAAGTCTTGAATGCCAAAATGGAATCTTGACGATCAGATTCATCTCTCTGCAATAGCTTCTCACACTCTTGGACCAACTCCTCCTGCTTCTTTAAAAAACGCCGTGTCATTGATGCTGGAGTCACTTTTAGGCAGTGAGTCCAGGAGCCTGAAGTCTGCTCCTGAAATGAAGATGGAAGGAATGACAGAATCACAAAACAGAGTGGTGGTGCAGGGAGAAAAGAATATTATTGAAGAATAATATAAATGCAAGAAGATCCCATGGGCCAACTAGAGTAGGACTGGTGAGTCAGTAGGAACTTTCTAACTGAACTTTCTGTCAGTTCCATTGATTCCATGAGTTTACTCTAGTTGCACATAGATTTAGGCTGCAATCTGCTCTCCTCCTGAATTAGGGGAGTAACCCTCTAGCTTAGGTTGGACTACAACACAGTAACTAATGAACATTATCTAGTGAACTTTCTGGCTCACTGGAGATTAGAAACCATGTTCCTTTAGTCAAAGTCCAACTCACTAAGCCACCGGATTGCACTGATTGTCTACTCCACTGAAATCCAAATACTGTCGCTCTCCCACAGTCATAACCTTCTCAAGCTCTTTCAAATGTGAATGTTTATGTTATGCTACCTTTCACCTAAATAACTTCAAATCTCTCCTACTGACAACTCCATCTTCTCTCCCTCAGACTGAAGCTTTTTCCCTTTTTTGCTGCTTCCAAATATTTATGGTGCATTGTTCCAGCCTCAAGCATGCAATTTTCCTAACACTTCTTATGACTTTTTAAAAAGTCAGTTAAGGAAGTAAAGTATGAAAAAATACACGATGCATTGTGACAGGTAGCACTCTCTCTCAATGAAAAGCAACTCCTGACCAAGTTTTCTCCTCTGAATGAAGATCAGATGAAACTCTGCAGCATTCTACCTCACAGCATTTCATTCGATCTTTTAGGGGCCTGTTCCAGACTGATCCACAATGTGGTTGCACCACAACACACTGGTAACCTAATTTCAACCCCATGTTCTTCACTCCAGATCTACCTTCAAAAGCTGGCTCTCGTTGGCCCCATTCTTAAGCCAATTTAATTAAACCAATCTCCTGCAACATGGTGTCCTACAGATGTGTCAAACTATGGTTGGGATCCTGTTAGTGACCTACAATTGTCTAAGCCCAAGTTATACCTGCATAACTCACTTTTTAAATCACTGCCAAAGTTGCAGTTCCCTACCGACTGTGCAACAGTCAAACTCACCCTTAACCCACCTTTTAAGCTCCTGCAGCCCCCACAACACAGTCATTTAGTGAGCAGTGGAGTGGAGTGGCAGCAGAGCAGTGTCTAGCTATGTTCCTATACCTGGCCAAACAGTAAAGAGACCATACTGTGGAACAACCAAAGGACCCCAGGAAGGTCCTGGAAGATCAGCTATAGGAAGATAATTCAATGCTGCTGCATCCTTGGGATCTCTACCAGCTCATAAATGACCATGGTGTGGCAAGGCAGCTTAAAAAGTGGATTGGGATGCACTGCAGTTCTGCCTTTGCAGAACTTAAAAGATATGTCTTCTGATTCAGGATGTAACCCTACAGGTTCTGCCATCTCCTTCCCTGAAATGTGCATGCTCGTGGAGATGATGGCAGCTGTACCATCAGGTTAGAGAAGTCTGAGTTAATTACACTGAATATTTTAGATCCTAAAGCCAGACGGATCCTTAAACTCAAATCAGCATTTGCCTAACATTAAATATGTTCTGCCCCAGCATTCTTTAGGTGTCAACTATTTTCTCCTCCAATGTACAGTCCTCAAAATTCTTCATCATCTTCTTTGCCAAGGTTTTCTCTTTGATCCCACAACTGATTTGGGCCCTTCTTCTACTCATACCTGCTCATTGATGAACTCTGCAAATTTCTTCCGCAAGTCCTCCTGGATGCCTATGTTGTGTAAAGTTTTGGCCATCTGGAGAGAGGGAAGAAAAAGGAAAGAAGCCACTATGTCTATGAGGGATAATTCCTGTTTCCAAGGAACCTCAATTCTCATGACTAAAAGATGTTAAGAAAGGCAGAAAAAAATGAAGGATGACAGTTGCAGAGGCTCACGTTAACTTCTTTCTACAGTTAGCAAAAACATCACCATGATGTGCATGATGAAACTGTGGAGGTTTCAATCTACAATGGTGAACAGGTTATATGTTTCCATCCAACTTTCTTTCCAAGATAGTATTCAAGGTAGGAGAGTTTCCCATCCAAGCCGAGATTTGCTTGGTTTCAGTAAGACTACAGGTTATGCCCTCACTGGTGGGTGTGGGGGCCAGAACTGCAACCTCTGTTAGAGTAGCACTGTGCTGTACTCTAGCAAAAGATGTATTAAGAATAAGCAGGTGGACTGTGGGAATCACAAGTGAAGAGGAAGGAAGGGGGGAGGACAAAAATTGATACCTGTGTGGTTGAAGAGAAGCCAAACTTGTGTTGCTTCATGACAGTTGAGAAATTCTAAAAGGTGGAAACAAAAGTGACATCTAAGGATAGGAATGTACAACCAGCTCCCCAAAATGACAAACATGTATATTCAAAATCTACCTCCAAACTACACAGTACTATGGGCTATACCTCCACAACACAACACACACACAAACACATACCTACAGGTAATTTCCCAACACTCAGAACTCATTCATTCTTTATTTTACCTTTCTCAAAACAAAAAAAAAAAAAAAAGGGCCCATGCATGCCCTGACTTCTGATCCTAATAATGCCCCTTCCCCAGGCTTCTCACAATTGAAACTTAAAAATTAATACAATCAACAGCATGAAATATCTGTTAAATACCACCTTTGTATATACATACAGATGTACATATGCATGTACACACATAAGAAGCAAGTTCAACCCATTCCTACAAACACATCAGAAAGGAGATAGGTGGTAGGACTGTTGCCAAGTCCCATAAATAATCTGACTTTGGGAGCAGATCTCCAATCAGGGAAGTAAGCTAGGCCCTGCCAGATCCACCAAAGCACTTGGAATGATGGAAGGAGTCAATAACACTGAGTTGTTTTGGTGTGCCAGGCCTTAACAAGGCCCAACATGCCATTCCTCTTCCTCACAACTCTATGAAGAAAGGGAGAACTCGCTGTTCCCATCTCCTGGTTGGCAGAAGAAGTACCTGGAACAACCAAGCCATATTGAGCCTGGAAATGAAGGGAGTAGATGGAAATGATTTGTTATTTCCTCAAAGGATTATTTCTCCAGCCACTCAATAAGTATCTAGTAGGTCAACATTTTCAGATGGGAATCAATAGGTTTCAGTATAAGCCTTGCAGGGCTAACCTAGCAGATGTTTCTCCACTGGTGACAGAGCTGTATGCCCCCACTCAGGCAACAGACTAGCACACTACAATACAGTTACAATACTTCAATAATCACGTTAACTGCTATGGTTGCATCCTATGGAATCCTACAGCATGGCAGCTCTTTGAGAGAGAATTCTGAATATCTCATGAAACTACAAATGTTGGGAGATTTCTAGAGGATGGAGCTATAGCAGTTAACATAGTCATGAAAGTGTTATAAGTATGTCCAGATGGCCCTCCACATTTGCAGGTTTAAATTTCCTGGATTTGACTATTTGCAAGTTTCTCAACTTCTGCCCCTTCCCACCTCAAGCACATCCTGGGAGAACCTTCCCACCCAGCAGCTCCTATCAGGCTGTGAATCCCTTTAAAAACCTTCTGCTAGAGGTCCTCCTCCTCTACCACCAGCAGTCATTGCCTTTCCATAACCTGGTTTGGACCCTGGGTGCCTGTCCTCCCCACCATGCCTTGGCCTCCTTCTCAGCAATACACACATTTTGCTATTTGTGGTTTTTCCACTTTTGCAGAAGTCATCTATCCTAACCCTACTGAACAAGACCTAGTTTAGGGGATATACTGTATGTCACACAGTTCTGTCCTCTAATATCTTATCACTGCTCTATGCCCTCTAGTTCTGCCACCTAAGATGGCTGCCTCACTTTGCACAGAATTGTCCCTGCCAATGGTCTTTCCTGGTAACTCCTTTCCTTAAATAATCACAATACACAAGACAATGAATCCTTCCAATGAGCCTTTTTTTGTACTAGACACCATCTGGAAAAACTGAACTTGAACAAGCTGCCAATTTTTCAAAGAGTTCCTGCATCTGTGCACTCAAAAGACAGGGTTGATCCCATCTGCAGTTAACAGGTGATCAAGCCACACAAAGCTTCATCTGGCTATTAACAGATCAAATCTCTGTTAAAGACACAGGAGCTTACCACGTTGCGGGGGGGGGCAGCTGGTAACATGCTTTGCAAACCTTTCCCCGTATTTGACAAACCTTGTTTCATAATCCATTGCTTTTCTCTTTCTCTGTCATCTGTTTCTGTTTCTGTCCTGTAAGAGCTTTGAGACAGGTTGAAATTCAGCAAATGTTAGCATCCAGACTTTTCCTGACTCTTTTTTCTGCATCTCTCACCTTTATCGTGGATGCAAGCTGTGCCCCCGTGAGGGCCATTCCTTCTTGGTCTCTTTTCACATGCTTTCCTGCTGATCTGGCTATGTCATTCCCATAATCCTTCAGGCATTCCTTAAAATCAGCATCCATTTCTGAAAGAAATATGTCCATCAAACAGCTGAGCCACAGGGGTGGTATACATAACATCTCTGTACAGTTGTTCCCCCTGATGGCCACTGACAATAATACAGATAATCTGAGTGACAGGAGGTCTTCTTTATAGAAGTCTGAGAATCTCCCATTTCATTAACAGAAATGGATTAAAAAATTAGGGCTGAAAATTGGAAGGGGAGTAATTAATTAGCAAAATAAAAATTGGGCTTGTTACTGTTTCTTTTCTTTTCTTGGCAGGTTTCTTGATTCTTTTCTGGGTCTTAATCACTCTTTTCCTGCCAGTAAAAAAATGCTAATATCTGTAGGAACTCTGTCTTGATCCTGCCTCCTTCAGGGCTAATAACATCGTCAAGGGACGGCCAATACATCTGTGAAAACAGCTCAGGGGAAGAGGGTGTTGATCAAATGTCCTCTCCAGAACCTTTGATCAGCACAGGACTCCTGCCCCCCTCCCCTGCAATAAAATATTGTGTGAGGGTGTTTAAAAGAAACACAGGGAGATCTGATTGTAGACCTTACATCTCTTGTGTGATTTGGCCGTAAGGGACAGACTAACTCTTGATCTATGTTTCCAGTTGCTTAATTAGGTGCAAAGTTAATCCTTGTGATTGCTGAACAAAATGATGTGGGAAGCCATTGAGTAGAGAGACATTTGATGGGGCAACTCAAGAGCTTTACAGACTACACCAGAGGTGGGGAAACTCTTGTATGACAGTCTATTGGAAACCCATGAGAAAAGTCAGCCAAGGTAGAGCTAAAACCAAGCATAGGATGGAGTTTGCAACATGGCTAGGATAACATAGGCCATTTCTGCAAGAGAGGGGAGGAGCACTTCACCGTGTGTCAAGAGCAGTGTCTTTATACTCCAATTCCGCCTCCCCATTTATATTGTATTATTGCAGAGAACAGTGGTTGCCACATCCACAACAGCAAGTCCCTGGCCCTCCATTTCCCTCCTTCACCCTGCCCCATTATCACTGATTGGTCTGTTTTTTTTTTAAAAAACACACACACATTTTTAACACATTTCTGCATTGCTACATTTGTGCGTAGGTATGTATATTTGTTGATACATGGAAAAAGCAGTCTTAACAGCCCATATCCACTTTCTTTCTGCTGTCTATTTAATGTATGAAGACAATAATGACGGCAGCCTGTCCTTTGATGGACAGAGAGAGATAGGGATGGAAATGATGGAAGGGACAGCCTGGGAGCTCCCCTAGCCGGCCACTTCTGCAATGTGAATCGACGCTACACTTCTTTATGTAGGAGAAAACCGAAGCAGAACTGGTTTGGGAGATTTACATTGGAGTTTTTTCATTTTTCACATACAGTGGTTTTGCATCATAGTGAACTGTTCTAGGAGTTGAAAATGTGTAGAACCACGAGGAAATTGTGTCGCTAAAATGCTACAATGTGCAGCCGGAGGGTAACAATTCAATGCTATTATGATGTATCAAACTCATGCAGAAATGGCCATAGCTTTTTCTTTGCCAGCATCTCTCTCTTATTCTCTCTCCCTTTCACACACACAGAGATAAGTTTGATGAGGAACAGTATTTATGGAATTTTCAAGTTCCAGCACATCCAGAATTCACCAGCCAGGGTTTCATCTTCATTGACTACTGTGCCATTCAGTGTTAAATGCAAAGCCAAGATCAGGGGGAACTCCTGGCTCTCAGGTCTGTGGGGCAGTTAGCCTACTCTAGAGGTTTCAGTCCTAGTCTTAAAAGGGCTCCCACTGAACCCTATCCTCAATATGGGCCATTTCCACACCAGATTGTTACAGTGCTATTATTCCACTTTCAACATCTTACAGAATCCTGGGGTTTGCAGTTTAGGAAGAGGCCTCAAAGGCCCCTCCCTAAACTTCCATGCAGAAAATTCTGCTTCTTGTGAAAAAAAAAAAATTATTCCCTGTGCATTACAACCATATTCAAATTTTGCAAAGAAGTCCTGAACTGCACAGATTCTTCTGAGACCAAGATACTTCTTATGAGGGTTTCTCAACACTCAAAAACATGTTTTGTGACCATGTGTCAACTTATTATTTCCATCCCTAGCACACAAACACAAATGGTGGGAGAACAGATATTAATGCAAGTTAAAGTACAAGCTTCTTATCCATTGATGTATGGTTGTATACCACACTCTCTCAGCTACAGCGCTTTCTGCTCAGACCTACCTGCAATATAGGGATAGCAACAATGGATTTTATTTTCTTTTTAGGGACTATTTTTAAGCAACATTTTTTTTTTTAAAAAAAACAGACCTAAAAAATTAACTCTAAGAAACAAAAACAAAACAAAACAAAAAATAAAAAATAAAAAACCCTACAGCTTCTTTTTAACAAGACAGAACACCCAAGGCAGAAGGATGAGGAATGTGATAATTTTTGTTGACCTGGGAACTGAACAGACTCCAGAGGGAGAACAAGGCATCAAAAAGAACTAGGAGGTCTGGTCTCCATTCAGTTGGACTAATCAGTCTCTAAGCCTTTTTGAAATTTACAGTTAAGAAACACAGAAAAAGCCACTAGTGATTTTTATAGAACCAAGGCTCCTCCTAGTGGAAGGATGAAGCAACAGTTTCTGTAGATACAGGATATGTGTGTGTATATGTGTCTTCAAGTCACCTGTCAATTTATTGCTACACAATGAGTTTCATAGGGTTTTCTTAGGCAAGGAATACTCAAGAGGTGGTTTTTCACAGTTCTTTCCTCTGAAATTTTGCCTACAGCATCTGATATTCATTGGTGGTTTCCCATCTAAGTACTAATGTTCAAGAACTAAATATCCTAATGGCACCAGATCCTCTCTGATCCTGAAAACTAAGCAGGATCAGCCCTGGTTATTATTGGGATAGAGACCATCAATGAATATCAAGTATTGTAGGTTATATTTCAGAGGAAGGAATAGGCAAAACTACCTCTGAATTTACTTGCCTAAGAAACCCAATGAAATTCAGGGGGACACCATCAGTTGACAGGTGACTTGAAGGCACACATAAACACACACACACACATACATATGTGGAGAAAATATAAAGAAAGAATTATGAGGAGGTCCTGACCTGCAAGGGTGCCCTGAGTTCCCAACACCAATCGTTTGCCTGGGAAGGGCATCAGGTAACAGCGCGTGCTGGTACTCCTGAGGGCCTTCAGGGCACGTGGATGCTTGCCTGGATGAGGTTCCAGCTTCTGTGGTTAAAGGGATACAAAGAGAAAGGTTCAGATTCAGCCATTTTAGAACCATCACATACCTTACATTTTACAGATGAAAAAAATGGGACACATGAGGCCAACCAATATCCTGTGTGGTCAAGATGGCAGAAGATAATAATAATGAGGAATGTACAAGCTAGGAGAGACTGCAGCAGTTTGCTTTTGCCTGAGTCTACTGGGAATTGCAAGATTCCACCCCCTCCTTTCCCATGCCTTCTGCTGAGTTAACTGAGCACAAACTACTTGGTCAACTTAAACTCAGTCCAAAACAACGCAAGTAAGCCATGGACAAAGGGGGAAAGTGGGAGAGGGAGAAATGAACTGGGACATTTTAAAGGAAGCTGAAAAAAAGTGGGATGACAGAGGACTGGTCGGGACTGTTTCTGCCAAACCACGATATTTGAGGGGCATGCTACCACATGGAGCCATTCTGTCCTCTTCTAGTCTCTGTGTTCGCTGCCTTTCCAAATAAGCTAGCCCAACATGGATTACAAGAGGGAAAACTTCCTGATGTTGTGGGACCCCAATGAAAGTCCAGTCCTTTATAGTCTGCTAACCCTGACCCTAGACAAGATCCTACACTATTTGTGTTAATATCTGCTGACAGAGTTATGTTATCCAACTGCTATGCTGAATACCAACATGGGGCAACACATGTAGCTCAAAGGTCAATGTGCATGGCTGAAAACCCACTGTGCAACTCCACACATTCACATGCACATTCATATGTCATTCTTTGTATAATGAGCATGCAGTAGCTGTACTACATGCACAGTGGATCCACATGTGCAACTCAGCTTGCACTGCCATCAGCTAAGTATGACTGTTGCATATTCTCATGGGGAAAAAGAATCACTCTGCATGTATACTGCAACATATGCTTCTGTAGGTCACTCATATGATGCTGGTCATTGGGTGGCAACTATCTTGGCTCCCAATGAGGCAAAAGGTCTAAAGTATTCTCCCAGACCACAGAGCTTTCTTGACAATGTGTTTTCCTTTCCCTCTAGAAGGACAAGGGAGGTGGTAAAAGCTTCAGTTTCTTTCCCTTTTTGTAGCAAATGAAAGATGTGGGGACCACAGAAAAGGCCCAGGGCACCCACATACAACCCACAGACTTTACGCTGACTCCCTCTGGATTAGAAGAAACAATGGCTGGAATCCTTTATCACAGTGTACAATGTATACTTTTAAATATGCTTGACAATATAGCAGAGGAGCTAAAAAATCTTGTTAGTGAATTGCAAAGATGTGTTAATGGGACACTAACAAAAGTTGTGATACAGATCATGCTTTATTGATGCTCCTCAGCCCTCCCTAGTCCAAATCCTGATGCACAATGGAACTGATTCACAAGGAGATTGAGGTGCATCAGCTCCAAGGTGTGCTGGTCACTTTTGTTGGTTCCCCTACATAGTCATGTAAGAGCAGCCTTTTACTGGATATGAATGTTATGAGACTGCTCAGTTCCAATTCTCACAGATGCAAGTCCACTTACGAAGGCACAAGTCCACACAGGAATGGGTATTTAAACTCTTTGATATGTACCAAATTCATATGTTAACTACACTTATAAATAATCAATGTATGGAAAAGGTTAATTCAGGACTGGGGCGCTATAGGAGATGTATGGAAAGAGAGATGGGGGAAAATGTTTCTTATCTAATATATAAAAGTCAACGTTTGTCTGCTTGTCCATGTCACGCAGAGATAATCTCATATGATTGATTGTGTCAGGTGAGAAGATCTATATGATTGGCTGCCTAAGAAGTCTTGGGGTCTGCAGTTTAGGGAGGGGCCTTTAGAATTCTCAACCAGAAAGCTCTTGGGCCTCAGTCAACTGTGCCCGTCTTTGGTAGGCCAGTTGCTATGGAGACAAGGCCTAGCAGCAAGGAGAAGGATGTGTATTCCCTCAGAAACCCAAACTCTGTATGTTAATAACTCTAAATACAGATTGGATTGGGGAATATGGAGAAAATCTACAGGTACTGGACAAGACAGTTTGGTGAGTTCTTAAAATGAAAATAAAATCCCGGGCAATGTCGGCTATATACACTAGAAGATATATAAATTTAATTAGGCTCTTCTCTTTTTCTTCTAATGCCAGTATATTGGGTATCTAGATATCTCAGAAAGTGTATTAGTGTACATTATCTTTTATTTTATATATCAGCTACTTTTGATATCTCTAATAGAAGGCAATGTTTTTCTTGGTTTCTACTTCTTGATATATATATTAAGTATAGTGTCTGGATCGAGAGAGGTAATGGTACCACTCTATTCTGTCTTGGGTAGACCTCAGTTGGAATACTGTGTCCAGTTCTGGGCACCTCAATTAAGGAGGGTATTGACAAACTGGAGCATATTCAGAGGAGGACAACCAAAATGGTGAAGGGTCTGGAAGCCATGCCCTATGAGGAGCGGCTTAAGGAGCTGGGCATATTTAGGCTGCAGAAGAGAAGGTTAAGAGGGGACATGATAGCCATGTTTAAATATCTGAAGAGATGTCATGTTGAGGAGGCAGCGGGTTTGTTTTCTGTTGCTCCAGAGACTAGGACAAGGGGCAGTGGATTCAAGCTGCAAGAAAGAAGATTCCACCTGGACCTCAGTAAGAACTTCCTGATGGTCAGAGCTGTTCAGCAGTGAAATACGCTGCCTCAGAGTGTGGTGGAGTCTCCTTCTTTGGAGGATTTTAAGCAGAGTCTGGATGGCCATCTGTCAGGAGTACTTTGATATGTGTTCCTGCATGGAAGAGGGTTGGATTGGATGGCCCTTCCAACTCTTATGATTCTATGATTATTTCTTGGCATGTATTATTTTGTACTAGGTCTATATTTTTCTTCAGAATCATCTTTTTTTGGGTGTGTGTATTTACGCATATATTCAAGACAGAAAATCAGATTTTTTTTTGTACAAGATGTAGAAAACAACCAGTATATTCTCAAGTTTTTATTTGTTGTATTGCACACAAATATAATAAAATAAAAATAAAAAGGGATTCTGGCTGTTTCGGTTACTGCTCTTACCTTTATGACTTCTTGGAGGAATTCACGTCCCTGTTGGAGTCCATAGATGGGTGGGAAGTACCAGTCACGCACCAAGATATCAAGTTGCTGTAACAAGGAGACAAGACACTCTGCAGGGCTCTCAGGAATTTTCCTTGACTTTTCTTCTGCTCTCATTCTCCACCACCCCCTTCCCCTGCTCTTAGGGCCCATTTACATAACCACTGAATACACCATAAGCAACTAGAGTTTGCATACCTTCCAACATTTCACAGATGAAAATTATGACATTATGGCCACTATAGTCACGAGGGAAAAATGTTATTAAGCAAATTGAAAAGTGAAAGATACTAAGGGAGTTTGGATAAGCTTGTGTAAATAATGTCTGAGGAAACAGGTAAGAGGAAGTTCTTTAAAGGGACAGAGATAAATAAAGATTGTAAACAAGACCTTCATCAATACAGTCACCCCTCCACATTCGCTAGGGTTGGGGCACAGAGCCACCCCCATGAAAGTGAAAAAAAATGAATAACTCTAGGCCCCCCAAACCATATTTGACACACAAAAAAAAGTCTGATCACCATATTCAACCCACTGTGGATTCCTTTGAGGCATCAGGATTCCTTCACAAGGCAGAAGTGGGCGGCTAGTGGGGCTTACTGCCACCTCCACTGCTGCCCCACACGATTTTTAAGAGAACTTACAAGCCTTGATCTCCATTTCTCAGTCTCACAAGACTTGCAGGCCCAGTTAAAAATGGCATAAGGAGGCAGCAGAGGTGAAAGCAAATAATTTGTGAATGATCAAATCCACAAAAGTGAAACCCGCAAATGTGGAGGGCTGACTGTAATTGTCAAAATCATTCTCTGTTCTTTAACAGTATTTTAATTGTTTATTTTGGCCTTTTTTATAAAAATAAGAAAAAAGAGGGCAAGAAGTATTAATGAGGAAAAACACTCAAAACTAGGAAAGGCTGCAGCATTTTGCTTTTGCCTGAGCCTACTGGGAAGGGCAAGAATCCACCCACTCCTCTCCTCCCCTCACTGCTGAGTTAACTGAGAGCAAACTATTTCTACATTTGAACTTGGTTTGTAGCAACTGAAATAGGCTGAGGACAAAAGGAGGAAAGTGGGGGAAACGAAAGAGAAGCTGAGAAATTTTAAAAGCAGCTGGAAAAATGGGATAACAGGGGATTAACTGGGACTATCTCTCCCAGATCAGGACATTTGGAGGGTAGGGGTTTGCATTCACAGTAGGTTCCAGTCCCTTGTGGCAACCTGACATTTTCCCTATCCAGTAAGCCTAATGTAAGAAGCTATTTTATTTATTTTAGTTGTTTTTCAAATGGTTTGTGTTTGTACTAAAATTGTTCATTTAATTGTTTAAAACTTTGGTATAGTAACTTTTGTATATTAAGATTTTACCTGTATTTCCTTTTAATTTGTTGTAAGCCACCCTGAGTTCCAGAAGCAGAAGAAAGAGTGGGAGCAATAAATTCAATTAATTAAATAAAATTAAAATAAAGAAACACATATGGCAGCAGTTGCACATGCTTGCATCTTTATAGGCTAAGAGCCAAAAGGCACATGCTTTCCATGTTTGAAAATATGCAGCGTTGAACACAGGCATTTTGCTCAGCTTTCCCGAACACACAGACTCAGAAGTAAGGTCCACTAAATCACATTGGACTCACAACATAGCAAGTGCAGACAGGATTGTAGGATGAGTTTTCCAAGACTTCTGCCATCACAGATGCAAGTTCATATGGCAAGTGCATGTACATAGAGTTGTGCCTTTCTGATTGATCACTCCAGAGTAGGGATGTGGTTGTTGTTGTGCACCTTCAACTTATGGAGACCCTCAGGTGAACCTATCATGGGGTTTTCTGGGACTGAGTGTGTGTGACATCCCAAGGTCACCCAGTGGGTTTCCATGGTCAAGTGAGGAATCCAACCCTGGTCTCCAGGGCTGTTGTAGTCCAATGCTCAAACTACTACACCACACCGTAAATTTCTTTTCTTACAGGTCAGAAGAAATAATTTAACATTTCTTGTCCTTACTGCAAGAAAGCAGGTGAAAATTTCAGTTTTCAAAGACTATTTGTTGTTCAAAAATTGCTCCATGCAAAAAAAAGAAAAAAAAAAAGGGAAAAAAAAGAAGAAAAAATGGCTGTTTCTGATACAGAAAATTGTGTTTTCTGGGCAGAAAACAAGTTTTGTGCATAGAAAGCTGTAGTGCTATTACAGTCGGATAAAAGAGTAGACAACTCTAACATCTGTCAGAAAGATACCTTTCTTTACTGCCAAAAGGAAGGGCTGGCCCTTTTAGTGGGTGCAAGCAACTTTTGGACCTCTAAGGCGTTCTGGAGCTCAGCTTCCCATACACTCCATTTAACACTGGAGTTGAGCACACAACCATTCTAGAACTCTCCCTCTGCTTCTTTCATAAAATGGGTTATTTGAGGCTTGTACTCCTTTCCTAGCAATTAAAGATGCATGAGGGAGATCAATAATGCAATGACAAACAGAGGATGTACAGTAACTTTATTGCCATTTGTATATGCGAAGGAAAGAAAGAAAAATACAGAAAGAGAAACAGAGAGATGTGGGTGCCAGGCAGAGGAGTACAGAGCTGGAAGAGGCAGCCAGTGAGCAAAAATTGGAGTGCAGGAAACAAAGGGGCTTTTGATAGCAGGGTGAGACAGAAAGCCTGAACAGGATGGTGACCGTGGGAGGAGGAAACGAGAACATAATGTGACTAGGAAGAAGAGAAGGAAGCTGAACAACCGATGCTTGTTACCTGAATGGTCTTTAATTTGCAGGAATGTCCCACTGTTTCAGCTACACACGCAAACATCTGGGTGGGCAGAAGAGATGGAAAGTGAGTCAGAAACAAGGGGCTCTGGTTTATTCAGACTTACCTTAGTCCAGCCCTTCAGAGAGGGCACGATCCAAAATGACACTGGATGAACTGATGACTATTATCTTCTGATATTTACTATTGCATGCCATTCATGTCCTGCCCTTTCTCTGGGGACCTGAAGGGACCACATACAGGTTCATCTCATTTTATCCTCATAATAACCCTGTGAGGTAGAGGAGGCTGAGAAAAACTGGCTGGGCAGAGACTAGTTTCATGCCTAAGGTGAAGGCACAATGCAGGTCCCAGCAGCTCCAGTTCAATGCTCCAACCACTGGCTTTTAGCATGAGGTATCTATTCTAATGTTTTAACTGTGGCCTACTAGAGGAGGGGATAACATACTACATAAAGACACGCACAGACATAAAGGAATCAAGTATGTATATGGGTTGTGTGTGCACTGCCAGTGTGATGCAAAGATCAGTCTTAGAGCAGTACTTGAGGGAATCATGCTTAGCCCCCTGGAGCTAGGAAACTCTACAACCAAGAACTGACATCAGTGTTTAGAGAGTACCACTCTGCCAGAGCTCTTCTGGTCCCTCTCACCCTTCTGCCCCACTGCACATTGTCCATATCAGAGTACATCCATATGGCGATTTAATCATCAAAGAGGAAAAAATATGGACACTTTGTCTAGCCATGATTCCATAGCTGGGAAAAGAAAGAGGACATCATTCTTCTGAAGCTCCGAGGACAACATGTGTATAGGCTGGATATCTTGGAGGAAGATATGTTCTTTGTATTCCCAGCTGTGGAACCACATCTGGACACTGCCCAAGTACTGTTTCCCTTTCCCAGCCACTAACTGGCTATAAGGGTCACATTGTATGGCATGGAGAAGGTGGATTGCACTGCGTGAATACCTTCTTGCTCCAATGAACTAAACAATGCATACACAGATATAATGGAAGGTTACGCTTGTGTAATTACCAGAGTGGTTTCAGCCACTGGGTGCCCTTAGTCCACTTACACGCTTTCTCTCAGCTTGACCCACTTCACAGGGTTCTGAAGAAAATGTGGGTCAGAGCCATGCATTCTGCCTTGACCTTACAGGAGGAATGCCAGGAGCTAATTAAGAAATATTTTTTCCACTGGGCTAAGGCACAATGCCCTTGCTTCCATTGGGAATAACAATCTTAGAATGCTCAAAATTCCCTGCCTAGTTAGGTTGCATGATTATTGTAGGTTTAGAGGCAAGACTTAGACTAACTTCCTGTTTGTTTGTACATGCCCACTTCCTCCTGCATGTATGCATTTCTTGGTTCTCAAAGGATCTCTCTTACTGTTTACTATTTTTCTGCCTGCCTTCCTGTGAGCATGTGGTCTGAGATGCTCTAAGAGAGACGCCACCCTACAAGCGTGTAGGGTACTTACTTTTCTTCAAGAACATGAACCTGTGTAGACTATGCGCAAGTATCTGTAAATAAACTTGTATATACTTTTCAACCAAATTGTTTTTGTGTGTGTATGTGTGTGTGCACACACATGTGTATGTGTTTACTTCTCTGCCAGAGTTATGTGTGTTGGGGGAGACTGAGGTGGGACTGGTAAGCTGCTCAACTTCTGTTTGCACATTATCAACACTCTGTTAAATGGGAGATTCACCAAATCCCTCTCATTTTCTAACACCATTAAGCTCAAATGTTGCCTCAAGCAAGTTATTTTTTTCCCTGAAAAATTTGGAGGACTGTGCCTCAATTGGATTGTGTAGTTTAAGCACTAGGTAGAACTCTGATTAACTAAGCAGCAAGAGTCAGGCAAAATAATCTTTGACAGCTTTCAGTTATATGATGCAGTAAATCTAGTTTTCTCCTCCCCAGAAACTTGAGAAATCAGGCATTTGGGATCTTAATCCCCACCCTCTTTTTAGCCACTAGAGAGAGAAACTGTTTTTTATATCAGTGCACCAGTTCTCTATTTTGTCTAGGATGATTCACAACTTCCCTTATAAAGCAAGGATGGAAAACATTTGGCCTCCAAATATTTTGGACTTCCACTCCCATCTGTTCCACCTAGTAGAGTTAATTATGGAAGCTGGATTCCAATTATGGGGTTATGAGAAATAAAATCCAGAAACCTGCAGGTCCAAATATTCAGCACCTTTGTCCAAACTCTTTAAAACCCAACTTACTTCCAGGTATTCTAAATCTGTGTCTCTCATCGTGGTGGCCAAATTCAATATCTAGGAAATAACAAGAAGGATAAGAAAGGTGTTAGATATGGTGTATACAGATGATTAATGTGTAATTAAATGCAGAATAAAGGAGAAGAAAGCTAGAGGTGGCTTGACAGGAACCCACCTGGTAGGAGCTAAGCAGCATGGAGAAAGCCGAGAGCTTGACACCAGTTTCCTTGTTTCTTTCAACATCCATTGAACCCTCGGTGTCTACCAAGAATACGGCTACTTTCTAAGGTTGGGGAGTTCGAAAGTGGTTGGAGGAGAAAAGATTTAATGAAGTCTAAAAAGAGGTGTAATTTTATAACAGTTAAAGGATGGGTTTGGTGAACAGGTTCCAAGGAATCTACTTCTGGATAGGCCCAGAAAAATTTAGGGAAAACCTGTTTTGCTTGAGTGATGAAAATTCAGAAGGGAGACTCCCCTGGAGTTTTCTGGGCCTTTATTGTTTTGCTTCTGGCCCCTCTGTTAATGTGGTTGACCCTCAAACAGCAGGGTTAAGACAAAAAAAAAAAAAAAAGGATGGGGAGGGCACAATTAGACAAAATACAGCTGAGGGCAAAAATGTGGATACACTTCAGGCTTATGGGGTTCTATATTGTGAATGGTCTTAGCCTTTTTTTAAAAAACAAAAAAACAAAAAACAAGACACAGAATCTCAAGATTCACCAGCCAGGGGCAGCTGCAAAAGACAGAAACAGTGAATTCAAGTATCAGGAGCCCACGAATCCGTTCTGAATCCCTGAACAGAATGGACTTTGGTGGCAGCTTCCATGTAAATGCTGCAGTGAAACAGCTCTGAGTTTTACGTCTGAATTTTAAAAACGCTACACAAGGTTCTGAGCCCTAGCCCCAAATTAGGTTCAACACCTTGGAGAACTCCTCTGGAGAATTCCTGTGAAGTTTAAACTAAGGCCATTTCCACACTACAGGTTTATATTCCTATTACTCCACTTTCAACGTCCTATGGAATCCTGGGGTTTGCAGTTTAGGGAGGGGCATTTTGAAATCTCAGCCAGAGAATTCTTTTGCCTCAGTAAACAACAAACTTCAGAATTCCACAGGATGTTGAAAGTGGAATAATAGCAGTATAATAAGTGTAGTGTGGAAACTGCCTAACAGACAATAATGGTAGATCTACAAGCAGCCCTCCACATTCACTAGAGTTAGGGGCTCAGGACCCTGCACAGGTGGAAAAACCCCCCATAAATACCAAAATATGTGTGTTTCTACGGGAAAGTGACTGAGGTATGATGGGGAGAGCAGGCACCCATAGTCAAAACCAGGTCAGGAAAAAGGGAAAGAAAAGGTGTGGCTTGGCATTGTGGCCCTACACTTCCTCTCTCTCACCCATCTCCTTCTTTAGGGTGTGGGGGAGGGCACTGGGAGAGGACTTAAGGTACTGAGAAATTGGGCAGTGATTCATCCTTATCTGGCCAGGCAGTGGCTGGTGGTGGAGGAGGAGGACTAGAGGTGAGTTTTAAAGGGCTGTCTGGCCTGATTGGAGTTGCTGAGAGAAAAGGTTCGCCCAAAAAAGAAGCATTTGAGATACTGGGAAACTTGCAAATAATCAAATCCATGAAAGTTAAACCCACAAATGTGGAGGGCTGACTGTAGATGAAGGCAATAGGGAAAGAGGAACACTACATTACCATTGGATTGATTCAATCAAGGAAGTCATAGCCCTGAGTTTGCAAGACCTGAGCATGGCTCTTAATAACTGCATCTCTTGGAGGCTTCTCATTTACAGGGTTTAACTTAATTGCCATCAAGACAAAGTCAACTTGATGGCAATTAACAACAACCACGCCTTACCTTGCCACAGTTTTGTTTGATGTCATCTTGGGGCGGGGAGTCATTTTATTGTTCCAAATCAGTAAGTCACTAGCCATCAGAAATCCTTGTTGATCTATTTCAGATCCCCCAGTGGATCTATAAGTGGATCCTAAGCCACCTTTTGCCCATCTCCACAGAAAGTGTGCATCTCTGTTCTAAATTCTTTACCTGTCCATCTTCACTGGGCACCCAAAATGGCTGACTCCATATCCATACCCCTTTGGTTATGGTTGTAGATCCAGGCCGCCAATCAAATCCAGTGAGCGGCTCATCTTCTTGGCCCATCCATGAATCATCTTCAGCCTCCTGCCAACAAGTGTAGAGGATAAGCATCTACTGTGAAGGCAAGAAGGGCTTCACAGTTGAGAATGAGGATACAGTTGGACTAGGAACGATGAGCCAGAAGTGATTCAAAAGCTAATTTCATTTTTCTATACTCTGCAGCTCAGCTCAGTTGTGAGTGTAGTGATTAGTGCCAACAAAGGGAAAACTATTCCAATTAAAGTAAGCCTTCACCATTTCAGGAACTTGCCTGACTTCTTCCCCTACCTGGAGCATCTGTCCTGCCTCTCACATCCTTGGCCATCCAGGCAAGGATACATCTTTCAAATTATGACCTACAATACAAAGGTGGACAGGCCCATCTGGTCATTAAACACAGTCTAGAATCTAGCCTCTTTTCAAATATAAACCCAGTAGGGTTTGGTTAACGAAGACAAATTCTAACAAAAAAACACCCACACATGTTGTAAAGCTCACCAGGTTTTGGAGTCGCTTGCGGAGAAAATTCAGCAGGAAGGATTTGCCACGGCGTTGTTCTCCGAAGATGGAAATCAGGCAGACGTGAGCATCCTTCACTTGCTCCTGCTCGAAACAATGGCTCAGGGCCTCTTCATCCAGGCAGAGATCCCCGTTCTCATCCAAACCCACAAGCTGAACTGGTTGTCTAAACTGCAATGGAGTTGTTGGTACCTCCTGAAAGAGAGGGGACTTGACCAGCTTAGAATCAGCCCTATACCATCTAATCACATCCAGCCAACGTTCAAAAAAGTTGCTTTATTTGGAGTACAACTCCCAGACCCCTCAAGTGACCAGACTGGACAGGCGATTCTGGTAGTTGTAGTGCATAATGTTAATTTTTCAGAGCTAAGCCAATATCATAGCTTTTAAATCTGACAGTAGCCAACACAGAGGGGAAAAGATGGTTCTTTATTTGTGATGGGTGCTACATCAGGTTGGCAGATGATAATTAGTGGCCACTGCTAACGTTCTTCTGAGGTCCTCCTGCTTATTGTCCCACCTGAGGAGGGATATGTTGGCAGGAATGTGGCACTCAATCATTTTTTGTGGCAATGTTCCAACTGTGGAAATCCCTACTTAAGGAGCTCATATGATGATTTTACTTCTTTTTGGTTTTGATAATTTTTAATATGGGCTTCCAGGGGTGCTTCGATCCTCTTGATTTTCAGACTAGCTCTGTCCTTTCTCCCGTTTGTTGCTTAAAATTGTCCAAATGTTCTGTTTCGCACCTGTGCTGGAAGCCCTGCTAGGGCCACCAGATAGCTTATAAATATCTTTTTAAAAAAAACAAACCCAAAAACACTAATTTTCATCACATCATCCATATTTTTTCAGTAATATTTAACTAAAAGAAATGTTCTAAGCTAGAATTTCATTTGTTATTTATTGCAAATAAGTTCTCCCCCTCCCCGGCACTGGGCTAACCTTTCACACAGCACCATACACAAACATGAAATGAAAAAAAAGAAAAAAAAGAAATTGCTACAGAAATCTCTTTGTATTTGTTATGTTTTTAAGGCTTGCTTGAATGACAAGAATGAAGGAGTACCTTTCCTTGGGGATTTTTAAACAGCAGTTGCATGGACACCTCTCAAGGTATTTTGGCTGTGGTCTCTGAACTGGCAGGGGCTTGGACTAAATGGCCCTCAGGATCTCCACCAACTCTCTGAGTCAGATCCAGGCTTAGTCATGCTTAGAGGAGACTTGCAGAAATCAGTGGGAATGGAGATTGTCACAGCTAACTCAAGTCTCATTGATTTATATGGGTGTCCTCTAGGCATGACCATACGTGACTCCAATGCAACAGGTTTCCAGGCAGCATATTAAATAATGTTATGTCTCCTTCATTTTGACCAAATGTTACAGAAAATACCCTACTGGACATTGCGCATGCTGTGATCAGTACCTCCACATTTGGTCTCACTTGCTTCTCGTCAACCAACAGCTGAAAAGGAATCTGTCCAATTTTTTCTACCAGGTTCCTCAGCCGAACATCAGGCTTCATCCTCTCACGGCTGCAGGGATGGCGGCATTCAGGACACCTATATCCATAGGGGGAGAATCCACTCCAGTGGGCAGACAAACATCCACTGCAGAAATTATGTCCACAGTCAATGGATACAGGGTCATCAAAGGGTTGCAGGCAAATGGAGCAGATGATGTCCTCTTGTAGATTCTGGATCATGCCTCCTGCAGATGTGATTGCAGGGGTGGCTGGTAAGGTTGGCCTACAAAAGCATATAGAGACAGCTAAGTTAAAAAGAGATGATGGACTCTACTGCCCATCAGCCTCAGACAGCACAACCAATTATCAGGATGACAGGAGTTAGAGTCCAACATCATTCCCCATCACTGAAATAAGCAAAGGAACAGAGGATTTGATCTAAAGCTATAGATCACAGGTCGGTTATAGCCCAACTGTATGCAGGTGGTTTATTCAGATATAAGTCAAGCTGAATTACTCCCATAGATTCTAACCTCCAGTTGTCTCCTCTCCCTAGGACAAAAAGGGAGAAGAAGCCCCAACTGCATGGAATATGTCTTTGTGGCCCTCCAGATGTCATTGTTCTACATCTCCCATCAACCCTCATCACTAGCTATGCTTGCTATGGCTGACGGGAATTTGTAGTCCACTAACATCAACCCAATTACTGGAACTCAGATCTCTCAGTCAATTACTCTAATACTCATTGCTTCACATACCCTCTGACATCTCACAGATGAGAATCAGGAAACATGTGGCCAAGTAACACCAGAGTGTCATCTAGATTGTGTTCCTCCTCATTAATAACTTTTGCAAACACTAGGAGAAGCTGCAGCAGGTTGCTTTTTCCTGAGCCTACTGGGAAGGGCAAGATTCAGCCCTTCTTCTCCTCTCCCCACCCTGATGAGTACTACTTCTGTACTTTAAACTCAGTGTACAGCAACAGCAGTAAGCTGAGGACAAAGCAGGCAAGCAGGATGAGGAAACAGAAACTGGTACATTTAAAAACAGCAGGAAAAGTGGAATGACAGGAGATTAATCAAGACATTTGTTGACAGTTAATCAGGACAGTTGGTGGGTATAGATCAAGACTATTTTTTGCAAAGGTACTGATTGCCATTTCTTCTGGTGCCAGGTCCAGTTAAGGTGGGTGCTGCTGTTGATACAAAAGCTAATTTTGCAAAGACAGATGTCATGGCTGAGAGCTAGGTATGTGGGGCAGGCAAGGCCTTTCCTCTCCAATTTTTTTCTCACAGAGTGGAAAGGTGTCAAAACATAAACAAATTGTAGATTGAGATGTAACTCGTACTAGATGCACTGAATCAACTGCCGAACACACCTAATTAGACCTCACTGATTCAATAGGTCTGTTCTAGTTGGGACTGATAATAAGATTTAGGTTTGAAATAGAGACACCATATTTGGTGCTGATACAGAAAGAGCCTGCACAATGTAGTGGTCTGAGTAGTTTGAGTGACCCTGGAGACTAGAGTTTAACTCCCTGCTCGGTCATGGAAATCCACTGGGTAACCTTGGGAGCTCACATACCCTCAGCCCCAGAAAAACCCTCTGGTTCACCTTAGGATCGCCATAGGCACACATCAATAACAACAGCAGCAGCAGGAGCAACACTCTACAGGGTCTTGAATTCTCTAAAGGCACCAGACGCCAGATGATCTTGGAAGCTAACCAGGGTCAGCCCTGGTTAGTACCAGGATCGGAGACCACCAAAAGGTATGAGGTGCCACAGGCTAAATTTCAGGGAAGGAACTGACACAGCCACTTCTGAGCATTCCTTGCCCAAGAAAACCCTATGAAATTTATGGCGTTGCCATAACTTGACAAGCAACTTGATGGCATGCGCACACACGTAGCACACACACATCCTCTGTGGGACAAGGAAGGGGTTAACTGTCATCAAGATCCTGAGCACATCTTTCATTCACACTTTCTGTGAGACCAAGCTCCAAATTTCCACATAATAAGGCTCAAATTCAGACAGAGCTTTGCCCAAAGAAATCCTGATAAATTTACCTACAGTTTGACAATGAGAACAATGTCCTGTGGTTAGTCTCATCTTGAACTCATTGATTTAGCTGAGGTTTTTGAGATGTACTTGAGGAAAATGAGAAAGCAATGTAGAGAAAGATGCTTCTTTTTTGACTCCTTAAACTGCAAAGGCTTGATAACTTCCTCACAGGAGTGGGGAATAAGACCATGTCTGGGGTGAGATTGCTTTTGGGCAGGCAGATCTGTTTGGAAAGATTGAGTCACAGCAGCTGCCTCCTGAGCCCATGGCTTAGACAAACAAGATGAAATTTGGGAATGAAGTACAAAATCTAAGACACAATATAATGCAATGATCTGAGTGTTTGCTTCAAGGGTCTGAATTCCCAATTCAGCCATGGAAGCCCACTGAATGACCTTGGTCAGGTCACACTCTCTGGCACTGGCAAACATTCTCTGAATAAATGTCCCTGACTGTGGACAATGCATGTTCTAATCTGACAATTTGGATGCTAGTAGTTTGAGGGAGGGTGATTTATAAGAGTCCTACAAGTTACAGACATACATGGGGAACTCTCCCACCACCTAAAGATTATGGCAGGAAACCTACAGCCCTCCAGATATTTTTGGACTAAAATTCCCATCAGCTCTAGTCAGCAAGATGATGATGACAAGTGTTGCAATTCAGTAACAGCTGGAGTGCCATATGCCCACAGAACAATACGAATCCTAACATCTTCATCCACCATGATGCTTAAACATCCCAGTGACAATGTTAAAAAAATAAATAAAAAAGGTTAGTCAGATTGAGTTACTGTGCTGGAATCTGTCTTTTCCTAAGACTGGTATATTTTCCTATGGAAAAATCAACTGCTCAACTTACGGTCTACTATTTGTATTTCCCATTCTGTGGCAAGCTTGACACTGGCAGCCTCACACAAGATAAGTTTAGCTCCTCCTAAAAGACAAAGATACCATTGTGAAGCTGAGCCTTGCTTCTCCCTTTTCTCGATATCCTGTTTGAAATAAGTAGTGCTGGTACCGAGGTGGACAAAAGTGGTAATAGGTTGTTCTTAAAACACAAGAAATACCTCTTCTGCTATATTTTGGAGGCAAGATGTGGGAACCCTTGGGCCAAACTGAACAGCCTATGGCAACTGCAGGATTTGGAGAGCTATCCTATTCAGGTTTACAGACTTCCCCCACTTACCTCACATGTTAGGGACCGGAGCACTGTCAGAAAACAGATTGGTTGAAAAGCAGAACCCATATACTCCTACTGTACAGGAGCATGATGGACCGACAAGAGGCTCACTTGGGACCGACCATGCATGTGCTGCTTGCAAAGTCTCTCAGCCTGCTTAGCACCTTTTCCCTCTTCTCAGCTCACTTTGCAAGTAGCATATGCATGCCAGAGGTTCCAAGTGAGCTTCTGCAGGCAAGAACTGAAGAAAGAGCGGAACCCATGTTGAACTAATGGAACTTATCCTTAATTTGGAAGCATCAAAAGAGCAAGTTGCCAGATAATGGTGGGGATTTCATGCATTTAGAAATACAGTAAATTCCACTGAATTTCAGTGGACTTGCTCCTCATAAAGGTTGACAACATTTGAATGCTGAGTGCTGAATTTTGCCCCTGGTAGCATTTGCTACTGCTGGTAGAACTATATCACTAAAATCCAAAATCCCTTCTGCCAGTCTGTGGCACTCAATGGTATAGGAGGCTGCTAACTTCTTGTACCATAGAGAGCTACTGCAGCCACTGCTAATTTTTAGAAGCAGTGGTGTGAACCTCTGAAGCCACAGCAAATTTCTGAAGAAAAGGTGTAGCCCTCATTTGATTCGGGAAGAGGGTTCCCAATGTCCCTTGCCACTGCAAAATTACTCATCTCTGGAAAATGGGACTGAAACTTCCACTTGGAAACCAGAAAAAGTCTCTGAGCCATCTGAATTATGGAACCCAAGGCTAACAAAGGATGAGATAGATTATTTAGAATGGATTCCTTGTCTGAGGAATCCCGCAAAATTTTCTTCTTAGGAGTGGAAGCACATGAAATTCATGCCAGAGATTTTTCTTGGTCTCAAAGGTGCTACCTTTTAATGCTGACAGAAACCAACATGGTCTCAGACTAACAAGTCTTAGAATACCATTTATTTATTCATTATTGGATTTATAGGGGCAGTCACCCTTCTCTGGGGATGGGATAGGTGGCTGCCACTACCATTGCATGTGAATTATCTCCTACTACTTTTTTTCTAAAAGTTGTCTCATCTATTTATTCACTGGGAAGACTCAGAATACAGGTTCACACCTATAGACGCATTGACACAAATGACTGCAGGCAACTGAATGTTGGAAAACATTTTCCATGGAAAACTGACTGATTTACCTTGCCACATGCAACACAGGAGCCCTGGATGAGGATGCATTGGAAACTGGTCTGTTTAATTCAACAGATGAGTGGGGGAAGAGGAAGATCACTGTAATGGAACACTGGAAGGACACATATAGAATTTAATGCATATGAAGAACAAGCACTGCAATGTAGATCTGCATGTCAATGTACATTCACATGAATACCCTCCAACTATCCTGATTTGGCAGGGACAGTTCCAATTAATTCTCTATCATCCCACTTTTTCAGCAACCTTTAATATGTTCTAGTTTCTCTCTCCTCCTCCCACTTTCCCCCTTTGTCCTCAACTTATTTCAACTAATGCAAACAGAGTTCAAACTGCAAAAACAGTTTTACTCAATAAGCTTAGCAGAGGGGATAGGAGGAGGCAGAATCTTGTCCTTCCCTGCAGGCTCAAACAAAAGCAAACTCCCGCAGTCTCTCCTAGTTTGTATATTCTTCCTCATTATTAAATTCTGCCATTTTGACCACACTTTGATGTTGCTTTGACCACATGTGCCCCAATTTTCATCTCTGCCATGTTGAAGGATATGCACATCTGCATCATGTCATGTAGGCATGCTGTCCCATGAAGAAGATCCCAGAGCTTACAAAGCTTACTTTTTTGGATTATAACAGCCAGAAGCTCTCAACCAGTCTGGCAACTGGACTTGATGGTAAGAACAGTCTATAAATTTTAAGTTCAATAAAACTAATGCTTCCATTTTTTAGACTACAACTGTTTTCATGTTAACGTTGATAATCATAAGCAGAAGTAAGAAAATTCCAATAAATGCAATTGTCTTTTTCTCATCAGAGGCACAAACTATAACAACATTCTTTTTTCTTTCCATTCCCTCCCTCTCTCGCTCTCTTCCTCCCTATCTCCTTCCCTTCCTGTCTCTCTCTCTCTGCCCACTATCTTACAACGCAGAATAAGGGTGACACCGGGCTCTACAAAGCCACACCCCAAATCTCCGCCATTTCACAATTGAGGACTAACACCATGACTCAACTTCTTATCTTTCTATTTCACTTTCCCTTTTCATTTTATATATAACTAGACGTTGCTCACATCTGCAATGAAAGGTGCCACTAGCAGGAAATCAAGTGGTTTGTTAATATGTATAGGTGCATGTGTCTTTGGAAGGCTTGCTTCCAAAATAACATGGAGTGGCTTTTTACATTTATATTATTAAAGGAAAACCACCAGCATAGTTCTGGACCATTCTGACAACTACTATGTCAGACTACACAGAGAGGCCATTGAAATCCATAAACACATGGATAATTTCAACAGGAAAGAAGAAATTCAGAAAGTAAACAAAATTTGGCTACTAAGACTGAAGAACACTAAAATCAAGACTCAAAAATATGACAATGAACAGCACCCACACTCTGGAGGTCCCTCTACAAGAAACAATACAATGGATTCCTAATGTAATTAACGCACTGTTATGCATGTCCCCTGACTAACAATACAACCCGGAGGGATATCCTATTTAACAATAGGCCATTACACAGGCCAACTGTAACACATGGAAATTGCTTCCTTGGGGACTACACAAGTATATATACACTGTCTCATTTCCAGGCCACCAGATCCTCTGAAAATGCCAGCCACAGATGCAGGCGAAATGTCAGGAGAAAATACTACTAGAACATGGCCTCAAAGCCTGGAAAACCCACAACAATTCTGCTGACAGTTTCTCAATCCCTAGAAAATGAGAGCTGCAGTCCACTATACAAACAACACATCAGCAGGTAGTGATAAGACTGCCTGAAGTAGGAATGAACAAAATATGGACTTTAGATGTCATTGAACTACAATTTCCTGCATTCTTCATCATTAGTTATGCTGTCCTAGACTCATGGGAGTTGTAGTCCAACAGCATCTATAGAGTCACAACACTGCTCAGCCCTGTCTTCAAGGTTGGGACTTTGCCACTTTTGTTCGCCCATCCCAAATATTCAGATACACACTTCCACTGAACCTGGGTGTCTCATACAGCCACCATTATTCGCAGGCACCAACAGTTTTATCCTCCACAATGCTTCTAATTGTTTTAAAAAGCCATCTAAACTGGAGGTTACAGTAGAAGATTCTCCTTATAGTTATTTACAGCAACAATGATACCCACTTCTAACCTAATCCCCAAAGCAGATAATTTTATAGGTCTGGATAGAGAACCTGTACTCCTCCAGATGTGTTGGACTTCAGTTCCCATAATCCTTTATTGACAGTCCAGGTGCACAGATGGGAGCTGAAGTTCAAAGCACTGTGAGAGGAGGCAAAGATTCCTCATTTTTGCTATTGACAATTTACTTTCCTCTTTACAATCAATAAAGCCTGTCAGAAAGGAAAATTCCAGCCATCTCTGCACTATTTGTCCCCTTGACAACTGTCTTTCAGTGCAATGTAGTGGTTTGAGCACTGGAGTATGACTCTGGAGACCAGGGCTTGAATCTATGCTCAGCCACAGAAATAGGCAGGTGACCTTGGGCAAGTCACATTCTCTCAGCCTCAGAGGGCAGCAAAGGCAAATCCCCTCCAAACCAATTTTGCCAAGAAAACCCAGTGGTAACTTTGCCGTAGGGTTGCTATAAGTGGGAAATATCTTGAAGGCACACAACAACAACAAACAGCCATATCCAGCAGATTCTGCAGAACTGTAGGTTGGTCTGGCGGATCTCTAAGTTGTCTTCCATGTCTCCTGTTCTATTTCCCTCATTGAGATGAGGCATGTACATTTTTGAATGCTACCTGTATCCTTATATTTTTTTAGAAGTCACATTCTCAGTTCTCTTCTTGTGTGTTAACAGCACCCATGAATGAGGAAATATTTCTTTACTTTGACCCACATTTCCTACAAACATAGCAAATAACCAACTCTGCAGTTATCACAGGAACATCAACAGCCTTTGGGCCATGCAAGGGTGGGGTGCCTTATCCTGCCCTAAGGCACACCTCTTATACACCTGGCAGCTCAGACTACAGATTGTCAGAGTCAAGGTGAAATGGACTTTGTTTGACAGTGGAATGGGAAAGTACAACAAATCAATATCCATCAAGGAGAAATAGGTCAACTGTGGCTTACCTGCTTGTGATGTCCTTAAATTTACTAGAGCAGTCACAGGAGCCTTTGCATTAAAAAGAGATAAGCATTACCATGCCAGAGATAGCACTGGTATACTTTTCTACTCTGCTGCTGCCTGTTGGAAGCCCAACCTAGTAGAGTTTGCTCCCTGAGACACAGAAGAACAAGATCCCTCCCACTTCTATATTTACAAGCCAACTTGTGGATACCAAAAATTGTGAATATTCTAGTCCCATTATGACAATGGTGTAGCAAAATGGCATCCCTTCTATACAACAGTAAAATAAATGTTTGCTTTTGGGATTTTTTTTAAAAAAAATATTTTCAAGCTGTGGTTCGTTGCATCTGTGGATACAGAATCTGTGGATACGGAGGGCCAGCTGTATTGTTCTTTGTACTTATGGTTCTCTACCGTCCCAGCTGAGCCAAGAACAGAGAGGCCAAAACCAGAACTTCTAATTCAGCTTTTCTACTCCATTCTAATTCAATGCCTGCCTTCCCCACCTTGGTGCCCGCTGGGTGTGGTGGACGACAACACTCTACATCCTGAGCCAGCATGGGCATTGTCCATCTGGAAAGACGATGTCAGTACCAGGTTAAGAAAAGCTGCCTTAGAAATGTAGTAATGACAATATAAGTTTAGATCATGCTTTTGTCTCAATAATAATAATAATATCTTTCAGACTATGACCAACTTGTTCCATTACTGTCAACGACTGACTTCCATGGTGTCTGAGCAGACGGAAAGTGAACCTTCACACATTACTGAACTACAGATCACTTCCTCATCCCATACATATGAGATCATGTATCTTGTGGGGAGAATACCTGATTTTCCTAACTGAATTTCTTGTATTTCTAGGTTATATCAATATGCAATGATTATAAGGCATACAGCGAAGCCTGTTTTGGGTTCTCCTTTGATCATTTGCAATCTTTTGTTCACTGACTTGGGAGAGTTGGCTGCAGTGACCAAAGCAGAACTTATTCCAGAATAGTTAAAGCAACTGGACAACCTGCAATGCTTCACCAATGAAAATAGGGACACGTGTGGTTGAGCAACATCAGAGTCTGGTCCATAGGGCAAAAGTTATTCATGAGAAAGAACAGATAAATAGGAGACTGCAGTGGTTTGCTTTTGCCGAAGTCTAAAGGGAAGGGGAACATTCTTCCCCTTCCATTTCTCTCTCCCCTGCAGAGTTGAGTGCAAAGCCCTTCTGCACTTTACACTCAGTTTGCAGGAACAGAAGCAAGCTGAGGACAAAGGAAGAAAGTGAGAAGAAGGAAAAGAAACTAGGACGTTGGAAAAATAGTTGCAAAAGTGGGACAACAGAGAAGGAATCAGGGGCCATTTCCGCACTAGCCTGTTATAGCGCGATGATTCCACTTTCAACCTCCTCTGGAATCCTGGGGTTTGCAGTTTAGGGAGGGGCCGGTCCATGAATGAGGAAACTGCAAACCCCAGGATTCCAGAGGAGGTTGAAAGTGGAATCATCGCGCTATAACAGGCTAGTGCAGAAATGGCCCCAGGGACTCTCCCTGCAAAATCCAGAGGGATGGAGGGTATGGATTTACAATGCATCATCTGCACTGGCCTTGCTTTTTGGGGGGTGGTGGTAAAGGGGAATAAAGGAAGGACGTCTTAGAGCTCCCCCAAAGATTTCACGAGCTTCATACCCTCCAACCCTTCTGGTCCAGTATTCCCTCCACGCCCCAATTCAATTCACCTTGTGGGAAGGCTTGGAGAGAACAGGCATCCAAGTTATCCTGTGAGAAAGCCTTGGAGAGAACATGCATCTTCTCTCATCCCCCACCCCGTATCTTTCTGCATTTTAAAAAAATAATTTTTAAAAAAATCTGCAAGTTTAACGCGGCAGCCCCCCGCCCAATCCAACCCGACCGTAATCCCATCGAGGCAAATTCAAGCAAGCGGGAAGAACAAGGCAGGATCCAACTTCCAGCGAATCCAAAGAAGGGGAAATTAGGAAAGCGAAGCGCCGGCGAGGCTTCCCTTGACTTCAGTGCCCCCCCCCGGGGGGAGAAAGGTCAGCCGGCGGGGGGAAGCGGAGAAAGCAAGAAAAGCCCCCGCCTCATGTCCCCCCCGCCACCTACCTGTCCCCGACCTGGCTCTCTGGTGCCCGAGGGCGGACAAGGAAGAAGCGAAAGTAACAACATCTCGAGCGGCGCGCGAGGAATAGGCGGCCACTTCCCGGTTCTGTTTTTGAGAGGACGGAGCTGATTGGCCAGCACAGGATGGATGCGGAGGTGAGACGGGGCGGGAGGAAGGACGAGAGTGAAGAGGGAGTGAGAAAAGCTCAGGTGGTTTCCACACTAGACTGTTATAGCGCGCTGATTCCACTTTCAACATCCTATGGAATCCTGGGGTTTGCAGTTTCTGCAACCGCCCGCATAGCATATGGTTTGAGGGCCTTTCCGCACTGCAATGTTAAAGTGCTGCTATTCCACTATCAACCTCCTATTGAATTCTGGGATTTGTAGTTTAGGGAAGGGCACTTCAAATTCTCAGCCAAAGAGCTCTTTGGTCTCAGTAAACTACAAACCCCAGAATTCCACAGGGCATTGAAAATGGAATAGCAGCAGTTTAACACTGTAGTGCAGAAATGGTCTGAGTGTTGGATTATAACCCTGGAAACCAGGGTTCCATTCCCTGCTCAGCGATCGAAACCCACTGAGTGACCTTGGGTGCAACACACACTCCCCATCCCAGAAACCCCATGATAAGTTCACTTTAGAACTGCCAGAAGTCGGAAATGACTTGGAGAGATACAACAACAACAACAACAACACAGCAAATTAGCCCTACCTAGCCCAGCAAAGGGTGAGGGTTGATAGGAGCTGTAGTGTAACAACATCTCAAACCATATCTCCTGCTGGCTTTAGGTGGGGCTAATATCTGGAGGGTTACAGACCTTCAGCTCTTCAGTTTATCAGCCACAAGCCAGAATACTCCACCAACACCCTTCAAGGTTTGGGCAAAGGAAACTGAAAGAGGACAAGTTGCCTCTTCCTTCCACTGGCTCTTGGGCTGGAAAGACTCTGCTGACATAGGTTGTTGTGGGTTTTCCGGGCTTTGAGGCCGTTTTCTAGTAGTATTTTCTCCTGACGTTTCGCCTGCATCTGTGGCTGGCATCTTCAGAGGATCTGGTGGCATGGAAGTGAGACACAGTATATATCCTTGTGTAGTCCCCGGGTGAGAGGATATGTTACCGTTGGCCTGTGTGATGGCCTATCGTTAAATAGGATATCTCTCCGGGTTGTATTGTTAGTCAGGGGACATGCATAACAGTACGTTAATTACATTAGGAATCCATTGTATTGTTTCTTGGAGAGGGACCTCCAGAGTCTGGGTGGTGTTCACTGGCATATTTTTAAGTCCTGATTTTAGTGTTCTTCAGTATTGGTAGCCAAATTTTGTTTACTTTCCGTGTTTGTTCTTTCCTGTCGAAATTATCTCTGTGTTTATAGATGTCAGTGGCCTCTCTGTGTAGTCTGACATGGTAGTAGTTCTGGACCGTTCTGACAACTAGTATGTCAGACTACACAGAGAGGCCATTGAAATCCATAAACACAGAGATAATTTAAACAGGAAAGAAGAAATTCAGAAAGTAAACAAAATATGGCTACTAATACTGAAGAACACTAAAATCAAGTCTCAAAAATATGACAATGAACAGGTCCCTCTCCAAGAAACAATACAATGGATTCCTAATGTAATTAACGCACTGTTATGCATGTCCCCTGACTAACAATATAACCTGAGAGATATCCCATTTAACAATAGACCAACACACAGGCCAACGGTAACATATCCTCCCACCCAGGGACTACACAAGTATATATGCTCTGTCTCACTTCCATGCCACCAGATCTTCTGAAGATGCTAGCCACAGATGCAGGCGAAACGTCAGGAGAAAATACTACTAGAACACGGCTTCAAAGCTCAGAAAACCCACAACAACCCTTGTCAGCAGAGTCTTTCCAGTCCATGAGCCAGTGGAAGGAAGAGTCAACTTGTCCTCTTTCAGTTTCCTTTGCCCAAACCTTGAAGGGTGTTGGTGGAGTATTCTGGCTTGTGGCTGATAAACTGAAGAGCTGAAGGTCTGTAACCCTCCAGATATTAGCCCCATCTAAAGCCAGCAGGAGATATGGTTTGAGATGTTGTTACGCTACAGCTCCTATCAACCCTCACCCTTTGCTGGGCTAGGTAGGGCTAATTTGCTGTGTTGTTGTTGTTGTTGTTGTATCCCTCCAAGTCATTTCCGACTTCTGGCAGTTCTAAAGTGAACTTATCATGGGGTTTCTGGGATGGGGAGTGTGTGTTGCACCCAAGGTCACTCAGTGGGTTTCGATCGCTGAGCAGGGAATGGAACCCTGGTCTCCAGGGTCATAGTTCAACACTCAAACCATATACTATGCGGGCGGCTGCAGAAACTGCAAACCCCAGGATTCCATACAATGTTGAATGTGGAATCATAGCGCTATAACTGTTTAGTGCGGAAATGGCCTCAGATGAAAGAAAGTGGCAGGATTTTTTTTTTAAAGAGTGGGGGACAAAGAAGCGATTTAGGCTTTCCCCCAAAGGCTTGGGAGCCACAGTGTACCTTCTAAAGCCTTTTGCAGGGACAGTTTCCCTTAATCCTCTGCTGTCCCACTTCCCCAGCTGTGAAAATGTCTCTTTCTCTCTCTCTCTCTCTCTCACACACACACACACACAAACCTTCACCCTGTTTTTGTCCTCAGCTTACTTCAATTGCTGCAAAATGAATTCAAGGGCCTTTTCACCCTGCACTGTTATAGTGCTATTCTTCCACTTTCAGCATCCTGTGGATTTCTTGGGGTTTGTAGTTTACTGAGGCCCAAGAGCTCTCTGGCTGAGAAGTCTCTGTGCCCCTTCCTAAAGGACTAACCCCAGGATTCCCTAGGATGTGGAAAGTGGAATAATCTAATATATAAAAGTCAAAGTTTGTGTGTTTGTCTGTGTCAGGCGAAGACCTCATATAATTGGCTGCCTGAGAAGATTCTATGGAATACTGGGGTTTGCAGTTTAGGGAGGGGCCTTTGGAATTCTCACTCAAAGAGCTCTTGGGCCTCAGTCAACTGTGTTTGTCTTGAATAGGATGGTTGCTATGGAGATGAGGCCTAGCAGCAAAGAGGAGGGCAGTGTATTCCCTCAGGAACCCAAACTCTGTATCTTAATAAGTCTCAGTACAGATTGGATTGGGGAATACGGGGAAAAGTTACAGGTACTGGACAACACAGTTTGGGGATTTAGGGTCTCAAATCTTTCTAACAAGTATTACCGATGAGAAAATAAAATCCCAGGCAACACCGGGTATATACGCTAGTAGTACTATAACAGTGTAGTGCAGAAATGGCCTTAGATGAATGGAATTCACCACAAGAATTCTTGGTGGCTTAGACATGCTTAGATGTGTCATTGTTAACATTTCTGCTGTGTTGTCGTTAAGTATAATAATATTTATTATGATGTGCATGTTATAACTATAAATAGGAGACACAAATGTCTAATGCTATACTCCGTCTTTCTAAAAAAAAAACCTAAAAATGGCAAACCTCACATGTGAAGTTTGAGGAATAAAGCAAAAGCTTCTAACTTTCTGTAAAATAAATAAATAAATGCTTCTTCTTCTGCTTTCCTTCTCTGAAAGAACTATAGTTTAGCTGAATGTTCCATTCTCTGTAAGTGTTCTATAATTTTTACTTGGATTGGTTGTCCTTTCTTAAGCCTTGCCTTTTGTATTCAGCTTTGTGATTATGATATTCATTTTAACAATCTTATATAGAATGTGACAAACTCTTCTTCTTCCTCTTCCTCTTCTTCGTCTTTTTTCCCATTTACTCCAATAAGTTTGTTGTTGCTGTTGCTGCTATCTGACTTATGGTGACCCTGTCATAAGATATTCTTGGCAAGAGTTATTCAGAAGATGTTTGCAATTTCTTTCCTTTCAGGCAGAATGAGTGTGACTTGCTTCAGATCACCAGTGAGTTTCCATAGCTGAGCAGGGTTGTGAACCCTGGTGTCCCAGAATCTTAGTCTGAAGCTGGAACCACTATGCCATGTTGGATATAAATCTCACCTATAAGTAAGCAAAAGTCATCATGACTTGCTTGAACTGCTTGCATGTTTATAGATAGATAGATAGATAGATAGATAGATAGATAGTGTTTTTTATATTTATTCCTGAGCACCAGCATAAAGGTAAGTTAGTTGTTGAATTGGGGATTATTTATTTTTTAAATTAATTTATGCCCCACCTTGGTTCTGACATGACTCACAGCAGCTTATAACATAAAAATAAAGCATACCGTAGTCCAACTAAAACTGTATTCTGTAAGTTAAAAAATATCAGTTTAACAAACATTTCTGTTTAAATAACAAAAGAGTTTAAAATGCATTTGAAATATAATTAAGAGATAAAGATAAACCTACAGTGTACCACTTTCAGAACACCCGTCTGCCGCATGATTAAACACCAAAGACCTTCCTAAATAGACAGATCTTTACCTGCTGGCAGAATGAGTAGAGGAAGCTAATGAACCTCCCGTGGAAGGAAGTTCCACAGCCTGGGAACAGCCATTGGGAAGCTTCTCTCCCATGTCCTTACCAAATATGCCTGTGATGGTGGTGAAAGGGTTAACATATAAAGGTTGTTGCTTAAATAGAAAATAGATGAAAAATAAGCCAAGCAGATGTATTCTTTATCTTATCAGGCTCAGGTATGCAGCTTAGCTATGCTTGATATATGGGGAATTTGGGAGTCAATGCGACCTGGGGAAAATCCTCCCTGGTACGGGAATACATCAGTGGTAGGACTGAGAGAAAGCTTTCCATGATCCATACATATCAAAAGATCTCACAAACATCTCTCCTATACCTTGCTGCAAAAATACAGCGATGTCAGATTCAACCATTATTTTTCCCCCTGTGCTTTCCTTACACCTAAAATCTGTTGCTTGAAGCAACCTCCTCAGTCTGCCCAATGATAGGACTTACTCTGTCCCTATACAATGTAAATCATATTTAGTGAATCATACCTACTTAATCATATCTACTAACCACTAACACTGTATGAAGCCCTTCCATGATCCCTTCAAAGCTAGAGAGCTAATTCCAGTAAACTGAGAGCCATTTCCTGTGGCGGTGCTGGTGGAGGGGCAGTTAAAGTCAGGTGTGAGCAAGCAAGCAAGTAAGGTGCAGGTGGCACTGGAGCAGGCTATATAGGTGCCATCATCCAGATGCCAGGGGACAGATCAGGGCAAAGAGTGGGAGGGAAGAAGCTGAGTCTTTGCGGGAAGATATTAACCACAAGGAACTGAAACTGCAGAAAGTGAAACTATAGATAAGTGGGGGGACTACTGTAATAAAACTTTGGCAATATATCATATTAGATATATCTTAAGTAAATCATCCCTACTAATAGCACATATGTAGATCATACATGCAAATAGCAAATTCATTCTTCAAGGGCCTAGCTTTATGTCATCCAAACAGCACCACCCCTGTACAAAAGGAAAGTAATTGCATGTCTGGGAAAGCCCTGAGGTTTGCAGTTATGCAAAAGTAATTTAGAAGAAGAACAAAGGGAGAGGGAAACACTAATGAGGGGACTGCCCAAAATAGGCCAATTAAGACTGACAATGCTTAGTGTGCAGAGACATAAGAGTCTGAATCAGTCTTTCCTCCTTGTAGGCAGAAACTTCAATAAATAGAATGAAAGGAAATGGGTACAAAGGCACTTTATGTTGCAGTATTTGATTGCAGTTGCAGTTTCTAGTTTCCAGTTATTTGGATAGGAGGGTAGTCTGATTACTTGAATGCCAGTCACACTGAAATCAGTAGGACAAGTTAGCCACAACTTAAATCTCATTGATTTCAGTGGGGATTGTGTTGCCAAGTTTTCTATACAGCAATAAGGAACAGCTGGAATTCATAGAATCATAAAATCATAGAACCATTGATGTTGAAGAGACTATTCATGACGTGCAGAATTGAAAATCAGAAATTAGTTATTAAGAAACGTAAATAAAATAAAATAAAATAGCAGTCATAAAATAACAGGCAAACATCTTACAGCAGGAGTGGAGGACCTAAAGACCTTCGCAGTGCTGCTGCATGGAAAGAAAGAGTGCTATGACCCAAATTACATGGAAGCCACCAGATTAGAGAGGTTGGTCCCTTATTCCTTTCATTACAGTATTGGCTTCCCCCTTTAAGGCTAACTTGTCCTGTGAAATCCTCGTGATCTGTCTGAAGCTAAGGAAATTAAAAGTTAATCTGAGAAGAAACTATGCCATTGTACAAAATGAAAAGCAAAACAAATTAAACAGAAGGCTGAAGAGAGCTGAAGGAACTCCAAGTAATGGTTTTGTTGCTGTGTTCCTTTTGTCCACATGTGCAATCTGTTGATTTCAGCATGCTAAGTTAAATCATATGAGTTTATTTATCCATTTAGGCCATTTCTGCACCGGGCTTTTAAAATGGTGCAGAGCGACCTCCAACGGAGGTCTTCTGCACCATAGAGTGGACTCGGGCGGTCTACTTTTTGTAGTTCCGTACCTCAGTCCAGTTCTGCACAACCAGAACTGGTCGCACAGCGTACTTCTTAAAAACCTCTTTTTAGAGGTTTTTAAAAAGCATGGAGTGCACGACTCCATGTCGCTCTGTCGCCACGCTCTGGAGCAGATTTGCAGGCGCATGCAAGTGTGTGCCTGCAGATCTCCGGGGGTGGGCTTTCGTCTGGCGAGCTTCTCCAGTTGGTGGAGAGCCTCCACCATCCGGAAACCGCCATTTTGTACACCGGAGCAGTGCGGAGCGACGAGCTCGCACTGCTCCTTGTCCCGACGGACTCGCCTGGACGCTCAGGAAATCCAGTGGGTCCCGTTTTCGTGCGATTCCCTCCCCACGTCTGGAAAGGGCCTTAGTCTAAGACTACCTACTTTGACTGTTATTGTGTCTCTCCTGGGGAAGGGAGAGAGCAACAGTCTCCACCCATCTACAATTAGCTAAAACATCATGTCACAACCTTGCTAATGCCTCTTTTGACTGGTGATAAGGCTGATAATGGGAGGGCCAGTATGGTGTAGTAGTGGTTTAAGTATTGCACTAGGGGTCTTTCCCTACTACACTGTTCTAGTGCTGTCATTCCACTTTCAATATCCTATTGAATTCTGGGGTTTGTATGTTATTGAGGCTAAAGAGCTCTCTGGCTGAGAATTCTAAATGCCCCTCCCTAAACTGTAAACCTCAGGGTTCCATAGGATGTTGACAGTGGAATAATAGTACTATAATAGTGTAGTGCAGAAAGACCCTAGGACTCTGGAGGCCAGGGTTCAAATCTCTGCTCAGTCGTGGAGACTCACTGAGTGATCTTTGGCCAGTCATATTCTCTCAGTTTCATAGGAAGGCCAAGAAAACTTTATGGCAGGTTCACTTTAGGATCTCCATAAGTCAGATACAACTTGAAAGCAGACAACAGCAACTACGACAGCTAATGACAGATTGCTAACATCTCTTTTAATACCAGTACAAGTTTTATATGGCAGGTTAATGGGAGATGCTTAGTGGATCACAATCAAGATGTCGATGAGATAGATCAGTGGTTCTCAACGTTCCTAATGCCACGACCCTTTAATACAGTTCCTCATGTTGTGGTGACCCCCAACCATAAAATTATTTATTTATTATTTACAATGCCTCCCCCCCCGCAAAGGCCGCCTCGCCGGCCAGGAACGAGGGGTGGGTGGGCAGGAAGGGAAAGAGAAGCCGTGCGTCTCCCCCGGGAAAAAACTCTGAGAACCCCTCCGGGCTCCGCTTCTGCTTCGCTCTCGTTTCCGCTGAGGGGGGGGGGAGTGTGGGAAAAGTTTCCAGAGTGTCGACTCTGGCCAGGGGGGAGGAATCCCAGCGCCTTTGTTTTTTGCGCTGGGTGCAGCTCGCCCGCCCGGAAAAGCGCCACCTTGCGGCCCCCCGGCCCTTCTGCAGTGCACCCCTCCATGGTGAGTGGGGCAGGGGCCGTGGCAAGGAGCGGGCCTGCCCCCCGTGCTGCCGCCACCCCCCCAAGCTGGCCCGTCAGACGGTAGGTTCTCCCGGTAGTGGAGAAGGGGAGCGATTTCAGTCCCTTCTGAACAGGGGGCAGGAGGAGGCGAGTGCGTGGCTCGCGCTTGTGCGCCACCACCAAGAAGGGAATGGAGCCTAAGACCTTTGGAAATACGTATTTTCTGATGATCTTAGGCGACCCCTGTGAAAGGGTCGTTTGACCCCCAAGGGGGTCATGACCCACAGGTTGAGAACTGCCGAGATAGATAAATAAAAGGGCAATAACTGTCAGATTTCACAGGCATGTTGATACCTGTTGCAAGCAATTTACACTCATGACCCTTATGGTCCCTCTTAACTTAGGTTTAATCTCTTAAGGGATTTGTTTGTTTGTTTGTTTGTAGAAGTGAAACAATGTTTATTGCCTTTCTTTGACGGCCTTTGTCCCAGTCAGCTCATGGCAACCGAGGATGTGGCCTTCCCTTTAAGCCTAGGCAGGACCTTTCTCTGTATTACCTCAGAGCAACATGTAAACTTTGTGACTCTAAAATCACCACTGCCTTCCTTCAGGCTTTTTAAAACCAGTTTTGCCTAATGGGAAAAACTGCAAACCTTGAAAGCTGCCGCAATAAATGTTTTGCATCTTTTTGACTAATAAAGTTGGTGTAATAGGGAATTTGTCTTAGGGCAAACATAGCTACCACTCAATTTATTTCGCCTTGTAATCTTATTCGTGACGTGCCTTCATGTCACCTGTTCACTTAGGGTGACCCTGTGAATTCTTCATAGGATTTTCTTAGGCAAGGAGTACTCAGAGGTGGTTTGCCAGTTCCTTCCCTTGACATATGGCTTACAGCACCTGGTGTTTGTTGGCAGTCTCCCACCCAAATACTACCAAGGCTGACCTTGCTTAGCTTCCAAGATCAGGCAGGATCTAATGCCTTTAGAATATTTAGGTACTTTACCTTATAACCTGTACCTCACTCACTTCAGATATAACGTAGTACCATATCTTCCTTGAGACCTTCCAAAATAAGAGATGCCAGGTTGCTCTTCATATGACCCCGACTCGCTAAAGTCTATCAAATCTAGCTGAGAGCTTCTTCCCAGAGGTTATCTACAAGGAGCTTAACCCATAGTCTAAGAGGTCAGGGAAACACCAGATGTGAAGAGGTGCCAATAGTCGTAGATGTCATAGAAGATCAAATGAATAGTTTACAAGTGGCACTCAAAATGATCAGTAAGGTGTCAAATATATAATAGTGTATGCATTTTTATGTGCCCTGGTTCAATGTACTGAATTTTTGTACAGGGTATATGCTGGCATGCAGTAAAAATATGTGGAATCATCATCTTCATCATCATCATCATCATCAGTGTACTAAGTCAAATCATATGAGTTTATTTTTTAATTTACTCTAAGGCTGTTGTTGTTGTTGTTGTTGTTATTAATTATTCATCTCAAGCAGGCAAGTGTCTTGAACTCACATTGCCGAGAACCTGAGTCCTCTGGATGGAGAACATACCCTCTGTCACAAGGATATGGTTCCAGCAGTCTCATCGCTCCTGGAACAAACGCAAACTCTTTTTTTTTTTTTTACTTCAGCTCTGCTAGCCATCAAAGGAATTTGGGAAACATGGAGAATATGAGGTTTTCAATAAAGCGGAAGATGGTGTTTCAGCCTGAAATCCTCCTCTCAGTTGGAATTAACCAAGTTAAGAAAACAAATGTTGACCTCGCCACCTAGTGACTAACATCAGAACTGCAGACTTTCCAACATGCAACCTTTCCGTTTGTGTAGTACCTCAAATAACAGTTTTTTCTCATTTCCCAAAACAGAAAGAAAAGCATGCTAAGGCAGAAAGAGTGTGAGATACAAACCATAGCTAATTTCCAGTGCCCCCCAAAATGCAAGCACATAAACTGAAAGGTACACAGGTAGTGGGGTCGTTTGAGCATTGGGCTATAACCCTGGAGACCAGGGTTCAATTTCCGGCTTGGCTATGGAAACCCACTGGGTGACCTTGGGCATGTCACACACTTTCAGCCCCAGAAAACCCTGTGATAGGTTCACCTTAGGGTCACCATACGTTGGAAACAAGTTGAAGGCACACAACAATAACATCTCAGGCAGACACCATCTCTTGAACTGAAAGCAGGAAAAAGCAGCTTCTAGACCTAACAGATTAGTAACTGGTATAGTGTTGCCAGGTGAAATATAGGACAAGGTTCTTATACCTATACAGGTCCTGCAATTCCCTATTCTATACAACTATTAAAGATACTGGAACTCTGTCCAGTATTTCACCCTGGAAGCCCTAGTGTTTGCTACTAATAAAGCTAAAATGTTGATTAAAATATATATAGAATATTCCTTTATTATTATGCCCTTTATTTTTTCTTCTCTCATATAGCTACAGGTGTGAGAGAGGCAGCATTATGAACTCCTGTTGTGATAGCATTTGGTAGAGTTCTTAATGCAAAATACTGGATGAAAATAAACACTTAGCTATAGATAAAGAATCAATTGCAGTGAGATTATGCTGAAACAGCTAACAAATATGGCAGGAGACCCACCTTCTCCAGTTCCTTGAAGACTCTTAGAAGCTTGGATCTGCTAACTGAGTAACTTGAGTGCTATTCTATCAACCCCTCTCTGTACAACTGCTAGAGGAAATTGGGAATGGCAGTTGTAGAATCACATGGGCACATAGCTGCTATGTGCTTCCCTACCAACTGGTGGTGAGGCATGCCACCAGCTGGGCCCAGGTCTTCTTGCCACACGCAAGGTCCCTTAAGGAGACCCCCCCCAATAAGAGGAGCCACATGACTAGACCTGTCTTCCAAAAAATTTGGATCCAGTTGCCATACCACACTGCTAAAGTTGTGACAGAGAACAAGCCAACTGAGTGGCTAGTTGCAATTAATAATGACCAAGCAAGTGTAGGGTGAAAAGGATGTGAGAGTTGGACTGGCTGGGGGAGTGGCTGGGTGGCTAAATATATCCCTCCCTGATAGATCAAAAGAAGGCCTGCTGCTTCTTTCCCACCTTGGAAAGTTCCCTTCTGCATCACATATCCTGATTGGCTGCCTGCACTGAAGCCTATGCCATTTGGGTATGAAGAGGTTGCTTGGCAGAAGGACAGTGGTAATTTCTGCTGTTCCTGTGACTTTGCAGAACTGCAAAACTGCCTCCTGGAAAGTTTATCAGGACAGTTATGGAAAACTAGAAACTGCACACCATAAGAATTAGTGATATATTGGCTACCCACGTAGAGAGATACCATTAATTGATGTGGTATGCCATGTTTAATTCTCAGGGTTTGGTGCAGTGTTTATTCAGTGCATCAGATGACCTTCCAACTCACTGCCTCAAGACTAAGAACAAGCATGTGCCTCAGAATAACTTTAGGGGAAATACTTTTAAGGACATAACGTGTGCACAATTATAACATGGCAGCTTCTCCTCCCTGTATAGATAAAACATGCTCTGACTGTATCGTGGAGAAAACCACTCTCCTCCAGACTGGAATTTGCAGCCTTCACCAATGTGTTTGTAACTTCTGCTTCCAGTTACCAATAGGCCTATTAAGTCTAGAAGTAAAAACTTTGGATGTGCCAAACAAGTTTTCTTTTGCAATACAAGAGGGAATTTTCAGCCATTCCCTTTAATTAGCTTTGTGGCTTGTCAGAAATCCCAAAGGACTTTCAACAGCCCCTGACTGAACCAGTCAGACAGTCTGGAAAGGATGGCAAAATATAACTTCCAGCAATCAGACTTGGAGCTGGGGATTTACAGTAGAAAAATGATGTACCAGAATAGTTTCTGACAGTATGCATTTTATTCTCCAAGTGTCAAAGCAGAAGTGCAGAAGAAATACTATTGATGTAAATGGAAATAACAGGATTTCAGAGTAGAGAGAGGATTGCTACTAAAGATGATAGCATTCTTGATCTTTTTGCTGGTGCTACTTCCATGCGAGGCTCACATTATTAAATGTGGAATTCAGGATCTTCACCCCCCGCTTCAGAAGTATCACCAGAAAGGTGATGTCATTATTGGGGCCATTGTTTCTCACAGCTTTATCGTCTCCTCTTCAGTAGAATTCAACCGAGAACCACTACCCACATTTTCTGACCAGCTTCTGTAAGAGGTTGATTCTTCTAACCTTCAATTTCATTTTGTCTTTGGTCACTGGATGGATTAGTTCTAGTAATTTCATCTTCAGAAGAATGGTTGATTGAACTGGGGATGGCGGTGGTGGTGGTGGACAATTGAGTGGACAAATAAAGTAATTGAATGCATGAGATTTGGGATATAAATTAAATCCCAAAGGGAAAAATCCATCCCTTATGTAGAATGAGGCAGCAGCTATAGTTATATTTAACTATCGTTCTGGTTTAGTTCTGTACATGGGACAAGGAGAGGCAATACCATCTTCATGATAGGTGGCAAAATATTTTGGGCTGGGTGTTTTCCTGGCTTGATGCAGAGGCCTTTCCTTGACATTCTCCTACGTTTTGTTTTTCCCAGAAGAAGCAAGGGATTTAATCTACATCCATCTCCAGAAAACCTTCCTGTGACACTAGTTATGGGCAGCCCTGTCCTGTAGAACCTTAAAAATGAAGTACCCATTTTCATTGGCCAATATTTTGAGAGGTACTTCAAATGTGCCACTACACCTCATTTATCTAATTTCTCCATATCAATATTTCCTAAGTCAACATTTCCAATATATACCCAACATATGAACCCATAGCTTGCTTGCTTGCTCACTTGCTTGCTTTCCTTTTTAAAGGCCAATTCTTTCACAGCATCATCAGCTGTTCAGAATTCTAGATTCTGTTCCTTCCGATAATTGTGTGATTTGGCTTCAAAAACCATGATGTATATTTCTTTCTTTTGTTTATACTGTAAGAATCATTGATGTTATGTAAGATGTTACGTTAGAATAATTTCTCACACTTTGTATTAAAGCTGAAAAGTGAGATCAGCAGTAAAATATGGTATCTTGGAGGGTTTTGGGTCAGTTTGCTATCCAATCAGCCAAAGCTGGCCCTACTCTTAGACAGACTCAGGTTAGGCAGTAGATTTGGGATGTGATCAACAGGTTGCAAATAGTTAGTAATCTAATCTGTTGTTCTTCTGAAAGAGAGAGGGAGCTGCGCTGGTGGAATTTTATCCCACAGGTTCCAGAACAAATTATCTAGCTTTTGTCAGTGGGCACCATTGCTTTGTTTTAGGGGGACTGGGGTGATAGCTGTTGCTTTAGTTCAGATAGTAAAATGTCTTGGGCTGGTACTGAAACCAGCCACTCTACTATGTTTTCTTCCAGGATGCTCTGTTTTTCTCCACTTCCTATTTTTTTTTAATTCTCCCCTCTTGTTCAGTGCTGCTTGTGTTATTTTTGTTTTCTTGTGGTGGTGACTCTTGTTCCCCCTTTTAATAACCTTGGGTACTTTGCCTACTTTGAGATACCTGCATCTGGTTCATGCATGGTACCATGATAGCTGTGAAAGAATTCACACATACCTCTACACTTTAGAAACAGGGACATGATAGGATTATTACTTCCTTTTTGCTGATGATGTCATTATTATTATTTTCATGTAAAGATGGATCATAATTTTGTTGATGGCCAGTGTTTATTATGTATAAAAATGACAATGATATTAATGTATGTGTGTGTGTGTGTGTGTGTGTAGAGAGAAAGAGGAATAATGTGTTCTATAGCATCTTCTCATTAGCTGAACAATCCTCTTGTTAGAGCACAACATGCTCTAAACAATATCTTACTGAAACAAAATACTGGCTATCAAGTTCTACTGTAGTAGTACATGCTCAGATTGCTTTGGATGCAAGGATCCACTCTCTACATGAGGCTAACCTTAAAGAATCTTTGAAAAAAAAATAGATTTGAATGTGAGGAGGATATTTTGCTTGACATTATGGGTTTATGATGATATGACCACTGTTCATTATAAAAGAGGTGTATTCTTTAGAAGAGTGGGGCAGGTTTTTTTCCCAGTTAATGAATCAATGTTCTGAAGTTGTACTGAGATGTTGTCATTAATCTTGTATAAACCACCATAGGCTAGTCTCAAAGAAATGTTATTTTATAACTATTGTTTTGTAATAAATAATACTAGCAAGGATGATGCAGAACAATTGTTAAAAATATTAGGCTTCTGTTCTATACCAGCCAAGTTAAGAGCTCCCTCTTAACAGTGAGCATCAAACAGAACATCAGAGCATCAAACAGAGCATCAAACAGAGCATCAAACAGAACATCAAACTAAAGGTTGCCTCAAGGCATGCCTTATGGAGGCACTGAAAGGAACAATTATGAATATGATGCAGACTGCAGTGATGATAATTTCATCAAGTTGAAGAATGTTTTTTTCTGATTCAGAATACAATTCTCATTCCAGTGTGATAACTAATAATTATCAGCACATCCTGACTGTAGTGTTCTCTGTTAAGGAAATCAATGAAAACCCTCAGCTCTTGCCCAACCTTACCTTAGGTTTCCAAATCTATGATAGCTACTTCAGCGCAAAGTGGACTTACCATGCCACAATGCTACTTCTATCTGCAATAAAGAACTTTGTCCCCAATTACACATGTGACCCCTTCAATAACCTGATAGCAGTCATTGGGGGACTGGACTCTGACACCTCCCTTCACACGGCAACTGTTTTGGACATCTACAAGGTTCCCCAGGTAAGAGTGTGTATTTCTATATGAGTGAAAAACTGGAGTTAAAATCTTTTTGTTTCACATGCAGTTTTTTTCCAGATAAAGAAAATGGGATTATGAGAAGTAGACAAATGATACCCTCCAGATGTTTTAGGTGGTGACATCTCCCATCATGCTCATTCACCATCTCATATGGAAGGTGATTGGGGTGGAAAGAGTGGCGTATTGTATGTAGTCCTTAATTGACAATATGGAGGTATCTCCCAAATACCCTACCTACAGTCCAACTGAAAAGATCAGAGGGACTTGGTGGGGAAACTACTTATTACTGATCAGCAATCAGCAGTAAAAAGGAACCCTTTTTACAGAAACAGAAAGAAAGAGACACAGAACAATATGACTCTGGAGAGTGGAAGTGGAGTCAGAAAACCATAAAGCCAGAAATTATGAAAATTAAGTCTTGCTGAACTATCTCACATCACTGATTGGTTTAAACAGGGCAATTTTCCAATGTCCGGTGCTATCTGTCAATTCAGAAGGTCCATGTGAAGTCCCCTGGCATCACCCACAACTGTTTAGATAAAATGGTTTAGAAGTAAAATGTAATGCCAGATGTTCCTATCCTCAGTAGAAGGAGCATCGGGACATGTTGATACCCACTGCTGAAAAAAAAAGTTGACTGTTACAAGATTTTTTTGCCCGAAACAAGATAAACAAACCAGTAGTCTTTTATTTCCTTCTGTAGCAGCATAAGCATAGTTTTGCACAAAAGGCTCTCTCTCTCTCTCTCTCTCTCTCTCTCTCTCTCTCTCTCTCTGTGTGTGTGTGTGTAAAGTACCTTGTTTTTCTGCCAAAAGGCTATAATTTTTTTGGAGTTTCTGTACCAAAAATTGGCATTTATTGGCAAAAAATGGTGTAAAATCATCAAAAGTTGCACAACAGTTCTCTAATGCTTCCTCTACAGGGAAAAACTTTTGATTTCTTTAACATTTAAACTTCTTCAGTGAAATACCCACTTCAAGTATCCCTCTCCATCAAAGGGAATGGGAAGGACATGTGAAAGGATTTCCTTTATTCAGAGAAAAGTACATAACCCTCTGAACAAAGAGTAATATTCCAATGTATCTTGGGGAGAAATGAGCCAAGGACTCCTGAATGTTATGTGTTAAACATTTTTTTTAAGTGTTAAGCATTTGGAAATGACAAACATATACTTTTTGATCCTTTTCTTTCTCTTGCCCACATCCCCCTTAGTTAATATATGGTTCTGCTATGATGACGTGTAACAAAAGTCTTGGCCTTTCATTCTATAAGATGACCCCCAAGGAAACTCTCCAGTATGCAGGAATACTTTCTTTACTTCTGCATTTCGACTGGACATGGATTGGGATCCTTCTTATGGATACTGATAATGGAGAAAGCTTTGTACAAACCGTGCTTCCATTTTTTTCACAGCATGGTGTCTGTTTTGCATACATTGAGAGAATCCCCATACAAAGTTTAGACACAAAAATTGGAGATTGGTTTGAACAGATTGCCAAAATACATGACAGAGCCATGGGAGGCAAAGCCAATGTGTGGGTGGTATATGGGGAATCTTATACCATGTTGCTTTGGAGGTGGTTGTCATATATATCTGAAATTAAGACTGTGATGCATGAACCAAAAGGTATAGTGTGGATAATGACATCCCAGATGGAGTTGGCTTCAATGTACTTTCAAAAGACTTGGGATGCAGAAATGCTCCATGGTGCTCTCTCTTTCACAGTCTCCTCCAATCCAGTACCAGGATTTCATCAATTTATTGAAAGTCAAAATCTTTTGGATACAAGAGAAGATGGTTTCATCAAGGACTTCTGGCAGCATCTTTTCAGTTGTGTATTCCCTACCCAAGTCCTGGATAATGCAGAGGGGAGTATCTGCACAGGAACAGAGAGACTGGAAAGCCTTAATGGGACACTTTGGGAAATGAGCATGAGTGGTCATAGCTACAGCATCTATAATGCTGTTTATTCTGTGGCCTATGCATTGCATGCCTTGTCTCCATCGAGGCTTAAACATAAAATAATGGTAAATGGAGGGAGACTGAAATCTCCTCATCAGGTAACACACTTGACTGAAAATGCTCTTAGCGGCAATTTCATTCTGTAATCATTCTCTAATCTGGCTGCCTCTTCTCAACAGAGGTGTTATCTCAGGTCAGGAATGAATGGAATTGTTACCATATTTCTACATTTCAGTGCACATAGTTGGTGTGAGATGAAGTGAGCCATAGGTAGATTCCTGACTCTATCACGGACTTTTCATTACTTCCTAAGTTTTAAGTTCATTCCTCCTGTGTCATACACACTAAGATTGTCTGGCAGATAATATGCTTGTCTCAAATTTCCCCAGCCCAGTGTATTGAACTTTTAATTTCTTCTTGATTTAAACCCTACTTGGTTTCTGGGCTGCTCAATACAGTAATCTCATTGGCCTGACCTCCCTCAAATTTCTTTTCTCTAATGTTCTTTTTCAGAAGTGGACATAGAAGGAGACACATTATTCTAGATAGTACCTGATCATCACATGTAAATGAGTGGGACTATTCTTTTTCATAACACTGCATTCATATTTATGTGACCAAAGATTACATTAGTATATTAAGGAACTGTATCACAGCAGTGTTTTGTGTACAGTGTATGTTCAGCTAGGACATTTCAACCTCTTAAAGAAGAATTACTGTGAAGCTGGTTCACCATCTCTTAATTGTATGTTTGATTCTTTGGACATAAAAGAAAGATTTTACATCTAAAATTTTATCTTTTGAGTTTAGGTTAGTGTTTCAGGTGATCAAGCTAAATTCTTGGTGAACTCACCATTCCTTATGCAGGACCGTGGCAGCAAAGGGCAGGTAGGACTTCCAGCCAGAACTCCAGAAACCCCCATCCTAAAATTCAGTTGGAATTGAAAATGAACATCTTAATGTTGAGAAAATAAAATGAGTGTCTAACTTTGAGAAAAGTTAGAACTGGACTAGATACAAATATTTGTAAAAATAAGTCTCAAAGAAGTCATGTGCTGTTATTTCTTGATTGCCACTTCTTCCATTTCAATCTAGCTTCATCCGTTTCTGAGAAATGTGTCATTTAATAACAGTGCTGGAGTTGAGATTTCCTTTGATGAACATGGGGAATTAGCAGCTGGATATGAAGTGATCAACTGGATTGTTTTTCCAAACCAATCCTTGGCTAGAGTCAAAGTTGGATGGATAGATCCCCAAGCTCCTCCACAGCAAGCATTTAGCATCAATGAGGATGCTATAACATGGCACACAAAGTTTAATCGGGTAAGATCCAATTTTGGCAAGTATTCCCATGCATCACAATCGCTAAGCATCTAGAATGACAGCCAAAAGTTGATACTGCTAAAAAGGTGCTCAGCCTGTATAAAGCATTTAGTTCTTTCAGATGATGATGATGATGATGATGATGATGGGAACAACTTGAATTCAGTTGCTAGTCCTACCTAAAGTAGGTCGATTGAATCAGTGGGATTTACCTATGTGTTTATTTACCATTCAGTAGTTCTTTTAATGGGTCTACTTTGGTTGGGACTAATCAACAGGATTCCACTTAATGGTAAATATTATCATAAACATAATTTTGTGCAGGCTGAGTATAAGAAACACCACAGTAAAGAGGCTGCAAAGAGACACTGGAATCTATGAAAGAAAAAAAAGAGGGATATACCATCCTCAAAGAACTGATAGAAACATAAGCCTGCAGAAGTTGTTAAAAATGTGAAATAATAATCCCATGGGACTTTAGAATTGAAACTGGCAAACAATTGCAACATAGTAAACCAGACACAATTGTTATTGAGGAGAAGAAAGTTTGGATTGTAGATGTGTCTCAGTGGCTCTGATCAGGCTGTGTAGCCCTTTAAAGAATCACGTCTGGTCCTCTTCCTTCACCAACAGCTGCTAACTGGACAGCTAAGGACAGCTTATAGCCAAATTTTTCAGCACTACAAACCTTCTCCCAATGTTCCCTCCACCCAAGGAAGGCGATGGAAGTATAGGGCCAACTTTGCTGATCCACCCCCTTTCCCTGACCGGGTTTGGATCTGCGTGCCTGTTCTCTTCACCATGCCTCAACCTCCTTCCCTTAGACACACACACATACACACACACACATGGCACACACAGACACACACACACACACATTTTGCTATCTGTGTTTTTTTCCACTTTTGCATAGGTCATGTGCCTTTCACACTAGCAAATGTGAAGGGCCAACTATATAGGAGAAAACCATAACATGATGGATTTCTGTGCTGCAGAAAAGCCGCAATACTTTAAGGATTAGAATGTTTTTCTTCTCAAAAGTACCATTGTTTTCTTTTATTCATGAATAAGACCCAGCCATTTTCTATCTGTGTGGAAAATTGCCATCCTGGTTCAAGAAGGAAAGTAAAGGAAGGAGAGCCATATTGCTGTTATGATTGTATCTCATGTCCTGATGGAAAGATTTCAGAGCAAAGGGGTAAGAAATACACTATAGAAATTGACCAAATTTGTTGCCTATGGTCAAGTATGATATACATATAAAATTGTGCATGCATCAAGGACAGTTCCTTCAGGCTGTAAGTACTGATGTAAAAAAAAAATGTTACTCATAGGTTGAGCAGGAAGCTGGTGAAGAAAGGCATGTCCATTTTCTATTGTAGCATTATTTTTAAAAATGGAGCCAAAATATCTATTTAAATGAAGAGTAACAGAATGCTGATGAGATGCATGCTGTGCTTTTCAGAATGGGACTACAATTCGGAGTGTCTGCAGGTGGGGTGGTATGACAGTGTGATGGTTGTCTTCTCACAGTTTTACTGAGAAGGGAACGTGCTGCGTGGTGTTTCCAAGCCGCCCATACAAAGGACACTGGTGAAATTTGCCCCCTGAAGAAAGGGGGCATAAAGGGGGCAAAAATGTCCTGGGATCCCCTCTTGGCATTTTTGATTGCCATAGAAGTGGCAGTCATTTGTGGGTGGAGGGAAAGGGGACCACTGCCTGTCATCAAGCCGTGTCACATAATTTGCAACCTTTAAAATTGTAAGTGCTGCTGAAGCACCTTTGAATCGTCTAGAGCTTAATAATAATTTAAAAGTTATTACTAGAAGAAACTCTCCTAATGTGGACTGAATTTGTAACTTCTGAAAGATTTGTCTCCCTATAAGACACTGGTGGAGGGCTGGGGGGCGATAGTGGTGGTGTGCCATGGGCAGCCCTTTTTAGGG